>JAPDOI010000091.1:897500-1245000 GCA_029168955.1 Aplectana chamaeleonis | reverse complement strand
TGCTGTCCTGGCCACTACTGTTACTTTCGGTGCCCCTGTCGCTGCTGCCCAGATTTTGCCATCCAACATGCGATTCTCCATTGCGAGAGCATCTTTGGTTGTCTCAGTACAATGAGCGGTGCTTATGGAGTTATATAAGTACAGGGGGGAGTCATCGTTAGCGTCTGGCAATTAAAGTTTCGCCCTTCCAGTCCTAGACAGTTCCGATTGGCCGTTGAATGTGGTAGCTCCACCCCGTACCTGCCCACCAGCCTCATTACCGAGCAGTCAGCAAATTTCCAACGGAGTGGAAAAAGGATTTGTTTTGAGCGATTCTGGCGAGAAATGGACCAAGTCATGACGTTTTGGTGGCCCGACATGGCCACGAAAAAATGATAATTGTGTCCTCTAACCAGGGAGTGACCAGTCCTGGCTGCCAGAACTACACATGCGACTATGTTTTCTGATCGACCACCTTCCGGGTAGTTGTAAAAACCCTATTTTAGCTGCCCGAGTAATTCTAGAAGAAATATTTTCCTATGAAAAAAATTCAAGACTTTTTTCAGTTCAAACTGCTCCCCGGGTGATTATTTGAGGCGCTAAACCCGAATCTGAGACATGTTTTCGATAATTTGAACGATCAAGACAATTTATGGCAATAAATTTTATTTTACCTACAGAGCTCGCAACTTCTACGCTCATAAACGTTTCTTTTGCTATTACTCGGGCAGCTAGGATAGGGTTTTTATGACTACCCAAGAGGTAGTCGATCAGAAAACCCTAATTTCGCGGTTAGTTCTGGCAGCCAGGTCTAGTCATTCCTTTTTCCTTTTTTTTCAAGGCATGTCATGTTTTAACAAAGCGGTTCCGTTACTGTTATTATTGTATTAGGGAGTCCTGACGGCGCCCCATTCAATTCTTCTGGCGATGATGCCGTTGAGTATCACTAAGACGTGCTTTTTGATTTCTACTATTTGCCTGTATACCCGTTGGCCTTGTTGATCGAACCCACAACTCACGGCGGCGTGGATCCCCGCTGTAGGGCGCGCCTCAGTGATGAGATTGCAGTCATGCATTTTGAGCTGTGGATTCGATCCACAAGCCTACCCTTGTATAGAACACCGTATATATGTCAAGTGTTGTGTATAATACCGTATGTGTGTATATAATATGTGTTATAATATGGTACTGTATACGTGTTGTACATAAATTTTATTGCGCAATGATTATCCGTGTATTTACAACTTACTATGCATAACCTTCTCTTTCGCCAAGGTTTTTATTGCTACTATGGTTTCCGTTTTCCTTTCAGTCTGACGCATGGACCAGGCGGGTGGCCGTAATGGGTTGGCCGCCCCACTGGGGCGGCATGCACGTACGCGGCGGGTTACGTTGGGGTTAGGCAGGGTTTGAAGCGTCGGCGCGTTAGATGATAGCGGCGCGAGGGCTGAAAGGGGTTAGGCTAGCACTGAAAAATCTTTCCCTCGCAAACCCTACCTGGGAGGGTGGGGCAGCCGAACCCGCGTTTAGACCCCAACTATTGATTATCTCCAGCAGTCACACAGCAATCCTGAAACGCGCCGCGCCCCGAACCCTGCCTAACCCCAACCTAACCCGCCGCGTACGTGCATGCCGCCCCTGGAGAATGAGGTTCCGATTTGCGCGGGGTGATCTACCGTCGTAGCCCCGTTCATTCATCAGACTAAAATTATTGCGGGAACTCTGTGTAAAAGCTATTACCGACTTAAGGCTGAGGAACACGTTTGCTTGCAAACTTCTGGGAACCTGAATGTAAGTAACCCGTTATATAGGGACAAAGGTTAAAAACAGCCTAGTTGAAAAAGGCGAGAGCAAGCTACATGTAACTCAGGAGTGAGTGTAATATTGCCTTGAGATAACATTTTTGCATCTTAAAAGTAAGTTACTCGTACGCTAAAAGTAAGTTACTTGTACTCTAAAAGTAAGTTACTTGTATGCTAGAAGTAAGCTACTTGTACGCTAAAAGTAAGTTACTTGTATGCTAGAAGTAAGTTACTTGTACGCTAAAAGTAAGTTACTTGTATGCTAAAAGTAGGTTACTCATATGCTAGAAGTAAGTTACTTGTATGCTAAAACAAAGTTACTTGTATGCTGAAAGTAAGTTACTTGTATGCTAGAAGTAAGTTACTTGTACGCTAAAAGTAAGTTACTTGTATGCTAAAAGTAGGTTACTCATATGCTAGAAGTAAGTTACTTGTATGCTAAAAGAAAATTACTTGTATGCTTAAAGAAAGGTACTTGTATGCTAGAACTAAGTGACTTGTGCGCTAAAAGAAAGATACTTGTATGCTAGAAGTAAGTTGCTTGTATGCTGAAAGTAAGTTAGCGGTGACATAAAGGTAAGTTACTTGCGACTTGTTCGAAGTATGTTACTTGCGACATCAAGTAAGTTACTTGTGACATGAATGTAAGTTGCATGAAGACTTCACGTAACTTACTTTAAAGTGACATTTAATTCGATTCAAAACCTCTGAGTAAGGGAAAGTCGATGAGTGATGAATGGGATAGGAAGAGCTTAGAATTGACGTGCGATACGATCACGATCGATGCTCATGGTTCTCATGCTACCGCATCGTACGGGGATCAAACTCTAGAATAGGCCTAACAGGTGATGCCACCATACATACCGCAGTGAGCGGTAGACCTCGTGCACACCGTTCTAAACGTGCCTTAACGGGGAAGGTGAAACTCTCTGCTTTTGAACTCAGAGAAACTAGTTTTGCGGCGGCCGACGAATAGAAGCTTGTGACATGCATCTCTTGTTGAGTAGTGAGCACATTCATGAGTCCAACGACTGATAAAATACCCGCAATTTAAGGATATATGCAGCTTCGAACCCACTTGGGTGGCACTCTAGGTTCACTGATAGAAATGACGGTTTCCGATATAAGATAGAGTTCAGTTCCGCAATCGCGTTTAGTCCTTATTATCACAATCGTGGGAGCGCAACGGTTATTTTTAAAAAAATTCAACTATGAAATTTCTAAAAGTTTAGCTTCCTGGCAAAAGTAATGATTTGGCGATGTTATCATTTCAAGAAATCAAAAAGTTGAAAAAAAAATTAAAAAACGTCTTGAAATATCTTTAAAAATGATTTGGCGCAAAATAACCACAAGTAATGAAAAAACTGGGAAATGTAGTGAAATGACTAACATCGGATTTGGCGGTCAGTCTTAGGCCAACTCTTTATAAGTAGTGAGAGACGAGGTATAGGATTTTACAAGCTTCTCCGTTAAACTTATCAAGGCTAAATCAAGCGCGCATCGGATTTAAGCGCCACGTTTACATAGCTTGACCCACCCTGATTTCCGTATTACAGCTTCAATGAAATGTTTTAAGGTTTCCGTTGCGCGCTTGATTTAGCTTTGATAAGTTTAACGCTCCACTTTCTACCCAGTGGAGCAAACATCGGACAATGGCTACCGCCTTGTCGAGTTTTGCGAACGCAGTGGTCTGATTATTGCATCGACATTCAAGAGGAACCATCGCCGCCATCAGCTTACGTGGCAGGGACCAACCCAACTATCTCCAGAAGAACAGCGGAAGCGGAAGATGACAACTTTGAAACTACAGCTTGACTATGTCCTCACGAGGAATATTCCAGTATCGGACATTCGAAAATCTAGAGCTGTGTGGGATGTCGCATTCGATTCGGATCACCGTCCTGTTCTGTTGAACTTTACTGCGAGGATTCATAAGAGGAAGCGAGGGGCTCAGCCTTTCCAGAGGATTGACATGACAAGTCTCAGAGATGAAGAGTGCAGAAGGAATTGTCGACAACGCGTTTCTATTCACATCGGAGTACGGACTAAGAAGAAACTTTGCGACGCGGATTTTTTTGTCAGGTGCATCCAGGACGCTTCGAAAGAGGCACTCCCGGTTGTACAGCCTAAGAAGAAGTTCGCCTACGTCTCGGAAGAAACAACATCTACTTACAACAGAGTATGTGCTCTCCGAACTGCAGGAAACTTCGTGGAGGAGAAGCGTCTGAGAAGGAAGTTGCGTCGGCAGCTTCAAAGTGACCGCGAGCGAGAGTGGACGTGTCGAGCTAAGGAGTTCGAGGAGGCTCGGGATGAGAAGAATCCTAGGAAAGCCTACACGCTGCTGCGACAGTATAGCGGGAAGATGAAGAGATGTTCTCCTGTCTTGAACACTACCAATGGAGTTGCAGTTGGTGATGCGACGCTGCCAATATGGAAGGATTACTTCAGTTCACTACTGAATCGTCCAGCGCCATCAGTACCTGAGCTCCCGCGTGTTCAGAGAGCACATTACGATGTCAGTGAGGAACCGCCGACTGAGTCTGAAGTTTTGGATTGTGTCCGGAAAATGAAGAATGGAAAGGCTGGTGGAGATGACAACATCACTGCTGAAATGCTGAGAGCTCTTCCTCCGTCTGGGATTCGTGAAATGACCAACACCATCCATGCTATATGGATGAGCGAAAGGATACCCGATTCATGGAGACATGCGATCATCGTACCTCTTCACAAGAAGCTATCCGTCACGGATCCTAAGAACTACAGAGGAATCTCTCTACTTCGTGTCATGTACAAGGTTTGGAACGTATCATTCTCGAGCGACTTATCAAACATCGTGAAAGAACGACCAGATATGAGCAAGCCGGTTTTCGACCTGGAAGATCGACCATCGACCAAGTGTTCGTCGTGAGGAGAGTAATTGAATCGTGGCAGCGGTATTCGAAGCCATTACAGCTTGCTTTTTGGACTTTGAAGCCGCGTTCGACTCTCCTCATCGTGATCGATTGCTCAATGCTCTGCGAGCAGATGGAGTCCTGGAAAAGTATGTTCGGTTAATCGAGGACATGAACAAAGGAACAACAGCAGCAGTTCGTACACCTGTCGGATTTACGTCAGCTTTCGAGGTGAAAACAGGAGTAAGGCAAGGAGCCGTTGCAGGACCTTTTCTTTTCAACTTCGCCGTTGATGACATCATGCGTAGAGTTGCAGAACAGTTTCCTGCGGATGTGATCCTAACACCATCAGGACGCTCCCTTGTCGACCTGGAGTACGCCGACGACATTGTGTTATTCGCTGAAAACAACGCAAAACTGCAAAGGATTGTGAACCTCGTTTCGAAGTATGCCGCAGCCTATGGACTTCGTCTTCGTCCCTACAAATGCAAGCAGATGTGGGTCTCTCAGAGGCCTTCAACGGGAGTTTGTGTGGACGGACAACGTATCGAGCTGGTGGACGATTTCTGTTATTTGGGTTGTTTGCTGAAGAACGATGGTAGTTATGCAGCGGATATTCGACAACGATGTGCGAAAGCTACGTCTGCATTTAATTCTCTAACCAAGTGTTTGTGGTCTACCACCTTCGCGAAGGAAGTCAAGTTGCGCGTTTACCTATCCGCTATTCGCCCTATCATGATGTACGGATCGGAGACGTGGGCAGCACCGAAGATGCAGATGGAAAGGTTGGATTGCACGGAGAGGAAGCTTTTTAGGCGTTTGCTTGGATATTTCTGGCCGCGTGTGTGCCATAACGAAGACCTTTACAAGGAAATCGACGCAGTACATCAACGCTTGACACGGGGAGGTGCCAGCATCTCCTAACGCCATCTCAAGCAGCAATGGAAAGTCGACTCGGACTGCTCGGGCATATACTAAGAAGAACGCCGGATCGTCTCGTACAACACGCTTTAAGAATGCTTCCAAATCCTGTCTGGAAACGGCCATCTGGGCGTAGGCGAAAGTTCTGGACGGATGTGGTTATAGAGGATTCAAGTCACTCGGCATCGAAAGACAGTTCAGGCGCGATGTTTCGTTTCGCAGGTAATGGAATAGTGACAGCTGGATGGAATGTGTTCAAATTGTGGCTGAAGACCGTGAAAAATGGACACGGCTGACTACTAGGACGGCACACCTCGGTGAAGATGCGGAATGACCGCGTCAGGCAAAAGCCAACCGATTAAGTCAAGTAAGTCAAGTTTAACGGAGAAGCCTGTAAAATCCTATACCTCGTCTCTCACTACTTATAAAGAGTTGGCCTAAGACTGACCGCCAAATCCGATGTTAGTCATTTCACTACATTTTCCAGTTTTTTCATTACTTGTGGTTATTTTGCGCCAAATCATTTTTAAAGATATTTCAAGACGTTTTTAATTTTTTTTCAACTTTTTGATTTCTTGAAATTATCACATTGCCAAATCATTACTTTTGCCAGGAAGCTAAACTTTTAGAAATTTCATATATTTTTCCCAAAGGTTCCCTTTTTGACCTCATTTTTGTTTAGCGATTCCCATTTTGGAGAGGCGAAAAGTCTTATGACAGCTTTCGCCTCCCGTAAATAATGAAATTGGTACGAATCGGTGTTGTCTGAGAACCATAACTCCAAAAAATTGTGACTCACAACCATAAAAAACGACCCTCGCTTTTCTACTAAGACCCCGTACACGTTTCGCGGCTTCATGCGCACTTCCAGTGGGGTGTCGCACGCTTTCTACGGCGTCCTGCGCAGTCCCACTGAGTCACCGCACACCTTCTACGGCGTCCTGCACACTCCCTTTGGGGGCCCGCACACTTTCTACGGCGTCCTGCGCATTCCCAATGGGGCCCGCGCACTTTCTACGGCGTCCTGCGCACTTCCACTGGGTTACCGCATGCCTTCTACGGCGTCCTGCGCATTCCCACTGAGTCACCGCATGCCTTCTACGGCGTCCTGCGCATTCCCACTGGGGGCCCACACACTTTATACGGCGTCCTGCGCGCTCCCATTGAAGGCCCGCACACTTTCTACGGCGTCCTGCGCATTCCTTCTGGGAGCCCGCACGCTTTCTTTGGCGTCCTGCGCACTCCCATCGGGGGCCCGCACACTTTCTACGGCGTCCTGCGCATTCCCACTGGGTTACCGCACACCTTCTACGGCGTCCTGCGCATTCCAGCTTTCAACTCCAAAATTGAATAGGAGGTAGCTGCATCCATTTCCAGCCTCCCGCCAAAAAATTAGCTTCCTAGCTCAATTTTAACTGGTTACACAAGATCGTGAACGCCGTCTGAAAAAAAGGAGATTTACAGTTTTTCGACCAAAATCACGTGGTTTTCTCCATTTTTCTCGAGTGCCAAGAAACGATTCCAAACTGTTTTTTGGTACATAAACCAACTTTTTACGCTCCTTCCTATGGAGAAAAAACCGCATTTCCACAGTTACTCTGAACGCTGATTTTGGAATCGCAGGGTTGCGCATGGCCGAGTTAAAGCCAAATCTGGTGCGCGCTTCGCGCGCACCACAACTGAAGAAATCATTCTCAAAACTACCCCTTCGCTTCGTGATAATGAGACTTCGCGGACTGAACGCGATTGTGGATTAGATCATATCTGTCATATTATCAGTCATTGTTGTCTCTAATACTGGGTGCTCTCTACCAACTAGGTCTGTATTTAGTGATTTTCTCAAAGCGTTTCACTTGGCACGCACACGACTTTAACTACAGTCAAACAGCAATGAGGGCGCATCCGTACCTGCGACTTTTGTGTTGATTTTGAGTTGGGAGTTAACGGTGATGTGGCTACGGGTTCTACATCTATTTCGGCAGTATTGCCCGGTGACGGCTTTGACTTATCTTTTGATGTTCTTCTCCGACTGGTGCGCTGAAAATAATTTTTTTTCCGATCAATAACGGGGTACAAAACTTGGAGAATTGATGCGTTCCTCACTCTCGGGAGGCTAAGCGAGATTGAAGAATACTACCCTGGTCTGACGTCCGTCCTTCAAATATCCCATTCAAAGTTCTGCGAAGGCAGACGTGGGACAAGTGAACGCCTTTCATAAGACTCCGGCCTTAGCCGATCGAGTGTAGTTATCCCGGCCACTAAGCATGATGAGGAGTGGGGATGGGGAGGAGGTTAGATCAAAACAGTACCCGTTGAGGCCGGTCCGATCTATATGCGTATGAGATAGGAAAAAGATACCTTGGTACATTGATGAACCAACTTCACTGCGCGTCGCACCAGTGTGGACCACATCTCAGCCAGCTCGATCGATTTCGAGCAAAGGGCATCTAGTGATGGCGATTTCCTGGAGGCACTAGCTCGGTGCAGAACTTCTTGACTCTGCCTGGAAATACAGAGTTCCATTCTGTGCGAGGACGGCCTAGAGGCCGGTGGCAATCACGAGGTAGCCAGGGTCTTGTACGCAAGCTCCATCGGTCATGCACGCTGCGCAGTACGTGTCCTGCCTATCGGTGTTTGGAATGAGTCATGAACAGGAGAGAATCCATTAATTGTGACTGCTTCCAAAGATCAGCTCTGCGTAAGCATGTACCTCGCTGGGCACGACGATTAGTCTTCAGTAGTCTGCGTTCCAAGGCTTGAGAGCTGTCCTTATGATCTGTGAGGTCGCCTTTGTTTCTGCCCATGTCTCGGTTTTATAGCACAACACAGGTAGCACCGTAGGGTTGTACGAACGTGTTCATGTCTTCACACATCCCCCAATTTATCTGTCAATTGCACAATCGGTTTAAGTGCGGACCACTGGCCGTATTCATGAAATTACGAGAGCCTACGGGAAGGTTTTCAGAACCAGCCAATGTATGCGGCAGGCGAATTTTGGACCCTCCCGGGAGGCTCCCGTAATTTCATGAATGCGGCTGCAGGCCACTCGTCATCTTCGTCCGATCTCCGTAGACAATTCGTTTTCTATGTTCTCCTCTCATCCGAGGTAGACGTAGGTGTTCGTAATGGCTAAGGGAACACCAGCGAGAAGAATGGGGTTGTCGTCGCACCATTGGTTGCGCATTACTTGGGTTCTCCTCAGGTTCACTGTGAGGGCGATCGCCTTGCCTGCAGCGTCCAGTTCATTAGGCATTCCTTCGACTTCTGTGGAAGACGAACCTAGCAGCACAATGTCGTCAGCGAAGCGCAAGTTGGGTAGTCTGCGCCCGTCTATGAGGATACCCTTGCTATCCCAGTCGATGTGGCGCATCACGTCTTGTAAGGCGGTCGTGAACAACTTCGGCGAGATGGTATCTCCTTGTCTGGCACCCTTTCCAATCATCTTTAGTTTCCGCTCAAATAGTTGGATAATGATGTTGCTTCCGTTGCTACACTCTTCCAGTATTCTGATGCACTGGGCGTCTACACTAGAGTGGCCAAGAGCGTTAAAGGCATCGTTTGCGCTGGAAACCAATTTTCATTTCTCAGACTCAATTTCATGAATGAGCCCGGTAGACCACACTGGTAAACTTGTGACCGTTAAATACGTAGGGTTGTGAGGTTGGAAGGAGTTAAAGATGAGGATCCGCACCAGTTCTCACCAGTCATCTAGCACTTTTTTATAGAATGTTGATGTGGCCATCCAAACAACATGGAAAACAGTTGCGGCGCAAAGTTTGTATGCAGAAAAAACTTCGAAAGTGACAGTGACAAGGTCTCCAAATGCAGAAAAACCTGAGAAAACGATTTTGGCGCAAATTTTGAACTCATATTTACAATGTGTTCCAATTGAATTTTCTTTACAAATGAAGGTTTTTCATGGGCTCCTTCGACATTTTTGTCCACGAGAGAGGCCTTCAAAAAACCTCTACAATACGGGCCGTATCTTTTGCGTTTTAGACGAAAAAAAAAAACCCAAAAACGCGTCTTTTGCGTCCTTTTCTCATAACTCTGTTCAGAGTGGTCCATTCTGGAATCTGAGGAGTAATTTGAAATCAGCATCGAGAGCTTTTTCTTTTGATCTCTCATATGTCTTTCTCTGCAACAAGGCATATAGGCGTGACACAATCAATCGAACGGGGGTGGAATTCGGGTTGGAAGATTGATTGTGTTCATATAACTATTGTGTATATTCTAGTGGAACATTCTGAAGGGATTTTGACTTTATTAATGAGATCTAAATTTTGATTTCTCCCTTCTTCGAGTATCTATATTTCTGTCACTTCCCGGGTCACGCTCTCGGCACAAACGGTACCAATCAACCTGATTCTAGGCCAATAACCCTTTTTTTGTTATCCTATCCCGAATTAGAACTACAATACCCGCACTAGTTTACTTAGAAAAGCCGCAAAAGTCGCGATATCGCGCGCCTCGGCCCAAAGTGCTCCATTCGAGAAATGGAGGAGATATTTCGAATCAGCATCGAGAGCTCTTTTTTGTGTTTTTGCTTGTCTTACGGTTTTCTGCGCACCCTTTAAGTACAGGCGAGACTTCAATCGAAACGGAGGCCTTGGAATAGTCCACAAAGACTAGCACTAGAGATAGGTGGTACTTCTTTGTCCGTTTAATGACTTGCGATAGCTCTTGAAGGTGATCAAGACAATAATCCTTTCGGAAGCCGGCTTGATCTGTGGACTGGAAGTCATACAAAGTCTTCTCTATTCTGTTGAGCAGAAACTTCGTGAAGACCCTTTACGGTACTGGGAGTAGGGCAACTGGCCTGTAGTTGTTAATGTCATCACGATCCCACTTTTTGAATAACAGCATCGTTTTTGACGATTTCCACTGTGCGGGAATGGCTCCTTGCGCGATGCTTCTGGAAATGTTTTCCGCCAGAAATTTCATAGAGGTGATTCACCCGCTCTGAGGGACTCGGTGGCAATGCTATCTGGTCCAGGAGCTGTGTTCTTCTTCATCACTTCGATAGCGAAAGCAACTTCATTCTCAAGAATTGAAACATGGTCATCTGCAATTGCAAGTAGTGGGCTACGCGGATAGGATAATATATGCTTGATATCTGTGATTCTAACACAGATATTTCATACGCTGCCCGCGTCGATCACCGAGTGTTTTTTTACCTCCATCGACCATGTTTTTCATATCTACTCGTGCGAGGATCGGCGTCCACCGGTAAAATTTGTCGGTCCTCGGCCCTCAAGCGGTCCAAAATTTGTCCATAAGCGACTAAAAACTGTCCATGTCCATTTTTGGCGTTTCCGGATTCGCACAGAGGACCCGGGAACATCCCACAAGGATTACCCACGGGGGGGGGGGGTGACCCCACCGCCACGGTCCACAGTGGGGTGCGCCCACCATGGACCTTGGGGACATGGCACCACGGTTGGGTACCCCATCCCCAGCCGTGGGGAGATCTCCTAGGCGACCAAAATTATCCTCCGGTGTCCGGTGGATCTTCTGGAAAATGACTCGAGGCCACCTTCCAGGTCCGGCGCCGAAGAGCCGACTGAGGCACACTGTGAGATCAGGAGCCTTTTATACCAGCAACATTGTTGATATCATTGTCTAAACATGTTTATAACCCCGAGCAACTGCATAGGGGCGCGGATGACTGCGACTGCCGATGTGCATAGACGCGTTGCGGTCGAGAAGCTGCGTCACGGTCGAGAACGGGCGCGGATGGCCGCATGACTCTCTCAAGGTCAGCGAATCGCCGTTTCGGCCCCAAAAGTGTCGCCCCCCCCCCCCTCCCTACGAGTGCCTGAGTACTCACAGGGGCGGCCACAGCCATCCGCAACTTTTTTCGACCACCAATGACCGGGGCCTAAGGAAGTGCACTAACTCATGGTCCGCCACCGGTCCTCTCCTGGCCCTCTTCTACGGCATCAACCGCGTTCTTTGCGAACGCGCTACGCATCATATCTCACTGCCGTCACTCACCCCTCGCACCCCCACCATCCAGCAGGTGAGCTCTGAGTGACAGCAGTTATTACGTATTGGGTTCTCTCGCATATGGGGCCGCTCAAGATTTTCTCATGAAAATGAAGAGAAACTCTGTTATTAGATGCTGATACCGCTGTCATTCAATGTTTTCTTAGCAATACATTAGAAACACTTTGATTGATAGCGTTACCTAACCGCGATTTAGTTCATTTTGTCTTGTAACATGGGTGACCCCTCATCAAGGATAGTACTACATATCGGTCGATTATTGGTCGTCGATGCATACCGGGGTCGGCCGAGAACGCGCCGATTACGGTAGAACAGGTTTAGTATAGGAGCAGTGGTGAACCATGAGTTTGTACAGTTTACCGCAATGTTAAAAGACATGATGCGGCTGCGGTCACACACTAAAACTGCGGTGGAAAACCTGGCTCATTGCGTTATCGATCGACAGCACAGATGATTTTCTAGGTGTGTTACGGTTTTTCTTTTTTTCACGTTTGTTTCTGGTTGCTTCTGCTTCATTTTCGTTTCTGACTCTTATAATATTACGAATAGGAGCTTTTCTTAGTGTGCGAGAGGATCTTGCCGTTTTTTTCGATTTCAAAACAGAAATTTAAAAAACATTCCGAAGCCCGAACAAATGGCTAATAAACAGTCAGAAACAAAAATAATGCCGAAACAAACAAGAGGAAAAGAAAAACCGTAACTCACCAAGAGAATCAGCTGTGTTTTCGATGGATAATAAATCTGGTAAGGAGCCAGGTTTACCACCGTAGTTTTAGTGTGTGACCGCAACCGCACCATGTCCTTTTAACATTGCGATAAACTGTACACTCCGGTATAAACAGAGTATAATACGAAAATGAGAAACTCACTGCCTGTTCCTTCATTTTCACACCTCCACCGCTTTTTTCAGGAGAGCTTCTCTTCTAAAAATATGCGTTCTCTTCTGAAAAATTTGCTCCCTTTTTGAGATGTCCATAGCTTAGAATGAAGGTGTTGCACTCGGTACAAAATATCACCTTATTTTTCTCTTCTTTATTCTCCTTTTGTTTTCCAACGCAATTTTCTGAAAGCTAAAAATTTTTCTATTTGAAATTACCAGTCAGGGTCATTTACAGCCACATGCGTCCTTTTCATGACGCAAACACAGTTGGGGGGGCACTCAAAACTTATGGATGGAAATGGAACTTCGTTTAATAAGTTTGATCGGAATTCGATGGCGTTATCAGTTATTGAATTCTCAGAAAGTCCGTCGGAATAGTACGATTTCGCAAAGTATTACCATAAACTCTTCAGCACAATCGTGAGTGGCTCCTCCCCCTCCCCCAAACTAAGTTTGTGTCTTTTTGATATCTGAGCAGCACGGGCATTTCGGCGACTAACAGCTTTGTAACCACCTAGATCTGCTTAGTATTAACACTGCGTATCAAACACTAGCATCAAGAGGCGAGAGACGGCTAGTTCTTATGCATACGTAGTTCATAATGTGCGTCCAAAAAAACTTCGCCCTCGCGGTCCGCGTGCGTGTTGAGCGGTTGTCGAAAAGGTATTTTTTGGACTGGTGAATCGAATAGCAGAATTGTTAGATTGAAAGTGATTTACATCCCTGTCAGCTGTTTGCAGCAGTGGGAAGGCCCATCCGAAAAATGCATTTGCGACAGCCGCTTGACACGCACGCCGACCGTGTGAGCAGACAGTCTGAATTGGACACACCTTATTTGCAGGCATATAGCAAGTGGTCCAGACATTTTATCATAACTTTTACCATAAAATCAAATTTGTGAAAAGCGAATTGTGGTGATCGCGGAGCGCTCACCAGATTCGGCTTTGATTCGCCATCGCGCAACCCCCTGATCTCAGTATCTGGGTCCGGAGTAAACTTAGAGAGACTGTTCTCTCTTTGCATTTGATATACTTTAGGAAGCTGAATAACTGTTCAAAAAATGGTCCGGAATGGTTACCTAATATACGAGAAAAATTGTCAAAACCACGTGATTTTGGTCGAAAAAAGGGTTCATCTCCTTTTTTTCAGTTGGCGTACACGATCTTGTTGGAACACTTATCGTTGAGCTAGAAAGCTCATTTTTGGCCAGAAAGTTGGTTATGATTGCACCTAGCTCCTGGTAAATTTTGAAGTTTGTCGCTCAATTTTTGTGGAACCTCAAAATTGAGGGTCAAGAAAGACAAAACGCGTAATCATGTTATTATATACCATCCGACGTTTACTCATTCGTAAAAATGAACTAATGAAATAAACACCGGTACTGATAGGCTGTTGCTCAGGATTGAACGCTCCCTGAGACGGGGCAACGCTTCAGTCAATACGGCGGGATCTTGGAAGTACTTTTTGGAACGCCGCACGGTGTGACTCAGAAGTGCGCCACAGAACGCCGTAGATAGTGTGCGGGACCCCAGTTGGAGTGCGCAGGACGCCGTAGAAAGTGTGCGGGACCCAAGTAACAGTGCGCCGGACGCCGTAGAAAGTGTGTGGGACCCAAATGAAAGCGCACAGGACGCCGTAGAAAGTGTGTGGGACCCAAATGAGAGTGCGTAGGACGCCGTAGAAAGTGTGCGAGACCCGAATGGGTGTGCGCCGAACGCCGTAGAAAGTGTGTGGAACCCAAATGAGAGTGCGCAGGACGCCGTAGAAAGTGTGTGGGACCCAAATGAGAGTGCGTAGGACGCCGTAGAAAGTGTGCGAGACCCGAAAGGGTGTGCGCCGAACGCCGGAGAAAGTGTGTGGAACCCAAATGAGAGTGCGCAGGACGCCATAGAAAGTGTGCGGAACCCGAATGAGAGTGCGCCGGACGCCGTAGAAAGTGTGCGGGACCCAAATGGGTGTGCGCAGAACGCCGTAGAAAGTGTGTGGGACCCAAATAGCAGTGCGTCTGACGCCGTACAAAGTGTGTGGGACCCAAATGAGAGTGCGAATAACGCCGTAGAAAGTGTGGTCGACCCAAATAACAGTGCGTAGGACGCCGTAGAAAGTGTGCGGGACCCAAATGGGTGTGCGCCGGACCCCGTACAAAATGTGCGGGACCCAAATGAGAGTGCGCAGGACGCCGTAGAAAGTGTGTGGAACCCAAATGAGAGTGCGCCGGACGCCGTAGAAAGTGTGTGGAACCCAAATGAGAGTGCGCCGGACGCCGTACAAAGTGTGTGGGACCCAAATGAGAGTGCGAAATACCGCCGTAGAAAATGTGTGGGACCCAAATAACAGTGCGTCGGACGCCGTAGAAAGTGTGCGGGACCCAAACGGGTGTGCGCCGGACCCCGTACAAAATGTGCGGGACCCAAATGACAGTGCGAATAACGCCGTAGAAAGTGTGTGGGACCCAAATGAGAGTGCGTAGGACGCCGTAGAAAGTGTGCGGGACCCAAATGGGTGTGCGTAGGACGCCATAGAAAGTGTGCGGGACCCAAATGGGTGTGCGCCGGACCCCGTACAAAATGTGCGGGACCCAAATGAGAGTGCGAATAACGCCGTAGAAAGTGTGGTTGACCCAAATAACAGTGCGTAGAACGCCGTAGAAAGAGTGCGGGACCCAAATGGGTGTGCGCCGGACCCCGTACAAAATGTGCGGGACCCAAATGAGAGGGCGAAGAACGCCGTAGAAAGTGTGGTCGTCCCAAATAACAATGCGTAGGACGCCGTAGAAAGTGTGCGGGACCCAAATGAGAGTGCGCAGGACGCCGCAGAAAGTGTGCGGGACCTAAATGAGTGTGCGCAGAACGCCGTAGAAAGTGTGCGGGACCCAAGTAACAGTGCGCCGGACGCCGTAGAAAATGTGTGGGACCCAAATGAAAGCGCGCAGGACGCCGTAGAAAGTGTGTGGGACCCAAATGAGAGTGCGTAGGACGCTGTAGAAAGTGTGCGAGACCCGAATGGGTGTGCGCAGAACGCCGTAGAAAGTGTCCGAGCCCGGAATGGGTGTGCGCAGAACGCCGTAGAAAGTGTGGGGGACTCAAATGAGAGTGCGCAGGCCGCCGCAGAAAATGTGTGGGACCCAAATAACAGTGCGTCGGACGCCGTACAAAGTGTGTGGGACCCAAATGAGAGTGCGCAGGACGCCGTAGAAAGTGTGTGGAACCCAAATGAGAGTGCGCAGGACGCCGTAGAAAATGTGTGGGACCCAAATAACAGTGCGTCGGACGCCGTACAAAGTGTGTGGGACCCAAATGAGAGTGCGAAGGACGCCGTAGAAAGTGTGTGGGACCCAAATAACAGTGCGTAGAACGCCGTAGAAAGAGTGCGGGACCCAAATGGGTGTGCGCCGGACCCCGTACAAAATGTGCGGGACCCAAATGAGAGTGCGAATAACGCCGTAGAAAGTGTGGTCGACCCAAATAACAATGCGTAGGACGCCGTAGAAAGTGTGCGGGACCCAAATGAGAGTGCGCCGGACGCCGTGGAAAGTGTGTGGAACCCAAATGAGAGTGCGCGGGACGCCGTAGAAAGTGTGTGGGACCCAAATGAGAGTGCGAAGGACGCCGTAGAAAGTGTGTGGGACCCAAATGAGAGTGCGTAGGACGCCGTAGAAAGTGTGCGAGACCCGAATGGGTGTGCGCAGAACGCCGTAGAGAGTGTGTGGGACCCAAATGAGAGTGCGCCGGACCCCGTACAAAATGTGCGGTACCCAAATAATAGTGCGCCGGACGCCGTAGAAAGTTTGTGGAACCCAAATGAGAGTGCGCCGAACACCGTAGAAAGTGTGTGGAACCCAAATGAGAGTGCGCAGGACGCCGTAGAAAGTGTGTGGGACCCAAATGAGAGTGCGTAGGACGCCGTAGAAAGTGTGCGGGACCCAAATGGGTGCGCGCAGAACGCCGTAGAAAGTGTGTGGGACCCAAATGAGAGGGCGCAGGACGCCGTAGAAAATGTGTGGGACCCAAATAACAGTGCGTCGGACGCCGTACAAAGTGTGTGGGACCCAAATGAGAGTGCGCAGGACGCCATAGAAAGTGTGCGGGACCCAAATAACAGTGCGCCGGACGCCGTAGAAAGTGTGTGGGACCTAAATGAGAGTGCTTAGGACGCCGTAGAAAATGTGTGGGACCCAAATAACAGTGCGTCAGACGCCATAGAAAGTATGTGGGACTCAAACGAGAATGCGAGAATGCGCAGGACGCCGTAGAAAGTGTGTGGGACTCAAATGAGAGTGCTCAGGACGCCGTAGAAAATGTGTGGGACCCAAATAAGAGTGCGTCGGACGCCGTACAAAGTGTGTGGGACCCAAATGAGAGTGCGCAAGACGCCGTAGAACGTGTATGGGACCCAAGTGGGATGCGCCCGACGCCGTAGAAAGTTTGCGGGGCCCAAATCCAAGCACGCCCATGCCGATCATTTTTTCTGCAAGGCTACCGTAACCGTTCTCGAACAAAACATGATAACGAACCATGATACACGCTCATAACACGCCGGGTATAAAAGGGCAGAGGAGCGGTATGCATTCATTCACACACCGCTCTCTTCGAGAAGCCACTGGAAAGTGGCAGAGGAGGTCGAAATTGTGCAAACATGATTATTGGCTATTACGATGTGCTCATATCCAGGAAAAACACTTGGAAGATTTTCGAAGGAGGGTTGCGGTAGCCATGCGGAAAAAAACGATCGGCATGAGCGTGCTTGTGACCCAAATGGGTGTGCGCAGAACGCCGTAGAAAATGTGTGGGATCCAAATGAGAGTGCCCCGGACGCCGTAGAAAATGTGCGGGACCCGAATGGGTGTACGCAGAACGCCGTAGAAAGTGTGCAGGACCCGAATGGGTGTATGCAGAACGCCGTAGAAAGTGTGCAGGACATCGGTGGAGTGTGCAGGATGTTACAGAAAGTGTGCAGTACATCGGTGGGGTGTGCAGGATGCCACGGAAAGTGCGCAGGCCAGCAGTCTGAGTGTGCAGGACATTAGTGGGTGTGTGCAGCACCTCATAGAAAGTGTGCAGGACATCAGTGGGGTGTGCAGGATGTTACAGAAAGTGTGCAGTACATCGGTGGGGTGTGCAGGATGTCACAGAAAGTGTGCAGTACATCGGTGGGAGTGTGCAGGATGCCACGGAAAGTGCGCAGGCCAGCAGTCTGAGTGTGCAGGACATTGAGTGGGTGTGTGCAGCACCTCATAGAAAGTGTGCAGGACATCAGTGGGAGTGTGCGGGATGTTACAGAGAGTGTGCAGTACATCAGTGGGAGTGTGCAGGATGTTACAGAAAGTGTGCAGTACATCAGTGGGAGTGTGCAGGATGTCACAGAAAGTGTGCAGTACATCAGTGGGAGTGTGCAGGATGCCACGGAAAGTGCGCAGGCCAGCAGTCTGAGTGTGCAGGACATTAGTGGGTGTGTGCAGCACCTCATAGAAAGTGTGCAGGACATCTGTGGGAGTGTGCAGGATGTCACAGAAACGGTGCAGGCCATCAGTGCGAGGGTGCAGGACGCCATAGAGGGGGGGGGGCAGGGCATCAGTGGGTTTGCTTTGAATTAACACCACCAGGCATAAACCATGTTAGAAAGGAAACCTTTAGGAGAAATAAATGAAATTCCTGAAAGTTTAGGTTCCTGGCAAAAGTAAAGATTTGGCATGGCTATAGAAGTATACTCAGTTAAAAAGGGAAGGTAAAGAAAAATGAAAAAAGTTTTGAAATATTCCTGAGAACGATTTGGCGTAGAATAATTTGATTTTTGGGAAATGTAGTGAAATATTCGAAAGTATGATTTGGCAGTCGAGTTTGAACCAACTATTGGTAAGAGTTGTGCAAAATGAGAGATCGCATTGTATAAGCTTATCCGTAGAGCATATCGAAGCAAAATCATGCGTGATAAGGCAAGCAGTAAAGGCTCGTTTGGGAGCTGGAATGCCGCGGTCTTCACGTATTAAATGAAGTCAAATCAACTTTTTGTTCCATATCACGCGTGATTTTGCTTTGATATGTTCTACGGCTTATACAATGTGATCTCTCATTTTGCACAACTCTTATCATTAGTTGGTTCAAACTCGACTGCCAAATCATACTTTCAACTATTTCACTACGTTTCCCAAAAATCAAATTATTCTACGCCAAATCGTTCTCAGGAATATTTCAGAACTTTTTCATTTTTTCTTTACCTTCCCCGTTTAACTGAGTATATTTCTAAATTTTCGAAAAAATGGCCATGCCAAATCTTTACTTTTGCCAGGAATCTAAACTTTCAGGAATTCGACATTCTTTTGGATTAGACGACCCACTCCGTAGGGACACACAATTGTTGGATTTTTGGTATAGTCTACAGCAATGGGAGTAGGACCTGGTGAGGTTGCAGAGTCGGCCTAACATACGGTAGTGGTATCACTCATTTTTCCGAAACAGCTGTGATAGATCGGTGAGTCTGTGTTTTCAACTACATCTGTGGAAGCAATGAGAACAGGTGAAAACGTGAGAGTTGAAACAAAAACTCACCGACCAATCTCAGTTATTGCAGAAAAATGAGTGATAACACAATCAGACTACAGCATGTTAGGAAGAGTCCGCAACCTCACCAGGTCCTACTTCCATTGCTGTAGACTATAATTGTTGTATCTGTTCCTCGCAAAAATTTCAAACGTTGCTCTATGCTTCTACATGTTCGGAAACAAAAACATCAAAACATCAGTCCGCAGCTGCATGAGAAAACCTTTTTTTTACAGTAAAGGCCTTCTAATCCGAAAGAGTACCTGGAATTCTTCAAATTCACACGATCTCCAAGTAGTAGCTCAGTCGATCGACGAACTTCACAATAGTGTATCGGTAATGGTGCACCATGAGATCGGAAAAACTACCCCTTCACCTTGGTAAAATGCGGCAGATATAAGGATGTGTCTGAGCTTTCGGCTTCTCCATCACTGTCGGCACTTCTTCAGCACTGTCCGCGGCTACGAATATTCTGCAAAGAGTGAATAGCGTTCTCTTCCCACTTGATGAAAAAGCACGACCCGTAGAGACACACTATGAACACTTTTTTACGGAAGCGGCTTCACATCGTGGATTACGGACGACAAAAAGCACATAGAAAGGCGAAGGAAAATGAGAGAACACAGGACCCTAACTGTGCATTGCACCAAGTATGATTCGCTCCCTGAAAGGAGTACACCTGTAATCAAATCATTTGTTCTCAATTCAAGTCGACAGCTCGCGTCGTAAGAACTCGTGTACGTATAAAGTTGTCCTAGACTCGTATAGAGTCGTATAAAGCTATCCTAGACGGGAGGGGCAGCCAAGATTTATTCATAGGAATGAAGAAGAGCTCTTATAGAAGATTTTGATACTACTATGAATCATTGTTGCTTCGTAGAACTCAATAGAAATACTTCGATTGATAGCACCTCCAATCGATTCATTTCATTTCTGTCCTGAACCGTGGGTGTTCCCCCAAAAAGTTTATAACTTGCCACCCGCACAAAATTCTCGCAGAAGTGAAGTAGTTTTTCTTACCAGAGTTTTCCATGATTAGGCCCCAATATCGTGTTATTTTTATCAACGGTGAGGCTGTTTCCCTAATCCCTAGTCTGTTCAGCATCAGCTATCGCTCTCAAATTTTTATACCCTGCCCCTTATCAAACGGGTATCATCAATTTGTTTACCGTGAGAATTTTGTGCCGGTGGGAATTTTATAATCGTCTCCCCCTGTCTAGGATAGCACCGGTTTTATCGTGAATGCTGCTTTTAGAGGCAGTGCTTACGATACAATGAATGAACGTGCTGGCTGTCCATAGCTTTCAAATGCGGGTGATGATTAGATATTGTTGAGCTCTTCCACTGGTGAGAACAAGCTACACTGTGTCAATCATTATCAATAGCTAAAAGTAATGAACAGCCAGCACGCCCATTCATATTATCGTGAACACTGCGCTTGAAAACTTCCCGGAAGCTTTTGCAGAACCCAGAATGTGTGAGGAGTTATGGGTGTGTGACAGGGTGCAAACCTAATCTGGGGGCACTCTTTGCGGAAAAGTATCAGGCAATTTGGCTCTGTCCTAAACAGGAGGCCACTCAGGATTCATTCATAGGAATGAATAAAAACGGCTTGAAACCATGTTAGGACGGGGATCCACTCGAGAAAATGGAATGATACAGATGAAAATTTGCGCTATTATCATGTGTCTGATAGCGTTATCAGTCATTGTTTCCGTAGAGATTCCATGGAAACACTTCTGAAAACGGTATCATTCATTCTTCAACCAAATCCTGAGTGCCCCCCGAACTAGTGTCAAACCTAGAGCCCTTTTAGCTACTGATAATTATACAGACACTGCAGCTTGCTCTAACCGATGAAAGACCTAAACAATGTATTGCGATCCTTACTGGCGGTTGGAGCCACCACTGGTATCAGCGACTCCATGTCCACCCATGATACCTACCTAACAGAGAACTATCATACTGTGTGCCTGGTGGGCCTACCCTGATGCACTTTCGCATTCGCTTCATCAGAATCAGACTGTTTTCTGTGTTTGCCCCAGCTTTCCTCTGAATCGGCGCATCTCTCAAAAACAGGGTATTTTCTATGCTCAGAACTATAGCACAATTAAAGGCAGTGGTCGCGATGAAAAACGTTATCTAAAAAACTATAAAAATCAGCTTAGATAGAAAACAGCTGAGAAAGTATGAAGGTAGCGCGGTGAAAAACGGGCTAGAATTAGAGTTTCTAGGGCCCAAAGATGCTGGTTCGTGCACAGCGACGCACGTGCACAGCGACGCAAAAAAAAGATCGCAGTCCTCTGAGAGTTTTGGCCTAGAAATAGCCGCGAAATAGCCGCGAAATGCCTGCTTGCCGCGTAATAGCCGCTAAATAGCCGCCAAATAATGCTCGTCGCGAAATAGCCGCAAAATAGCCGAGAAATAATGCTCTCCAGGCAGATATACGGAGCACTCCAGAGTCATGATTCAGATTTCAGCACCTCCGTCGGTTCAACTACCCACGCTGGAGGTACTTGGACTTCGTTCAGCCTCTGGAGGCCCCGCCCAACCGCTGGCGGCCCCTGATGTTGGCTCGGCGAGCCGGCGACAGTTGCGTCTTAGTTAATTTTGTTTACTTCTAAATATTTCTCGGTTATATTTTGGCTATTTCTCGGCTACTTATTGTCCATTCCGTGAAAATCCGAGAAATAGCCGCGAAATAGCAGAGAAATAGCCCACCAGCAGCCGTTGCGGAGCTTGGTGGGCTATTTCTGGCTATTTCGCGACCGCTCTCAAAGTCTCATGCCGAGCAGTCAGAAATCATCGACATTCAGAGGAAGAAATAAGTTCAAATTTACGTAATGAAAAGAGTTGACCAATGAAAGCAAGCACTTCAGTCAATGTTTCAGATTAGCTGAGTCGGAAGGATAATGTTCATTGATTGAAATTCAATCTCAAGCTAGCCGATGTTCTGGATATAAGAGATCATCGATGCCGATGATGTGGAGTGGGCTCGTCCACCATCAAAAGACAAGAAAGTTCAGACTTCAAATTTGGCCCGGAACAGCCGTTTTTTTCGCGATTTTTCTTCATTTGTCCTACTACTCCTAACCCAGAAAAGGGTTTAGAGAGGAAAGAAGACAAGCATATTTTATCGCGACCACTGCCTTTAAACTCCCCGATTCACAAATGCGTTCGGTTTCTGTCAGCCCGTAGACTGTCTAGTTCGGATTTGTTTTGATGCACTTCCTCTTTTTCTCTGTGTTATGAGTAGTTTCATTCCTCACGTGTGAGCCCAGGTTCTCTATTCTCAGGTGTTTTGCAGCACGTCAACTCTGACGTACAAATAAACAATAAACAATTTCTAGTCATCGTCCTGTGTTCAACATGGTTCATCGGCCCTCTGTTTGGGCCTCGGTCTTCGTTGGCCGATCGACTGTAGCCAGCCCAGTCGATAAGCATGAAATACATCAATAGTGATGATAGAAACACCCGGGGTCGTGCTCAGACGAAAATGTCGGATCTCCCGAGGGGGGAAACGGGGATATTCCGCCGGCACACCACTCCAGCAGCTCCGAACAAACGAGCGGGGGAGTCCCGATTGAAAGGAAGTCCAGCCGCGATACTACCTCGGGTGTCCGCCTTTCCCCATTAGCGGCATGGACTCTGTTCAGCCTCGACACTATCGTGGTGACCCCTTTTTTCATACCCACAGGGGGTGGTTCCACCGCCACGTTCCGCTGTGGGGCGCACCCCACTGTGGACCGTGGGGAAATGGACCCACAGTTGGGAACCACTCCCCCTACCCCACCGTTGGCAGATCCCCCTTCCCCTCGGCAACCAAAATTATCCTCCTTCATCTGGTGGATCTTCTGGTAAGAGTTTCGAGGCCATCTTCCAGGTCCGGCTCCGAAAAACCGACTGAGGCCCCCGTCATAAGTCGGTGGAACTACTGAGTTTCACCGGGTCGATACGCACCGAATTCGTGGGAGACGGGTGCAAAAAAATCAACCCACTGAGCCAGACTGCGACCGTCTGGTGCCCACCGCAATACCCCCGGTCGATACTGATGGTTCTAATGCGTACAAGGGCGGGGCGACTGAGTCCGACAGAGTCCCGCTGCGTCCCAACCGAAGTCATCCTCACCCCACCCGGTCGATATAGGAGTTTCTCAAGTGATTTGGGTGCATTTTCTTCAGCAGACTGCGACCTACCGAGTCCCGCCGCATCTCGACTATCGTCGTCTGCTCTCTGCCCCACCAACTGCTGCCGCTGACTATCGACTTTGGTTTCGCAGAGGAACTGGGTGGCTCTGGGGTAACCGGACTAAGGCCCGGATCATTCTACCGGCGCGGCGATGTATGAGAAAAGGCAGTATCGATCTATCGCGGCGATATTGAGCTTCTGAGGGAATCGATTGTTTTGACGAGCAAAACAGCATCTCGTTGAGTGAAATGGGATGATGTCAACATTCGAGATAGGTTGAAATCTACGTTTCTATTCACATCTACAAAATCTTGAGCAATTATGCATATCGCCGCGATGACATCGGCGCCGCTCTCCATTGTGCAACGCTGCAATAAAATCGCGGCGATATGCATATTTGCTGAAAGTTTCGGCAATGTGGCTAAAAACGCCGGTGCCAACCATTCTCGCATGAATATCTCATCCCATTTCACCCCACGAACTGCCCCTGTGCTAATCAAAACAATCGATGTCCTCTAAAGGGCAATATCGCCGCGATTGATCGATACCGCTGTTTTTCATGCATCGCCGCGACGGAAGTTCTTTTTTATGCATCGCCGCGACGGAAGTATGATCTCGGCCTAAGTCGGTTGCAGACGGTCGAGGACGGTCTTCCCGCCTCGGACTCAGTGGGACTCAGCAGGTTTTTCGACGAAGTCTGACGAGGCCTGAGGCACACTGTTAAGTGAAAAGCCTTTTATACCAGCAACATTGTTGAAACCTTTGTCCAAACATGTTGATGATCCTGATATCGCCAGCACCCTCGGGAACTCCGTTTCTACTCCCCCGTTTGTTCCGATGTGAACTCCGCCCCAAAAATCTCGCGGGGGACCTCGCGCGAAGGGAATACGAACCTCCCCGCCCAAAAACAGCGGGGAGATCCAAAATTTTCGTCTGAGTGTTCGCCATCCACCCGCAGGGAACTTGAAGGGAGGATACGGTGAAAATCCGGTACAAAGCGCGCGCTCCATGGCCAGCCCTGGCCTCCCTTGGCTTCCCCCGCGAACAACGGAATTTCTCGCATCGTTTCGCTGAATATGGCCGCTTCGTGATGGAATTTTTGGCTTGAAACTATTTGCGGGGGGGGGAGGGGGGACTAGAGAAAATAAAATGATTCATCCATGAAAATTTGGGCTGATATCATATGCCTGATAGCGTTATCAGTAATTGTTTTCGTGGAGACTCCATGGAAATGCTTCGAATTCTGAAAGCGGTATCATTCATTCTCCAACTGAATCCTGAGTGCCCCGACACAAAATAGTTTCATACCGAATTTTTATTGTTTCACACTGATTTTGATACGGGGTCTTTCCTAGACGGAGGGGGGGGGGGCACCAAAGATTTACTCACAGAAATGGAGCAAAACTTTGATGAAAGATGCTTGATACTGCTATCAGTCGTTTTTGGTATGAAATAGTATATAGTGGAGTCCACCAAGAGTGTCTCATTTATTTATCGATAAGAAGCGGTCAGCTGGGGATCAATGTGTATGAAACCCATACCAGCACGCTCGATACCGATTGAGCGAGAGCGGTTGTGCTGCAATGAGTTTCATGTTCATTGATCTCCAATCGAACGCTTCTCGTTGATAAGTGGATGAGACACTCTTGGTGGACTTCACTATAGAAACACTCCAATTTATAATGTTTTAAGCGTTGGTTAATTTGATTTCTCTCTTGAAATCTGAGTAGACCCCCGACTAGGATAGTGCCTCGATACGTAACACAGTTAGCATTTCCATCTTACATACTCAGACACTCGCTGTTGTGAGTTCTACACCAAAAAGCACAGTTGTTATCAACCGCCAACGATTACCAAATTAAAAAAGCCTTCACAGACCCAACGGCAACCAATAGAGCCGTCTTTTGGTTTGCTATAGGTTTGGTGTTAGTGTCAAGAAGAGGCTGTTGTGAACCGCTAACCTAAACTGTTTTGTCTTATGAACCGCTAACTGAAGACTATGTTGTGTTCTGAACCGCTGACTAAAACCGTGTTTTGTTGCGTGGATATGTTTACCACATGCATGATATGAATGATACTCTGATGATATAGTTAGTGAGAAATCATTCAACCTTCAATCCATTTTCAACTTCAATTCTATTAGGGGCGGTGGACTACTCTGAACAATTCGATTGGAGGTAAAGCTACAGATAGCCACAGGTGAGAGGTATGCAAGACCGCAGTATGGGTGTGCACCAGGGGTGTGCGTTAATGAAAAATAATTTTTTCGTTGAGCGTTAATCGTTAATTTTCGAGGAAAAACCGCGTTAACCCGTTAATGCGTTAACACGTTAATTTTGCATTTCGTTAAAGTTTGTTCAAACATTACTTGACCGCAACGAAAATTAATCACCAGAGGTACCACAAAAATAACATACACCTTCTAATGACGTCAAGAGGACGTCGTGGAAAGCAGTAGGGCTCCAGAAGCCGTAGGCATTGCCTCGTGGGAAATAGCTAGGGCTCCAGATGACTTCGTCATGACGTCGTGAAAGGTGGGTGGGGCTGCATATGATGTCATCATGACGTCGTGGAAAATTCTCAGACGAATATGAGGACCGACCGCGCGCAACAATAGGCCCGACTTCGGGATCGGCGACGTTCCGACCGCACCATTGCGCGCGTTTCGACCGGTAGTTAGCGCGGTCGGACCGGAATCGGCGACGTTCCGACCGCACCATTGCGCGCGTTCCGACCGGTAGTTAGCGCGGTCGGACCGGAATTGGCGACGTTCCGACCGCACCATTGCGCGCGTTCCAACCGGTATACCGGCGCGGTCAGTACGGAAGTGTGCGCGTTCCAAACGCAACTCTGCATCACGGCACTTTGCGTTTGGATCGCGGGCAAGTATGAAACCACGGGCCCTTCCCAGTGGGCGGCGCTTAGAACAGCGCAATACGCTAGCAGGGAACCCTCCAGTTGTGACGCCCACTACTGGCTGTTATACTCTCTAACAGCCTGCAGTGGAGACCTTAATTTGGGCATACCATGCTGGCGTGTTGCAGAAGATAATGCCACGTTCAGACTTACAAATTTATTTATAAAGTAATCACTGGATAATACATGAGCAAATACTGAAACGATAATAGTACAACAAATTCTCCCTCACACAGGAACAGCTACATACAGAATTATGCGACAACTGTTGCAGTGAATTCATGACTTCATATTTTCCGAAATATGACTGAAACTCTCAAAAATTGCCTATGAGAAAGATGAAGTACATATTTCCCATGCCATCACATAAGTGGGTCGTGGCGGCCCACAGCTGGGCCCACACATAAGTACTGAGAAAACGCGGAAAATGTTGCAGAACTCACACCAGGAAAATCTTCTTCAAAGGCCTTTTCCGGGGTTGCGGGTGGTTTTAAACGGTAGGGTTGAGAGCGTGGTTTCTAAAAGCTAGTATTTTTCCCAAATAACTCGTTTAGCATTTGAGTTACTGCAGTTTTGAAACCGAATTTATGTTTGTGGACTTGGCCGATTTTCGGCGTTACTCTGAGATGATGAAGGTTTGTAAACAGGGTAAATCGACCACACTGGGTTCAAATATCCTACTCTCATAACTCCTAGTTCTCCAAAATTGACGACTTTCGGCGGGACCACACCTGAGAAAGGCATACTGTAGGGGTCTTCAGCGTTCATCCGAGATGGTGAAAGTGAGTATTAAGGTGATTCGACCCCGCTCAACTCAAATATGAACTCTCTTGACTCATGGAAATTATTTGCAGAAATAATTCAACATTTAGTCGTCAAACTGCTTTGGGCTTTTTACATGCTGGATTCATATATCTTGAATATTATTCTAAGACCTTAACTTCACCTCAAACTTCCTATTTGAACTCCGTGACTCGTTAATCAGTTGAATCAGCCTTTTAGTTGAATCGTAATCTATATTTGAAATTTACGTGAAAAACTGCTCCTGACGGTTTTTACTCACAAACACGTTGGTTTAATTGGTCTTCGTCCAAAGACCAGACCCCCCACTTCCACCCCTCCGGAGCTCAGACCCCACCCCTGTGGGGGCCCACACCCGCGCCGAACCTTGATTGGAACGCAGGCTTCCATTTTCGGAGAGAAGAAATAAGTCAAAGCTAAGGCATGCATTAGGAAGAGATGCATTACAGCAAAGAATGCAACGAAGCAAAAAGCATATTTCATAATCCTCAGCTCAAGCCCGGCCTGCGCGGGACGTGCGATGGACTATGAAACCTATCTCTGCGCGGCACGCGCATTCAGCCCATCCAGCAGCTACCATGACGGCGCCGCCCAAACCGCTAAGGCGGTTTCACTGTCTGAATCAATACCCGCTTGTCAGTTCAAGCTCACTCCAACATAGATAATTCCGGGATTATCCTACTCTGTATATTTAAGCTAGGAAATACAATGCATGTCACGGCTGAAGCCCAACTTAATTCCGCGCACCGCCGTAGCTGTGCCGCGGGAGATTTTAGGTAACTTCCCACGAGGGAAAGGGTTTCGTAGTCCAACGCTCACCCCGCGCGTGCTGCGCCTGCGGTGAGAGCTATGAGAGACGCGAAACTGCCTTTGCAATATGAAATGATGGTACGACGATTTCAGCGATTCATTCCAAGCTAAAAAAGAACAATTCATTGCACTACCACAATAATCAACATTAAGAACAGCATACACGCTCGCAAACCATTCGGATTTCTACGAGAGAATCAGCTCGATTTAACTAAATGCAGCATGTTTACAAACCGATTAATTCGCACCCATTTTCAAGAAAACCGCTCTACTCCGGGTGGCTTTTGAATGAAGCGTTTTGCCGGTAAGCAGAGAGCAGCCTATATTCTAGTCAGTGGATCTGTTTCTCTCGTAGGCTCCCATTTGACAGTGCTATCATTCTAAATTGTCACGTGTTTTCTCAAGTTTCATTTCTCATTCTGTTACTCGTAGAGATGGGAAAACGCAGGCCTTTGAGACAGAAAATCTGGAAATGTTGTCATCGTCGATGGTTTTCAGTGCTTCAAACTTCGATAACAACATGATAGGGACAATGCGGACCCAATTATGCTACTATCTCGAGTATGTTTGCAAGCGTGTATGCTGTCTTTAAGAGAAATTAAAACTCACAATGATTAATATCCCTCGGAACAAGAGATTTTATGTCGTGTTCAGATGATTAGGCCAGCTCTAGGAGGATACTCGTAGTTGGCATCAACAAGCTATCCATTGAAGTTCGAGGCTATATTTCTGAAAATATTGGCCTTATATGTAGTACTATATTTCTGAAAATATTGGCCTTATATGTAGAACGGGACAGAAAGATATCAAGCTAGCATTTTGGCAAAACTTTTTCTCGACGTATCTCGGGGTTAAACTTCACGAAACTCAGTGAAACTTCAACGTCCAGGTTTTACACCCCAAACAACGATCACCTTTCGTTTTGAATCTCCACACCCTTTCATGTGTGTAGTGCGCACTTCCTTCTGAAGCTTCGGCCACTTTCCGAATCTTATCAATATTGCTTTAAGAACCATAATACGTCCTCAACAACTAACCCCTCACGTTTTTTCGATTCCCTACGCACTTTAGCCGTTGTTGTGCGCACTCCTTCTTAAGCCCCGCCCACTTTCCAAGACTTATCAGTATTGTTTTGAGAACCATAATACACCCCCGCAACGATCACCTCTTGTTTTTTGAATCCCTACGCCCTTCAGTGAATGTTGTGCGCACTCCTTCTGAAGCCCCGCCCACTTTCCAAAACATATCAGTATTGTTTTGAGAACCATAATACGCCCCCCCCCCCAAAAAAACTGTTTGCTCACAATTTTTTCCCAATCCCTCCGCAGTTTAGCCGATGGTGTGCGCACTCCTTCTGAAGCCCCGCCCACTTTCCAAACCATCCTTCCTGTTTTGAGACCCTGAGTGCCCCCTCTCCCAAAAAAACCCGTTTCCTCACGCCTCACGTTTTTTCGAATCCCTGCGCACTTTAGCCGATGTTGTGCGCACTCCTTCTGAAGCCCCGCCCACTTTTCACAACGCTAATTGTTTACGTACTAGAATCCCTTTACACCTTTCACGATCTGCTTTTATCTAAAAACCCTACAACTTTAGCCGTTTTCAATATTCAGCAATCAATTACCTATTGTTAACTTCGCTTAAACTATGCATGCAATCATAAGACGATTTGAACACGTATAGAATCAACGGGAACACAGAATCACAGAATGGGAAGAGAGAGAAACGAAGAAAAACATCAAAAAAGCAAGATAGTGCGAGCACCGCAGCAAAAAAAATTATTCACGCGTGGAGCTAAATGCGAGAGTGTCCATTACACACCATACAATTTTCCGCACGCCTGAAAATGAATGATGCGCGCGGTCGGTCCTAAAGTGCAGCGGTTTCTGCGCGCTTTTCGGTGTTTCTGTCGGTCCGAACGGTTTGTGATGGCGGCCGCAAAGCGCGCAAACGTGGTCGAAACGCGGGCATCTTTTTGTGATCGTTCCGACCGCGAGCGTTGCGCGCGTTCGGTCCTAAAACGTTATCTTGCGCGCGATCGGAACGGTTCCTGCGCGCGGTCAGTACTAAAGGGGAAAAGTTGCGCGCGGTCAGTCCTAACATTTGTCCGAGTAAATGAATAGGCCTTCAGATGATGTCATGGAAAGTGGGTAGGGCTTCAGATGACGTCAGCAGCACATCATGGAAAGAAGGCATGGCTTCAGATGACGACGTCAGGACGTCCTGGAAAGTGGATGAGCGCTCAGATGGCGTCAGCATGACGTTTTGAAAAATAGGCGTGCGTCGCCTTCTAGAAAGTCATTAGGGCATACGTTGCGCCCTAGAAAGTCAGTAGCGCTTTATGTAGAAAGTGCGACGCGTGGTAGAAATTGAGTAGCGCTTCTTGTGGAATGTGAGCCGCGTGGTGCACCCCATACAGAGCGTGTCCCGCTTGTACACACAGAAAGTGTGTGGTCTTCAATCCCCGCTCCCAACATTCATTTGATAGCTTACTCAACCGTAGAGAGGTAGATCAGGCCTCACATTTCCTTTTTGGTTCGAATTCACACAAGTTCGAATTCTTCGATATTGGGAAGAAATAACTAAAATATGTAGATAGACAATGGAATGAGACACTTTGAGGCCAGAGATATATTTCACAGCAACCGAAAATTGACCACGCCGCAAGCCGAGGCGACGTGCGAGGCCCCAATTTTTGAATCTGCCATTGAAGCAGATCAGTCAGTGCCATAATTCCACTGCAATTAACGAACTCAACTTAACGTGATTCTAGGACTTTTTCGTTAAGCGTTAATCGTTAATTTTCAGATTAAATCGCGTTAATCCGTTAATGCGTTAACACGTTAACGTTATAACGCACAGCCCTGGTGTGCACGGCGTCATAGAGTGCGTGTAGGAAACCAGCAAGAGTGCTCAAGGAGTCATGGAATGTGTGGAGGAAGAGAGTAGTACTGCGCAGAATGTTATGGATAGTGTGCAGGACCTCAGTAGGGGTGTGCAGGACGTCATCGAGGATTCCACTAGGATTGTACAAGGTACTCTTTCGGAAAAGACGATCCACCTAAAAGAATTGAATTTTCGTGGTGTTTTTGCATTTTCTTTGCACAAATTTTACATGTTGCTCTCTGCTTCCACATGTTTAGAAGCAAAAACATGACAAAATGATCCAGTAGCTGCATTAGGCCGTAGTTATACACCACCGGGACCCTGCGGGAATAGCAAGACAACTACCACTTATGAGCATCCTAAGTGTGCTGAGGCATGGCAAAAGGAAGAGTTGTCCCAGAAAAACGCACCGGAAACCCGCACCAAACAGTTATACACGCCGCGGCACTGTATACTGTATCCTCGCGGGACCTACCCCATTGGAACTTTGCCAATTTCCATCAGCTGATTATTTTTCAGATCTAAACTTGTTAAAATACCACCAAAACAACATAACTAGCATTGCTACTACAGAAGCAATAGATTTGTGGCGACTTTTTGCAATAAGAAAGTGATAGAAGCGTGAAATATAAATAAAATACAATTAAAACGCCCGGGAATTTTTGCTCCGTAATATTGCGTCAAAGACGCGACATTGCAGACGAGTCCCTGATCCATGCGGCAAGCGGCGGCAATGTCATCGCGGGACGTTTTCATTCCGCTGGTGCATAACTACGGCATTGGAAAACCTTTCTTACCAGAGTGGGCCCTCTATTCCGGACAACCGATTCGGACACCTAAATCCTTCAAACCCTTTGAACGTAAGACCCGGTTGGTCAATAAGTAGTAGTAGTGTAGCATATCTAGAAGAACTTATAGACAACTGGTTCGAACACTCAAAGTATTCGAAGGATTTGAGTGTCCGGAACCGGTCAGCCAATAATTTCTTCTCGTAGGACCCCAGTAGGAGAGCACCGGACGTAATGGAATGTGTGCAGGACTCCAGTAGGAGTGTTCAGGACGTTATGGAATGTTTGCAGGACCCCAGTAGGCGTGTGCGGGACCTCATACAATGTGTGAAGGACCTGTGTCACAGTCTGTAGGACATCTTGGGACGTGTGCGGAACCTAGTATAGGTCGTTAGTCTGTGGTTGATGGAAACTTCCCCGCTGGTATAATAGTTTTAACACCCTACTCATACTTTTGCGGAAGCGGCGAATGCCACGGAATAGCAGCAGAAAATGAAACATTAGATGTCTGATAACGGTGCTAGGCATCTTATTTGTTGCTTAGGAAGGGTATCAGACATCTGATTTCTTATTGTCCTACTGATAATCGCGGCACTTGCCGCTCTCGCCAAAGCATAGACTAGCTTCCTCATTTTGAGCTGGTCGAAGCAAGGCTTATCGGGCTTATCTTGTCAAAATCTTGTTATCACTGTTATATTTTGCTACAATTATCTCTACCGTAGATGCGGAGCGGCTGCTTTTTGAAAATAGCAACTACGAAAATGAAGAAATCATTCTCAAAACCGCACCACTCTATGATAGTGATGCCCAACCCTGCGAGTGGTGGTAAAATGGAGGATAGACGCAAAATACCGTTTGTCATAAAGCCATAAAACGCTTTCCAACTTTCATTTGAGAAATTCAGTCGGCCGGTCTGGTATAGAAATGCAACTGTTATCATCATTTCATGCTCTTGTGGCAATCGGTAATAGTCGGCAATTGGAATTTACTTTATGATGAGGGTGTAACATTAAAATTCGTTTCTGGGAAAACACAGTGTAGACTCAGAGAAACAACCGCTCGGCTTCCATGATAGCGAGAAAATATTCGTCAGATATCATTCCAGGCGTCAACTCTCAGACAGTCATAATGAAAAAGTCAAACTTCTGCTATCAAAATTCAGGTCCTAGGGTATCATTGTGTATCTAATATGGAATATGTTGGCACATAATATATAATTGTAGTGCATCTGCATTTGAAAGTGTTAATATATAATTGTAGTGCATCTGCATTTGAAAGTGTTCACCGTCGCATGCAATCGCGCGTTGACCCCCAGTAACTGTGAAAGAAACCTTATAAAAAACACAGGATTATGAGAAAGTGAGTGATGTTTTGGAGTTTAGAAATCGCTGCAATAATCGATTAGAAATTTAGCTTTTCACAAAAGAAGGATTTCCCAAAAAGGCTTGAGCGCGAGGTTGAGAGCAGAAGGGATACAAAATTAATTGATTCGTACAAGAAGATCATTTGTGGCACAAAGAGGTAGACTCCTTTTTTCGTTTCGAGGCTGGTCATACCCAACGCACTCGTGTGTGTTGGAGAAATTTTTAGACCCGAGCACTCTTAGCGACATCCTGCGCACTCACACCGTTGGTCCTACACGCTCTAAAGTACACGGCTTCACATGAAACCGTTTGCAGCTTTTCCGTGCGGCGTTCCTGAAGCTAAATCTGAAGTCTTGTCGCTTTGTTTCGTGCTCACCCCTTTTGAAACCAAATTTGTGCGACAACAGAGTGGTCATCTCTCACAACGGACAGAGAGAGCCAAGACCAAGTGTTGGACGCACAACACCCTCTTCTCTTGAATAGACTGATTATTTTTTCTGGGAGTTTCTGGAGTCACATGGCTCCTAGTAGACTGCTCACGCCGTTGGAAGAGTCAAAAATGGGTCAAAACTACTAAATTTCAGCAATGCAAATCGAAAAATTTCTGCAACTCAACCCCAAAATTCAAACTCGTCCAGACTGATAGTACTAATACGGTCACTTTGGCTGGTTTTTGATGCTTCCAACGAGGTGAACGTTCCAGAACACGCTGTAGGAGTATATCGGCTTCTCCATCTCAACCGTTTTGTTGCTACAGTTGACCGCAATGTTAAAAGGACATGGTGCGGTTGCGGACTCGCACTAAATTACGGTAGAATCTGGCACTTTGCCAGATTTCGTCATCTATCGGCGCCAACAGTCGTCTCTCTGCTCACGAGAATATCAGCTGTGGCGCCGCTCGATGACGAAATCTGTCAAAGTGCCAGATTCTACCGTAGTTTTAGTGCGAGTCCGCAACCGCACCATGTCCTTTTAACATTGCGGTCAACTGTGATATTCGCTGTCTCAACCGCGCGCGGTAAAACTCGCCCACTTTCTTCCGATAACAAAATAACCTTTATTCCTCTATTTGCACACAGTTTTTGTTCGTTTTTTCGTCAGTTCCCAATACAACCAGCTCCGAACCTTCGTTTTATGTCATAAAATGGATACCATTTTTGACTGTGTCTGCTGCCTTTAATGTCAAGTCTTGAAGCCATGGCTGACGCATGGTAGGCGATCCCCACCCTACCTGGGATCGAAATCCTTGGCCCATTGGTGATGATCATGAGACGAGTATAACCCTTCGTTCTCAGATAGTCAGGAGTAGTACTTCGCCACAACAGGGGTTTCACTCCGGTACAAAAAGATTAGCAGCACCTCTGCAATAGCTACTGCTGCTTGCTGGGATACAACCCCGTTGTTTATCCTGACACGAGTGATATCGGCAGGAGGGGTTGAACCCCAGCATGCGTAGGCAGCCCCTTTAATCAATCACTTCATTTTGCAATAAAAAAACATACATACTGTGCTTCTCTGAGCCAAATTCCCCTCCGCAATTGCGTCTCGACTTGCTGCCGCACGCTCCCGAGTTGGAAGAGCTTCCAGTGCCGCAGTCGTCGATCTGTTGACTCTAGATGGGTTTCGGAAACTGGAAACTAAAACAGATAGGAGAAAAGTGTAGAAAAAAGGCCCACCGAGTTGTCTTTGGCGCTGGAAACTCGACTGACTCGAGCGCGTGCGGCCATAAAGCGTGTCGAGCGGGGACCGGAACTTGGCCCGGAAAAGCACAGTAATGTATGTGAAAAGGTAGTAGCTTCACATGTATGGTAAAACAAAATGCAAAAAATGAATGAATTGAGGTAGTCCACCCTTCTTTTAGTGTGTGCTGACAATCTCCTCCATTAATTTGTCTAATACGAATAAGCATTGCAACATCCTCTTGTACGACGGCGGCGGGTATACATATAAGGCGGCCAGGCTCACTGAGGAGACAGTTGGCTATTTGAGGCCAGTCCGAGTAGGTGACCATCCGTCCCTTTCTGGACGTCAATGTTGGACGCTGAGGGGATTGTCCCTATGAAATATCGCGAGGAATGCTTCCTCGTAGTGAACCGTGGCGAAGATGATGTGGACCGTGACAAGGTTGGCCTCCTTGCTGTAGGCCCTGACAAGGATCATACCCACACCGCTAAAGAGGGTGGTAGTTCAAGTTCTTTCTCCGTTTGCAGAAAAGGCCATCGAAAACGAGGCTCAGAATTACAGCATACGTTGGCAGCATATGCTGCCATTAGCAGCAGCCTCCGTAGACAACGTTGGGTTGTATCCGATGTTTGCCGTGGAATACAACCACTATTGTGCCGACGTACTACCTCCCCCCCTGACTGCCTGAGTTCCAGATAGATCGCCACGATTAGACAGAAAAAATGGTGGCTCCAACCTGCCAGTGATGACTGCATGGTCATGAGCACTCCAGCTTGCAGTAGAAATGAATGAAAAAGAACGATTGCAAGGCGTCATGAAAAAGCTTCAGGTTCCCTGCTCACGTTTCGCTGCTTCCGGAATGAGCAATACCGCCACTTTTCAATCTGAGATGAGACGAGCTTAATGAAGAGGAAATGTTGTTCTTAGTTATCCTATTTGTAAATGAAATAGTGATCTCTCTCCGATGTAGTGAATGTGTTTCAGCCAACCGGCTATGTTCCAGTTAGACCGCAGTACTCTAAATATCCCGATATGAGTTTGAGAAGTGCGCTGAGATGCTAGACTCGTATCGTTAAATTTTTCTCTTCATTTGATCTGTCGATACGTATGTAGCACGCGAATCCACTCCTGCTTACATCGTGGAGGGATATTGGTGACACAAGACCACGCGTTCCCAGAGGAACATACCCTGTTGGAATCGAACTCATGACCGCCGTGTATACTGTTATCTTCCTCCAACTGAACCGATATATTCCGGCGTGTATAAATAGGGAGACATCGCATTGGTATCGAACTCACAATAGCGAGTGTCTGAGTAGTGTATGATGGGTTTACCTGATCCTTTGCCGCGCGCGGTATCATCCCTTCCGCTTCCTTTCGACTTCCCTCGGCGGGCTGTTGGCGAATACGAACCCGGTAAGGCCGGCCTGGCTGACATGCACATGAGATAAGATAAAATAGGCCTGATATTCTTGGGTGCTCTTTCGGATTAGACGACCCCAAAGAATACAGCGAAATTAGCAATCGTTTGGGCTTGAACGACCGCTCGGTTGGCCAGATCAGGCAGTTCAGTGTGTTTGAAAAAGACTAAGGCCCGTAGTTAACCCACCACTCAGTCAGGATCATCTGAATGGGTGATAAGACGAGACCGAAACGATTCAGAGGGCGAGTCCGAAATCGTATCGAGCGATAGATTGCATTCAAGCAGTCGGTCTTGCAAAGCCATGATGATGGGGGCATGATGATACGTGTGGTGACAAGAACAACCGACCATTATTCTCTACGTGGTCGTTCACGAATCGACCAACTCCATGCTGCGTTTCTCAATAAATGAAATGCTGTTTGTTTCGTAGAAGCTGATATTGATCATGATACATCGATAAACCGAAATCTCAGCTGAATTATTTAAGTTATTCCTTTGCTCCTTAAAACAATCTCGAGCGCGCTCCTTACCGGGCACGCCGTTTTTCTCTTCTCTGGCCGGAATAATACTTCCAGCGACGGGCGTTGCGACGCAATGTTTACCATCCATATCGACCGAATATCGATATGCCTGATGTGCACTGTCGCTGTCGCTGGTCGGGGGAAGTATGATTCCGGCCTCTAGCCAAGAAGTCAGTAAGATCTGACTAGATCGATTCAGTCAGATCTGACTGAGTGAATCAGCTTAAAGGCAGTGGTCACGATGAAAAACGTTATCGAAAAAACTACACAAATCAGCTTAGATCAAAAACAGCTCAAAAATTATGAAAGTAGCGCGGTGAAAAACGGGCTAGAATTAGAGTGATTAAGACCCTAAATTTCCAGTCCGTGCACACGTGCACAGAAAGATCACAGTCTCATGCCAAGCAGTCCAAAATCATCGACACTCAGAGGAAGAAGTAAATGCAAATTTACCTAATAAAACAGTTGAACAATGAAAGCAAGCACTTCAGTCAATGTTTTTGACTAGATGTGTACATAAATCCGAAGGTTCATTGATTGAAATTCGATTTCAAGCCAGCTGATGTTCTTGATATTAGAGATCATCGATGCCGATGATGTGGGGTATGCTCGTCCACCATCAAAAGACAAGAAAGTTCAGGCTTCAAATTTGGCACTGAACAGCGTTTTTTTCGCGATTTTTCTTATAGGTCCTACTACTCTATACCCAGAAAAGGGTTTAGAGAGGAAAAGAAGACGAGCATATTTGAGCGCGACCACTGCCTTTAAGTTGTTTGTTGCTGACTTTCTCTGCTTAGTCTAGGTCGCTATCCTACAACACGTACGTCTCAAATGTGTGCGGCTCATCTGAATTCTCTCCTGAACATGAATTCAGATAGGCTACACTAAAATTTTCGCCGGCTTTACTACGGGCTTAAATCTTTTGACGGCACCAGTGAGATTAAAGGCAGCAGACACGCTCGAAAATGTTGTTGAGATAACTACGTTTCTGGAGTCGCATGGCTTCTAGTAGACTGCTCACGCCGTTGGAAGAGTCAAAAATGAGTCAAAACTACTAAATTTCAGCAATGAAAACCGAAAAATTTCTGCAACCCCGCCCCAAAATACAAACTCGCCCAAATATACCGTTCTAATACGTTCACTTTGACTGGTTTTTCATGCTTCCAACAAGGTGAACGTTCCAGTATAGGCTGTATGAGTATATCGGCTTCTCTATCTCAACCGTGCTGTTGCTAGTATTCGCTGTTTCAACCGCGCGCAGTGAAACTCGTCCACTTTCACCCAATAACAAAAACGACCGTTATTCCTAGATTTACATACAGTTTTTGTTGGTTTTTTCGTTAGTTCCACATACTACCTGCCCCAAACCCTCGATTTATGTCATAAAATCGATATCGTTTTTGAGCGTGTCTGCTGTCTTGAAGGCACACTACACCCTCAGACATAAATTTTGTGATTTTTGTTTGATTGTGCACTAAACCCCGGGTCTATCCCAAGGTTTTCTCATTGAATTAAATGGAAAACCTGATAAAAGATGCTTGATACTGCGGCTCATGCCGTTTAGACAGGTGGAACAAAATGCACAGCCGTCAAATATATTGCGTCGTGTGCAACTGCACACCATGCTCTTACTTTACGCGCAAATATGCAAAAATCGCTCCATCAGTTGAAATTAGAGTTTTGGGCGCAAAGTTATGTTAATCAGCGCTATTTCTCCTGTAAAAGATTGTCAGGCTGGTTCGGCGACATTTAAAAGCGTTCAGCTTATTTTGGAAGTGAAAACTCCCAGTGGAAGACAGAAAAGTCGATCTTACTTCCCTACTCAATCGTTGATGAAGTTCATATTTCCGGCTTGGAGTCCATGTTTTCACCAATCCTTCTTCATGGCGGATTTTTTCTACCTTCTTGTACTAGCAGTTACGATTTAGGATACAATGAGCTTGCAAGACACTTTATTAGATTGCGTTATTACAAAATTTAGTCACCTATCTCTGAAAAAATCAAAAGTTATGCTAGACCTATCAGTGCGGGATCCCATATCAAATGGTTGTGAGAGTGCAAAAGAATCATATTGGGTAAGCAAACTGACAAACATGGAAAATGAAAGGCTGGACGTGAATATAGTTGATCAAGGCACAAAGTAAGAAAAACTAGAAGAAAATACAATCACTAAATACGAAACTGATTTACACGATAGAGAAGTATGAAGAATAAAACATTTGTGAAAAGGGTTATAGCGTTTTCCAGTTGCGCCGATTGTTGGCTGAGCGTTCATTTATATCAATGAAGGGGTTCAAGAAGCGTTTAACACGAATGTGTCAGATTTGACTTGATGCTACTCAGTGGGGGTTATCTGGTGTGTTGATCACGAATATTAAAAGCACTCTGTCGGGGGAAAATTGAGAGCAACACACGACTTCCGACTATTTGCGGAATTCTACTATTGATGTGGCTCAAACTCTTCCTCTGAGGGTTTCTTGGAGTGCTGAACACGAATCCGAGGTCCACTTATCGATTTTTGACAGAAAACGGTATGTTACGGTGGGTATACGGTAGGCTGGTCAAAGTCTCAGATTTGATTCAAAAGTTCTATGCCGGGATTATTCGGTGTGCTCAATATTAATTTGATGTTTATTTGTCGATTTTCGGATTATTAAGGTATGTTTTGCCCCCTATGTAGCATGGCGCATACCGTAACCTACATTAAACCTCAGAATTTCGACAAACAGACCAAAGAATCGTGTTTGGTACCCTATATTACCCCTGCATACAAGTTTGGAGCGAAAATCGAATTTTTTTTTCAAAACACCCGAAAAATCCGTGATGGGGTACCCTTACCCGCCGCGAGGCTTTCGAAAACGCCCATAACTTTTTCAGAGTGAGTCTAGGCAGCTGCGAAGGACATATTCGGACTCCACGTCCGAAAATTGTTCTAGAAAGTACATTTCATGACTAGAAGGATTCTCCTTGTTAGATGACTTGAATAGCTAGTAAGCTGCAGTATCTCATATTTCTTCTTCATACGCTTTCTAAATGCAAGAGTAAGCATCCACAATCGCGCAAAAATAAGAGCAGCGTTCTTTTTATTTTTGATATTGACTATAAATATTAGTAAAGCGCTACCATTGCTCTCATTGATCGTGATATTGCCGGAAACACCTTGAATCGGTGTCATATTTTACAGTATACTCAGACAACTGGTGCGGACTGACCGCTGGCAATCAAGGCCTCTCCGGGCGGTACGCCGGCAAGTTGCGGGCGGATCGCTGCTCATCGTGGTCTCGGCGGGCGGATAGCTGGCTCCTGGCGGGCGGAGCGCTGGCCAGTGGCCGGCGGAGCGCTGGCTACTGGCGGGCGGGATGTCGCTCCGCCCGCGCAAACCCAGCGACCCGCCCGCACCTACTGTCCGAGTAATTATCGTCAATGTTGTTTTAGTCGGAATAAGGCAACAATCTAATGAAATCGATCCCATATATGCATCAAATATGTTTAGATGCTTTAGCTAGCGACTGTAGCAAATGTGACTACATGTACAAAAACGTAGAAAAAACCGTCATAGAAAAGGTTTGGTGCAAATAATGCTGCCGAAACTCTGCGAAAACCCTTCTTGCCTTTTCAGCCTTCTCAGATACAACTAAAAGCTACACAACAAAACGATTGACTCAAGGCAGGAAATATGAACGTCATCAGCGGCTTAATATTGAAATAAGATCGACTATCCTGTCTTCCACTGGGAGTTTTCGCTTCCAAATTGAGCTAAACGCTTGTAAATGTCGCCGAACTAGCCTGTTACGCTTTTACAGGCGAAATACCGCTGGTTAACGTAACTTTTCGCCCAAAACACATTTCAATGAATGGAGCGATTTTTGCATATTTGCGCGTAAAGTGTGAGCATGGTGTGCAGTTGCACACGCCACAATATATTTGACGGCTGTGCATTTTGTTCCACCTGTCTAAACGGCATGAGCCTGATGCTGCTATTGTTGTTGATAAAATTCTATAGAAATACTTCGATTGATAGCGTTATAGATCAGTGGTTCATTTCATTTCTATGAGATAATCTTGGGTGGGCCCCCCGTCTAGGATAGTCTCTATACCCCTTCTGAATAACACCTGCCAAGTGCGAGATTTCAATTCCTCCAAATAAGCGAGATATAAGCGACCACCACAGGCCCCCTCCTTCGCTCACCACCACGGGCTACACCCCCTACCAGATTTTCGACCTCGATAGCGGCTAGATGGATGGATGAATTACCAACAAGTCTTTGTTCTTGATTCCATTGCCAGACTGTCTCCTTATCCTGGCTCACTCTCGCGCAACGATAGCAGGGGTCGTATTCGCCATCAACCCGCCGGGGAGTCGAAGGGTAGATGAGGTGAAATTTCACTACAAAATGCGCGCTCCACGGCCACCTCTCTCCTCCCTTGGCTTCCCTCGCGACCGCCGGAACTTTTGAAATCGCATAGCTGAAGAGTGGCCGCATCGCGATGAAATCTTTATCTTTTCACAGTGATATCGATACGTATGATCTAGCTCCGCAATCGCGTTCAGTCCGCAAAGTCTCATTATCACAATCGTAGAAGCGAAGCGGTTGTTTTGGGAATTATTCTTGTTGAATTTCTAAAAAACAACCGCTTCGCTTCTACGATTGTGATAATGAGGACTGAACGCGATTGTGGAATTGGTGTGTTCCAAGAAGATTTCATGGAGGAAAATGGGTCTGATAATAAAATAACGAATGATAATCTAATAGATAGGCTCATTTCATGCGGTCTCTCAATCTATCATTGGTTGGCTCTTATCAGATTCATTTTTCCTCCCGTGGAAATCTTCTTGGAACGCACCCCTGAACTGTAACACAGTTTGCATTTCCATCTTACATGGTGTAAGATGGGTTGATCTGCTCCTCTGCCGCGCGCGGTATCATCCCTTCCGCTTCCCTTCGACTTCCCTTGGCGGGTTGTTGGCGAATACGACCCCAGAAGAAGAGAAATACAGGCCTGAGACAACCCGTCCACCAATTTTTCTTCTTCAAAATCTGAGCATCTTTAAGGACCATAAGTCAGTTCATAGGGGTCTTGGGCAATCTCAGAGATACAACTGTGATCAGCGTGTGACTCTCCAAGGTCAGCATAAAAATGAAAATACTTCTTGGGTGTTCTGCACCTTTAACATTTCTCATGAAATTTCTGTAGTGGGTCGTCTATTCCGAAAGAGCACCTATTCATGACACGCTGATAGTTTACCATCCTCCACAAAATTCTCACTGAAGTGTAGCAGTGTTATCCACTCATTTAGCACTGTTGCTTTTCTTCAGTGAGCATTTCATGGTGATGGCAATTTGTCATCGTCTATATTCATCATTTCATTCCACATATTTCATACATACATATCGTCCACGTCACCCACAGCCGGACTCACCAGGTGTTTTTTTCCCGAGCTCCCTCCCATGTTTTTCATACGTACCGATCGGGGCTGCCAAAGCCGGCCATGGCTGTTTGTCGACCAAGAATGACTGGCGTCACAGTAATAATCGAAATCAAAAGCTCTTTAGGAACGCCTCAGGGATCACTTCGTCTGCGAGTGTTAAACCTCTGGAATTTCCGGCCAGCGATACAGTCGGCAGGGACCGCAGTGACAGACCACAAATACAAGAAAGCAATTACCCTTTCTGTCTCATTTCTTCCCTCTTCAGCTTTTTCAGTCTCTGTTTTTCAGCAGCAGTAAGCGGTATATTGACTGTGCGGTCTGATGTAGAACGGATCTGATCGTCGTCAAACGACATCATTGAACTTTCTGCTGATCTATACGTTTTCTCCCGTGACCTGTGGAATGGTCTCATAGTAGACATCCGTCCACTTGTGCTCATCTTCCGCCTACTCTCGGCTGGCTTGGTTGTTTGCCTTTCTGAGGATAGTTGAGGCCTTTCGCTGACTGGGTTGTGGTCCCTATTGCTTTGTCCAGCACCTCCACATTTCGCATGCTTGCCTCGCTTCCGTCTGTGAAGAAAATGCAGGTATTCACTGCTGACAAACTCTGGGCCAACCTTTTTCCCTGGAACAAAGTGAGATCAATCAAGACTTTGGACGAGTATACCACCCAAGAGTACCTATGTTTTTGCCAAGCATAACCACGAGTGTGAATGGCGAGTAGTGCGAATGAAAAATGAGACATCCTTGCCTTCATTGCTGAGCTGATACTCTTGTTATTGTTGCGAGTGTTGTGAAAGAGACGTTTCCACAGAATCGCCCGCAGGAACAGGAATATGATGTGAACTCCCTCCCATCCTTTTCCTTACATATAACAATCGGCGTGGTGGTGTGTCTGACCAGTGTCCGACTGACGGATGTCTGTCTGTCCGGTCGTTTGAATTTCCCGCAATTTTTGACACCATCACTTACAAGGGACCACTTTGAACATAAAATGGAGTTTCGAAAAACGGTCTTTTGAAAGTTGTAGAGGGCGTAAAAATAAACTTTTTAAAATTTCACTCAGTCCTCACGGGTAGATCAAAACCCACCAAAACAATGGGTCTCGGTAGGTAAAATGCCATTCAATGCACCCTAACCTGACAAAATGCGCTAAAAAACATGGAACGGACCTCAGATTCGTGTTCAGCGCCCCAAATTACCCACTGGCGCGGAGTTTGGGCGAAAAAAAAATTCGATCTCTGAACCCCAAAAATAACTTTGAGCTTCTTAGCTCACCCGCCTCCAAAGGTCGGAAAAAAAATTTATGACCCAAACTTTGCTCACGGAGGTTATCTGAAGTGCTCATGACTAATCTGAGGTCAGTTTATCGATTTTCGACAGATTACGGTAGATTGCGGTGGGTATACGGTAGTTGGGTCAAAGTCTCAGATTTGACTCAAAATTTCTGAACGGGGGTTATTCGGGGTGCTGAATACGAATTTGATGTTCACTTGTCAATCTTCAAATTATTAAGGTAGGTTTAGGCTCTCTATATCATGACAACTACCGTAACCTACAGTAAACCTCAGAATTTTGGCAAACGACCTCTAAATTCGTGTTCAGCACCCTAGATTACCCCTACATACAAGTTTTGAGCCGTATCCGAAGATTTTTTCCTAACCACCTAAAAATTCCCTGATGGGTGGTACCCTTGCCTTGCCGCTAGGCTTGGAAAAACGCCTGTAACTTTCTCCAGAGTGGTTTCTCTTTTTTCCGAGAAGCTGCGAAGAGCATACTCGGACTCTACGTCCAAAATGGCTCCAGAAAACTACATTTAATCCAGAATGGCCAGGCTGACTGAAAGTAGTCTTCTTGTAAAGTGCGTTTTTAAAAGGTTCTGTTCTACTGAAAATTTTGGAATTGATAACGAAATACTTTTCTTGAGTCTCCGAGCCATGCGCTTAAGTACTAGGTTGCTTCAATGGATTTTGTAGTTCAGGTAAACCCACTTCTGTTTACAATAATTATTTCTGTTGGAAAAAAAGATTGATCATTGATCAAGGAACAAGTTCACGAAGTTTCATTTTGTTCGAACTTTTTTCCAGCGTCATATATCAAAATAAGTCCCCTAAAGTGTTTCTCCCAATTAAGGACGATTTTTCTGTAACATATGTGGGGGAGAAGGGTAAGGGTATTCTTGATATTCTAACAATTGTCGAAACCTCGGAATTTCTAGTTTCTAACATTGATGTGAACCGTTCTCCGTTTTTATCACGTTACCTTTGCGATATAAGAAAAGAGGTATAAAAAGCAAGAGACACTGTTTAAACACAAAACTAGTTAGGTGAACACATAGAAATGTCATTACTACCAGCCTTAATGCAGTAATGATCTCACAGTATTCGAACCATTTTCAACTTCTTCGTAATCAAACGCCTAACCGACTGAGCCACGGTGTGCTGCTAGCTCCCCCGACTATCACATTGCAGTGATCGGTGGTTTGAATGCAACGAGCATTGTTCAGGAATCAATGAACAAGTCATAACTCGAGAACCCAGCTAGATTTCATCTTCAAACTTATAGGAGAACCTTTTTAGATGATTTCAAGGCCACTGTATAGCTCACATTTGTGCTACGTCCTCCCAATCCAACGTTCTGGTTTCTTTCCTTTTTTGATCGTTTGTGATCTGCCCGTGAGGACTTAGTGAAATTTTAAAATCTCAAATTGGTTCTTTTTAACTCCTCTACAACCCTCAAAAGACCGTTTTTCAAAACTCCATTTTATGTTCGAAGTGGTCCCTTGTTAGAGCGCGCTATTGTTTCAACAATACATGAGGAATGTCGCGGAAGGTGAGTTGGGTTTAGGAGGAGCGCGCACAGCATCGTGATCGTGAAGGGACCACCCTGGCTGTTACATAGTGAGCCTTTAAGACTTTCTTAGTGACGATTCGTGGTGGGATCACCACAGCAGTCGCGTATTGTGTCCTTTGAACTTTCTTGGTTACGGATCGTGGTGGGACCATCGTAGCTGTTGAATTGACGGGCAGAATGTGTGCGGGACTCAGGGACAACCAGGCAGTACTTTGTGAAAGTGGGCGGGGCTTCGGGTTTATCGCATAAAACGTCACGGAAAGTGCGCGGAACTCCGGAATCAACGCGTACAACGTGTTCGGGGCTCAGGGACAACCAAGCAGTACTTTGTGAAAGTGGGCGGAGTTTCCGGTGTATTGGATAAAACGACACCTAGAGTGCGCCAGACTCTGGAATCGACGCGTACAACATGTGCGGGGCTTGGGTACAACCAAGAACAACTTTGTGAAAGTAGGCGGAGCTTCCGATTTATAGCATAAAACGACAGAGAAAGTGCGCTAGACTACGTGTATCGTTCGGCGAAGCCGAACAAATGTTAAACGTGATTGATGGGGGTAGGCCGCGAAAGCGAGTGGCAAAGCCGAACGAATGCCACACGCCGTAGATGGAGAGAGTCCGTCGAATGCTGGTATATGTATGTAGTTAAATAAGCTCTGGTACATCCCTAGTGACCTGTTGATTTCGATTATCACCAGCAGCGGAGCGGTAGGCCTCGGTGAAATATAACTAGTGATAAGAAGGTTTCGAAGAAAAAGCCACTGCTTCGCGCTGTGATAATCGAAAACATGAGTTCACTTGGAATGAAGCAGAGTCTACATCGAATTACTTATATTTCCAGTCTTTTAACGGCAGTTCCCGCCTTGGATGCAGTACATAGATGAGACTCCCCAAAACTCTAAGAAAAATGAGGCCTGGTGTCTCTGTCTTTTTCCGTAGATCCTGCCCATGTGGGAGTTTATTTTAATTCTTTTCGTTAGTGCTATTCAAAGTCCGAGTTTGAAACCCTAGCTTTGATTGAACCGAGAACGAACCAGCCAATGAGGGATATAGTGATAAGCGTTTTATATGTAATGAAAATAAAAAATGTGTATGAGAAAAGGAAAGATGAAACTGAATGGGAAAAATCAAATTTCTGAAGGGCAGATGGGGGGGGCAGGGCTGAGTGGAACTGTTCCGTTCCCGATTCCGTTTCCGTATTTCCGATGTTTTTTGGGCTGATCTGTTCCGCTTCCGTTTCTGACATTCTGGGACCGGAAACGGAAGAAAATAGTGCTGCGTGGGTAATGGTGGTGGGTCTATGCAACGATATTTGAAGTCACAATGAGGGGCCGAGATTTTCGTTCAAACTATTTTGTTCCATCGAACATGTATCTGACCCTAGCTGAGTTCCTCGAAAAAGTTCGGGGTTCTGAGATTGCCCTCCCCGCCCTACAACGATGACACAAAATAGGTTTCTCATGGAAATGACCACGTTTTGGGGAACTTTTTTTTCCAAACAGCTTTTTCTCTGCAATTGAAGGATTTCTTCTGGAGCTTCCTGCTGAATTCCTCTTACTCGTTTGCCAACCTTGACAACAGCAATTAGAATCAAGACGCGTTTTCTTGCACGTACAGCCTTTCCTTCGTTAAAGGCAGTGGTCGCGATCAAATATGCTTGTCGTCTTTTTCTCTCTAAACCCTTTTCTGGTTTTCGAGTAGTAGGACCTACGAGAAAAAATCGCGAAAAAATCACTGTTTTGGAGCGAATTTGAAGCCTGAACTTTCTTGTCTTTTGATGGTGGACGAGCCCACTCCACATCAACGGCTACGATGACCTCTTATATCCCGAACATCAGCTGGCTTGAAATTGAATTTCAATCAACGAACCTTCGAATTTATGTACACATCTAGTCAAAAACATTGACTGGAGTGCTTTCTTTCATTGCTCAACTGTTTTTATTAGGTGAATTTGCATTTATTTCTTCCTCTGAATGTCGATGATTTTTGACTGCTCGCCATGACACTGCGATCTTTTTCGTCATCGCTGTGCATGTGTGCACGAACTGGATTCTTTGGGCCCTAGAAACTCTAACTCCAGCCCGTTTTTCACTGCGCTACCTCCATAGTTTCTCAGTTATTTTGATCTAAGCTGATTTTTGTAGTTTTTCGATAACGTTTTTCATCGTGACCACTGCCTTTAAGGAGTCTGGGCGAGGGCAGGTGGAGGTGACCATGGGCAGCGTCACTCTGCGTCAAAGGCACAGCACACCCTCAGACATGAATTTTGTGATTTTCATTTGTTTGTGTGGTAGGCCCCTCCTGTAAAACACTTGCCAAGTCCGAGATCTCAATTCCTCCAAATAAGCGAGATATAAGCCACCACCACAGGCCCGACCTTGTTCACTAACCACCACAGGCCCGACCCCCTTCCGGATTTTCGATATCGGCTGGATGGATGAATGAATTTCAACCTAGCCTACGTTCTTCGGTCCATTACCGGTCTTTGTCCTTATCCAGGCTCGCTCTCGCGCTGCGGCTGCAAATGAAAAAAAATAAAAAAGAAAAAAAAAGAAATACAAGCCTTGGACACCTCGTCCACATATTTTCCGCCCTCAAACAATAGGCTTTTTTGAGAAGCAATAACTATTTTCGTCGATGCTCTTGGACGATTTCAAAGATACCACTGCGATCAGCGTGTGATTTTCTCCAATATAAGCATAAAAACAGAAGAATTATTTCCCGTGTGTTCTGTGCCTTTGAAGACAGATCACAAGTTAGTTTTTCTAAGCTCGCCTGTGAGCTTTCTTTTTTTTTACCTAAAGACAGAGTTCACGATGATTTTCGTCCCTGAGTTTTTTTACATTGAACAATACGTTGGCCTCCAAGTGTTACCAAAATTAGGAAGAAACGGTAAGAAACGCACTAAAACGTCGTATTTCAGTGAGATTATTCTATAACATGGACTAGTTGTCCGGTTGGATGAACATGTTCATTGTGGTTGTAGCCGATGGGAAATTGGGTCAGTCGAAAGTAGAAGAAATATTTAATGCAAAGCAGAATTAGTTATGGACCTAAGGAAAGAACGGAGCACTAGAGAGAAGAGAATTGCAAAGGACGGGTCCACAAAAAATTTCATTGCCACAACTAAGACTTCCTGTGATACTTAAAGACAGTGTTCACGATAAAAAATGTGTTTCAGTTTCCACTAGGAATGGGTAGCGGAGGGCCACACTGTAACGTTGACGTCGAAAGAACGCATGAAAACGAGCCAGGAAAAAGCCCCAAAGAGCCCGAAGTTGCAACTTTGAGCGCAAGGCAAACCCCAAAAGCGCATTGTCCGCCCATCCACGTGAACGAATGAAAGTTTGAAATCGTGAGATGAGCGATGGTTTGCGAGCAATAGCCCCGTTCTTCCCTTAATTCTCGACTACTCTCTTTACTCAGGTCAGCTCGCATAGATCGGCTGCAAAAGAGAGAATTTACAAGCCTCGGACAACTCGTCCACCATGTTTCCATAGCTCAATCTTTGAGGGACGATAGCTCCGTTCCCACGGGTGCGTTCCAAGAACGTTCCCACGTCGCTGTGGGAGGAAAAGCAACCTCACCATGGACAAATTTGCTTTCCATGGATGCGAATTATGACTGAAAATTGCTCCCACGTGGCCGTTCCTACGTTGCCATGGACGCGTTTTGCCATGGGAATGTTCTTGGAAATTTCCCCTAAAGGTCTTGTACGATTTCAGAGGCATCATTGGAATCAGCATGGGGCAGTTTTCAAGATAGGCGAAAAAACAGAAAAACGATTTTCATCGTGAACACTGCCTTTAAAGGCAGGGTTCTCGATAAAATCGGTTGTTGTGCTATCCTCATGAAAAGGTAGATCTGACCACCACAAGAGCGAGAATAAATTGAAAATTGGACAAACAACGCTCAGGACCAAGCTACTGCTTGGTGTCCTCCCGTCCCCAATCATCACTATTTCTATAAATGCCTGATTTTTTAACTTCTATTTTGCTTCTTAAAGGCAGTGTTCACGATAAAAAAAGTTTGTGAAATTCCACTAGGATTGGGTAATGGAGGGACTCTCTGTAACGTTAACGTCGAAAGAACGCATGAAAACGAGCCAGGAAGAGCCTCAAAAGAGCCCGAAGTTGCAACTTCGAGCGCATTGAAAACCCCAAAAGCGCATCACACGCCCACCGACGTGAACAAATGAATGCTCGAGATCGTGAGATGAGCCATGATTTTCAATCATTAGCCCCGTTCTTCCCTTCATTCTCAGCTTCTCTCTTTACTCAGGTCAGCTCGCATAGATCGGCTGCAAAAAACGGAAGTAATAAGCCTCGGACAACTCGTCCACCATGTTTCCATAGCTGAATCTTTGAGGGACCATACCTGCGTTGCCAGAAGGTCTTGTACGATTTCAGAGACATTTTTGGAATCAGCATGGGGCCGTTTTCAAGATAGACGGAGAAACAGAAAAACGATTCTCATCGTGAACACTGCCTTTAAAGGCAGTGTTCACGATGATTTTCGTTCCCGAGTTCTCCACTCAAAACAAAGCGTTGGCCACCGAGTGTTACAGAAATTACGAAGAAACGGCTAGAAACGCACTAAAACGTCATATTTCAGTGACATTAATCTCTGGCCTGGACTAGTTGTCCAGTTGTATGATCATGTTCACGGTGGTTGTCACCGGTGAAATATGGGATCAGTCGAAAATGGAAAAATATTCGAGGCAGAATAGTACTAGTCAGGGTCCGAAGAAAAGAACGGAGCAACAGAAAGCCAATAGTTGTAAAGGACGGGCCCACGAATGATTTGATTGTCACATCGAACAGTTCCTGTGAGAGTAAAGAGGTGGGGTGAGAGTAAAGGATTTCGTGACCTTGTGATGCGTTTTTCTCGATTTCTTCGTCATTTATGTTCTACCCGGGGGCCAAACAATCGATTTAGCTATTAATCTCAAAATCGAAGATTATCGTGAACACTGCCTTTAAGTGACTTCTGAGCATTTCTAGAGACCACTGACTATTTTAGCAGCAAAATAAGAGGCGAATGAGCGAGCATTAATAAGAATCTCGTGAATTAGTGGGCCTGCCGACACCGGTAATTAGCCCTTATATATGTACCTTGTTTTCGGGCGTTTCTTTTAAGGTAAATTTCCGGTTTTTTTTTGAACCTGTTTTTGCTTTTGTGATGACCAAAAGTACATTCCAATGAGGAGAGCTCAAAAGTGATTTTTATCGTGAACCCTGCCTCTAAAAGGCAGGGTGATAATTAAGCAATTCGTGTACTTCTGGTGCGTTTTTCTCAATTTTTATGTCATTTTAGTTCTACCCGGGGGCCAATTAATCGATATAGCCAATAATCGCAAAATTGAAGATTATCGCGAACACTGCCTTCAATGTATGTAGTGTGATATTAGCGACGGTTCAGATTAAAATCTAAACAGTAAACGGTGATAAATTGAAAACTGACCTATGATCAGTTTTCAACACGCAGCGCGGCCACCCAATTTCAGCTATACCTGGGACAGAATCAACTTTACCTGCGGAACGGGCTTTACACTGCTTCAAAGGGGCAGCTACACACATATACTTAGTATTTTTGAGACTTCCTTTTTGGATTTTACCAGGAGCGAGCTTTCGAAATCGCGTCGTGCCTCATTGTGATTTTACGCAGTTTGAATAAATATTGTTTATTGACTGAAACCATTGGTTATCGAGCGAGAGCTGAAAAAAATGAGCAGCGATGAATGTGAGGATGAGGAAACCCATAGGTGTCTGGTCTCTTCCGTTTCCGTTTCCGAATTTCTGTTTCCGGCGTTTTTTGGCCATTTTTCTCTTGTTTCCGAAAATCTTGAAAAAGGCTTCCGCACAGCCCTGGGGGGGGGGCGCAGTGACGGGCCACCCAGTGTGGGACCCACTCTCCTCCGACCGATCCTAGTGCCACGCCTGACTTTGTGTTATATCTGACTTTACAGTACTTCCTTGACTTGATTATGTGCTTTTATCACAATATCGAGTTTTCATTTGCTCTCGTCGATGGGGCGGGAAGGGGACATGAGACATTCGGGAGACTTCCCTTGCCATTCCTGGCGCGTTTTCAGCCATTCTTTCGATTTCGGAGTCGAGGTTCCTCTTCGCCTATCATTTTGTACTGGAAAGTCGCCGATAATGATACTCATGAACGCTAAGATACAGAACAACAGAAAATTGATTTCTGAGAAACTTCATTCACCTCTCCGCATCTCGACAACAAAAACAAAGCTGGGCCGGCGCTCAAAGACAAAGATATACCATCAATTGCATTGCAATCTGCTAATCTGCTAGTCGAGCGAGAGATGCCAATGAAAACACGAAATATTGAACAATAATAATGAGAAGAAGAACTGAAACAATACACAAGACAGAATGCTCTGTAAAGTTCCCCAACCTTTTAAGAGCACCTGAATGTAACGAATAAAACTAAAAATGACTGAATAAGAATACGATTCCACCTACACGTCTACAATTTGATTTTCGAGAGAGTTTGCTAGTTGCATATATGCATTCAATATCCAGTTCACACAAGATAATCAACGACCAGTCATAGCCGATCTGGTGATTCCGACTACTGTACCCAACTTTCCACCGTACTTCTGCTCCAGTTCTGTGCTGGCTGGTCGCCCCTGAGATTGCTTCGTGAGTACAGCCGTCTTCCGAAGGGGGGACGGGGCGTAGCTGAAACGAGTAGATTGATCTTATGAGGAGTCAACAGTGGTCGTATGCATCGACGGGCACAAAGAGGGCAGGGGTATGGACCCTGGTGCCTTCAGAGCCTGCAAAGTGAGGTCACCAAAGACGGGACATGACTCAGTCGCCTAGATCTGCTGCTCAGAAAGTCGCACCTCTTGACTCATATCGCTGATATGCCGCAGAGCTCGCAAGACTCTCGCAAGGTTTCTTTAGAGGCAGTGTTCACGATGATTTTCATTTCCGCGTTTTTCACATAAAACAAATCGTTGGCCTCCAACTGTCACCAAATTTACGAGGAAACGGCGAGAAACGCATTAAAACGTCGTATTTCAGTGACATTATTCTCTGGCCTCGACTAGTTGTCCGATTGGATGAACATGTTCCCTGTGGTTGTGACCGGTGAAAAATAGGGTCAGTCGAAAATGGAATTTTTTTTGCCAAATAGTATTACTTAGAGTCCGAAGGAAGGGACGGAGCGACAGAAAGCAGAAAATGGCAAAGAACGGGTCCACAAAATATTTCATCATCGCAACGAACAGTTCCTGTGAGAGTAGAGAGTAAAGTGGCGGGGTGAGAGTCAGGATTTGGTGCCCTTCTCGTCCGTTTTTCTCAGTTTCTCCGTCATTTTAGTTCTACACGGGAGTCAATTAATCGATTTTGCGAATAATCTCAAAATTGAAGATTATCGTGAACACTGCCTTTAGGCAGACACGCTCGAAAAAGTTGTTGAGTAGCCCCCAGCCAGGTATGAGCGGAAATTTTTTTCTGAACTTCGGAAATCGGAAGGACCTTCTCAATTTCGGAAATCGGAATTCGGAAATCGGAACGTTGAAAACCATCGGAAATCGAAATGCGGAAATCGGAAATACATTCAGTGAAATTCTTGACCCTCCCCCTGATGACTGTGCGTACCAAAAAAACTTGAACTCATCCTTCTTTACTGAAAGTTTTCATGCAAACACAATTAACTCTGGCTTTGTGAAAAGTGAAAACGGACCTCGAATCCTAATTCAGCGCCTAAAATAACTCCCTGGGGATTTGGCCAGGGAGAGCGTTAAAATTTTTTATCTCGTGAATATTTCCGATTTCTTCCGCATTTTCAGGCTTATTTCCGGAATTCGGAAATCGGAAGGCCAAAAACCATCGGAAATCGGAAATCGGAATTCCGCTCATCCCTGCCCCCAGCAAAAAGCTTGCGCTTTTTAAAGGGTCAAAAAACTAATTGAAACTACAAAATTTGACATTTGCATACAGTTTTCGTTGTTTTTTGTTGTTAGCTCCGCATACTACCAGAAATGGTATCGAATTTGTGACACAAATCGAGGTTTGAAGCTGGCAGTATGGGAAACTAAAGAAAAAACAGACAAAATCTGTAGGCAAATATAGGAATAACGGCCGTTTTTTCATGGGAAAAAAGTGGACGGGTTATGTCCTCGCGGCAGCGAGTATTAGCAACAAAACGGTTGAGATAGTGAAGCTGATAGAGTATTACAGCTCGTACTAGAACGCTCACCTCGTTGGAAGCATAAAGAATCAGCCAAAGTGACCGTATTCGAAAATTGGGAGGGGGGAAGGGCTGGGTTTCCAAAATTTTCCGACTTGCATTGCTCAAATTTAGTAGTCTTGACTCGTTTTTTTGACACTTTCAGCGGCGTGAGCCTTCTACTAGGGGCCATACGACCCAAGTGACGTAGTTATCTAAACAACTTTTTCGAGTGTGTCTGCATACACTTTCACAAAAGCGGTCAAGATACGGCGTTATCTAGGGCGTGCAACTCCAAGTCAAACGCTAGCGCCGTTGGAAACGTCGAAAACGAAACAAATTCATCCTCATTAAGCCTTTTTGAACCCCAAAACGTGCAGTTCCAGCCCATTTTCATACAGTTGCTCGATAGAAACCCTCAGTCAAATTGATTGCTTGGATGCGATCGTTTTGTCGTTTTCAATCGTTCCTGATGCTTCCAAAGGGGTAAGCACTTCAGTACAAACCGTGCGAATCTATTATATAGTTTCGCTATCACTACCCCCCACCTTCCGTCCCTAGCTTCGCTATCTCGACCGACGTGTACAGGGTAGCTGGTAAGTATGCTCTTCCAAAATATAGTTTCAAGTTGTATTCATAAGTATCTTATTGTTAGCATAAACTTTATGATGTGTGCATGATGTTCAAATTTATATCCGGCGCTCTCACCGTGGATCTAAACAACTTTTATCGTGTGACTAGCTACATAACCAGGAAAGGGACAGAGAAGATATCGTATGGACTACCTTATAGGCACGGTTCGCGATAAAAATGATTTTTGAGCTCCGCTCATGAGAATGTATCCTTCATTTCGGAGCTACTCGCAGTCGTATTATTGCTATCGTCGATGCAAAGCGGTTGTTTTGCGAGAAAAGCAACTATGAAAATGAAGAAGTCATTCTCAAAGCCGCACCACTCCTATGATAGTGATGCCCCACCATGAGAGTAGCGGGGAAATGGAGGATAGATTTGCTCATCACAAAAGTAAAAATAAGTAAGAAAAACCCAAAAGTTTGCGGGAAAACGCTCAAAAACCAGGTAAACGGCTAATTACAGGTGTCGGCCGGCCTAGTACTGTGCTTATCTGGACCAAATTTCGGTCCGCAATTGCGTCTCGACACGGTCGCACGCTCCCGAGTCGGAAGAGTTTCCAGTGCCACAGCCGCCGATCTGTTGACTCTAGGTAGGTTTTGGAAACTGGAAACTGAAAAAAAATTGGAGAAAACTGTTCAAAAAAGCCCCATCGAGTCGGCTTTGGTGCTGAAAACTTGATCGACTCGAGCGCGTTCGGCCGCAAAGCGTGTCGAGACGCAATTGCGGATCGGAATTTGGCCCAGAGAAGCACAGTAATTAACGAAATGTTCATTAATGCTTGCTTATCCGTTTTTTATTTCCCTGCTAATGTAGTCAGTAGTCTCCAGAGGTGCTCAGAAATTACCTTAGAAGCAAAACTAATGTTGACAAAACAGGAATTTATAGGAATCTCGATAATTGGGGCCGGGCGGACACCAAGCAATAACTTGTTCCTGAGCGTTTTTTCTACAACTTTTCACTTATTTTCACATTTGTGTGACAGATCTACCTTTTCATGAGAATAGCACAACAACCGTTTTATCGCGAACCCTGCCTTTGATTCATTCTTAACGTGCATTGGTGCTGAGTGGTGGTGTTACTAACTCTCTTCATCCGACCTCTCTGCGAGACGTGAACTCAATCTGCTTTTGACTACTGCAACTTGACTCGGAGACTACGCGGCACTCCTAGTGACGGGGAGTGAGTTGAATTGGTGTTCGTCGAAGTTATCGGCACTATTAACGGTGATTTCGTTTGAGTTGTGTTACGAGTGTCGACATCCAATGGTACATAAATCGTAGTGCCACTGTTTGTTAACACCTTGACTCCTGTAACACAACCACGTTGCCGCTTCTCGTCTGTTCCAGTTATGAGTGGTCGTCAAGCAGAACAAGAAGGTCTCGTGGAGAGACTCCACCACATGGTAGCGGATGAGACTGCGCCCGTTTATGTGAAGTTGATTGTGGAGCTTCTTCTGGAAACGAAGCGCGAAATGGCAGAAGTCAGCAGAACGAATAGTGCCATACTTGAGGAGAATAGGAAATTGAGGGAGGAGAATTTTGTATTGCAACAGAGAATTGATAGTTTACTGTCGAGAAATAGCTCTGATTCTCGTGCTTTACCTGTTAGTGATGATCGTCCTGTCCTTCCAACTGCTGTACCTGTTCATATTGAAAACGATCACGGACTCAAGCGCTCGATTGTAATATCAGGGGTTCCAGAAAGCGATGCCAGTAGTTCGCATGATAGATTGGTTCATGATGTTAATTGCACTAACGCTATCCTTGACTATTCTGGTGTTGAATCTTTTCCCAACAACTTGTATCGTATGGGGCAGTCCAGTGCTAGGCTGAAAGTAGTCCTACCTACGACACGCTTCCAGAAGGAAACACTTCGACGGGCCCCTCGTATGCGATTCTTCTTTCACAAGGGGGTGTACATACGCTAGTCGCTCACTTGGGAAGAGAGAAATCGTAGACGAGAGGAACGTCCGAGCCGTAGAGGTCATGTTAACGGCACCGCAACCAGTAATGTTGTAGCTTCACACTCAGATCAATCGCACGTAGATCAAAGGCAACAGAACTCTTAAACTAGTAAACCGCTGCCAATTTTTGGGCAGATTCTTACCTTGTTTTTACGCTAATGCACGATCCATTCCCAAAAATGCTCTGTACATTGATCTTGTACTTTGAGAAAATTCTCATATTCATATTTCCACTGAAAGCTGGTTGAATTCGTAGCACACTATCCCTTCTTTACTATGTCAAATCTGCCGCGATTACCAAGTCGTGCGGTGTGACAGAACTAGTAAAGTGGGAGGCGGAGTAATCATTATATTGAAGACCAGGCGCCGGCTGTGGCTGACGCCGTCCTTCGTTGCTGTTCGGCTGCGTTGAGCCCATTTGCCGGCTTCGCCGGCATCTTGGGTATAACGCTAATGAATCGGCGCTTTCTTTCTTCCTGCGCCGGCCCATAAGCTGGCTTAGGCGGCAACACTTATGCGGAAGTTACAAAACATTCCAAACCTTGCAACAACAGTTTACTTCCTTATCTGTACCGTGACACACCGGTGGTTCTTCCGTTTTAGCGTTTTATTAGATCCTGAAGTGGCTTTCGATTTATTTTAATTTCGGTCATGATAAGGACAACCGCTGTTTGGAATTTACTAAACGTTTTTATGATCAACCGACATCCTGCTACTTTTATTGCCAAATGAAGTAGAATTATGTTTGTGTTTCATGGATGCAGATTTGATTAGTCGACGCGTTGAAAACCACTCACCGTTTTTTGAGTTCAAACATGTTGAGCTCCCTGAGAACGTGGGTAGGTTTGCTCGGTCATCGATTATTGGGAAGATATGGGTGATCGAATGCCTCGAATTCCACCAAAAGAGACCGGCCTTAATGAGCTTATGTGGCATAAAATAAAAAGCTTCTCAGCAAGCTATATCGCGTAAACGAGTGGAAGTTGATATATCATTTGCTGATAAACTACCTTCTTCTCATTTGATTTAGGGCCATTGTTGTCGAAAGGCCGGCCTCCTTTGATGGAATACTGAGGCATTTATGCCATTCGGTCACCCATTTCTTCCCAATGATGCGGAGGTGACCCGACAAACTCTACCCACGTCCTCAGGCGGGCCCAGCCAATGATTCAAACTCAGAAAACGGTGAGTGGTTTTCAGCGCGTACGATGCCTTTAACTCTTATTTTCATCGCATTTAAACCCGATTTAGAAAGGTTAGTGCATATATACAGCTAAACAATTGAAATGAGTGGTGAAGGGTAGGGAACCTAAAAAAGGGGTGGTGTATGCTCTCTTTTAGACGCACATAGTGATTATGAACTTCTGCGCTCTCTCCATTGAGTCTCACACGTTTTCTACTTCGCCCGGCGCTCCCTCACTTCGGTCTCACACACTTCCTACGGCGCACTCTCCCTCGGGTCTCACACATTTCATACGGCACCCGGTGCACTCCCACTTCGGTCCCCCACACCATCGACGTCGTCCGGCGCACTCCCACTTGGGTCGCGCACACTTTCTACGGCGTCCGGCCCACTCCCACTTTGGTCACTCTACGGCGTCCGGCGCCTCCTACTTGGGCACACTTTTACGGCGTCCTGCGCACTGCGTTCGGCGCACTCCTCACTGCGTTCGGCTCTGCCTTGGGTCCCGCTCACTTTTACGGCGTACGGCCCACTCCCTGGGTCCCGCACACTACTACCTACGGCGTTCGGCGCACTCCCACTTTGGTCCCGCACACCTTTCTACGGCGTCCGGCGCTCTCCTACTTGGGTCCCGTACACTTTCTACGGCGTCCGGCGCACTCCCACTTGAGTCACCTACACTTTCTACTGCGTTCGGCGCACTCCCACTTGGGTCACGTACACTTTCTACTGCGTCATGCGCACTATCTCTTCAATCCCGCACACTTCCTACTGCGTTCGGCGCACTCCCACTTTGGTCCCGCACACTTCCTACAGCGTTCGACGCACTCCCACTTTGGTCCCGCACACTTTCTTCGGCGTCCGGCGCTCTCCTCCTTGGGTCCCGTACACTTTTTACGGCGTCCGGCGCACTCCCACTTGGGTCACGTACACTTTCTACTGCGTCCTGCGCACTCCCACTTGGGTCACGTACACTTTCTACTGCGTCCTGCGCACTCTCTCTTCGATCCCGCACACTTCCTACGGCGCTCGGCGCACTCTCCACCTGGGTCCACGCACACTTTCTACGGCGTCCGGCCCACTCCCCTCTTCGATTCCGCACACTTCCTACGGCGTTCGGCGCACTCCCACTTTGGTCCCTGCACACACTTTCTACGGCGTCCGGCGCCTCCTACTTGGGTCCCGTACACTTTCTACGGTGTCCGGCGCACTCCCACTTGGGTCCCGTAAACTTTCTACCGCGTCCTGCGCACTCTCTCTCTCGGGTCCCGCACACACTTCCTACGGCGTTCGACGCACTCCCACTGGATTCACGCACCACTTTTCTACGGCGTCCGGCCCATTCCTCTTCGATTCCACACACTTTCCTACGGCGTCCGGCGCTCCCCACTTGGGTCACGTACACTTTCGCGCGTCCTGCGCACTCTCTCTTCGATCCCGCACACTTCCTACGGCGTTCGACGCACTCCACTCGGGTCCCGCACACTTTCTACGGCGTCCGGCCCACTCCTCTTCGATTCCGCACACTTCCTACGGCGTACACTCGTCCTGCGCACTCTCTCTTCGATCCCGCACACTTCCTACTGTCGTTCGGCGCACTCTCACTTGGGTCACGCACACTTTCTACGGCGTCCGGCGCACTCCCACTTGGGTCACGTACACTTTCTACATGCGTCCTGCGCACTCTCTCTCTCTCTTCGATCCCGCAAACTTCCTACGGCGTTCGACGCACTCCCACCTCGTGGGTCACGCACACTTTCTATGGCGTCCGGCCCACTCCTTCTTCGATTCCGCACACTTCCTACGGCGTCCGGCGCTCTCCTTCTTGGGTCCGGTACACTTCCTACGGCGTTCGACGCACTCCCACTTTGGTCCCGCACACTTTCTACTGCGTCCTGCGCACTCCCACTTGGGTCACGTACACTTTCTACTGCGTCCTGCGCACTCTCTCTTCGATCCCGTAAACTTTCTACGGCGTCCTGCGCACTCTCTCTTCGATCCCGCACACTTTCTACGGCGTCTGGCGCACTACCATTTGGGTCCCGTACCCTTCCTATGATATACTGCGCATCACTTCCAAGGTCCTGCACCCTTACCCTGATGTCCTGCCCACTTTAGGAGCCCATTCCCGTAGGCTTGCCCGCCTTGAAAGTCAAGCCGAATAAACGGTCAAACAAACACACAGAGAAACGCACACATACATACATACACACACGCACACAGTCTATAAATTCTAAATATATATATATATATATATATATATATATAGTATATATATATATATATATATATATATATATATATATATATATATATATATATATATATATATATATATATATATATATATATATATATATATATATATATATATATATAGGAAAACAATTGGTCTCTTGGGAAATTTTTGCTGAGTCTGTTCCGGACTCTGTATGAAATTTAAGCAGCCGACATGATTCTTGAGAATCATAAGATTAGAGTCAATCATAGTATACCGTGTACTCCTTCGTTGCAGGGTTGAATTTAATGACTAGCTGACCAAAGCTATAAGTGATTTACTTGTATGTGAGCATCCGTCAATAGTAGTGGAGGTGATTTCATCTACCCGGAGATTCTATTGGTTCTGACTTTAGTAAACCTCTTTCGCCTGATAAAAGTGCCTTCGTGGAGATGACGACTCGCCTCATAATCTGAAGCAGTACGTCAGTAAACCTACCAAGAGGCAGAAATATTCTCGATATTCTTCTTACTAATGACCAAAACGCTTACGAATGATATATGTAGTAGAACCTCCTATAGGGTCCAGTGATCACAATAGCATTACATTTCGCGTCCTGGTTGCATACGTTGAGACCAAATAACACGTATTACCGTCAATTTGGTGGCTGTGATTAATGCCCAAATATGTACTTACTTGTTGCAGTGCGTTGCTTGGAGGGAATCCTGGACTCAGTGATTAGTGTAAACAGAAAAATATGAAATACTACTACTTCGCATACTCGCGCATGTGATAGAATTGTTCTTCCCATGGCGTCGCGTCTCTGAGACACACATACACATCTACCAACTTAATTTACAAAACATGTTCGATCATCGGACTTGTCTATTTCGATTGGGTAAGCACTCTCAAAGTGAGTATGATTGGGACGAATTTCATCAGTACGCGAAAAAAGTTCCAAAGCGCCTTGGAGAAGTATATAATAACAACATTGAGAGAAAAGATAATAGTATCCGGTGACAAAAAACGACTCTTACAAGCTTTTTGAACACAAAATTGAGAGGTAGTAGTTGGATTGGCAGTATAAGGAAGGGTAGCTATGTGGCGACTTCTGATAGTGATAATTACCAATATTTTGGCAGATAAATTTTGCAAAGTTTTTCTTGATGACAACGGGTGTACACCAGCTTTCAATCCAATGGTTGCTGAACCAATGAACACATTTCCTTGGTTCACACTGAATCCGCCCTTTTTGCACGTATTTTAAGAAAGTGGTCCCTTCATCACAACATTGCTCAAGAAAATCACCTGCACAGTGACGTAAGGAAACTTACAGTCCAGTCAGCATTACGTCTTTTCCTATGCAGGACATTCAAAAAAGTCTTCAAGACCCATTTATTCGAATACCTACAGAGTAACATGTTGATTCCTAACTGCCAGCACTTTGGATTCTGTGCTCCGGTAGGTCGATAGAAACCAACATGCTTGAGTGTTTAAACGACTGGACAGAAAGTCTTGACTTCAAGCGGACTAATGATGTGGAGATATTTTGACTTTTTCAAAGGCATTCGATAAGCGTTAGCCATAGCAAGTTACTGTATAGCTTTTTCAACTGAAGGTACATCCAGTAATTTGCAAATGGCTTGAGGAATTTCTTACTAATAGAACATGCCGAGTGAGAAAGTGGGATCAGAGTTTTCGTCTTGTAGAAATGACAGGGAAGTAGTGTTCCGCAGGGAGTGGTGTACTATATCACCTCTATTGTTTATCATTTATACCTCGTATTTACCTCAAGCAGTGGGTAATGGTGTGATGATGAAGCAGTTCGCTGACGACATCAAAGTCTACCGCGAAATAACGGATTACACAGCGATCAAATCGTCTTGCAGTCGGCTATCGATGGAGTTGTCTCATGGTCCCGTTTATGGGAGCATCCTCTCGCCCCGGAAAACTTGGTTTTCATGCGGTGCTGGGATCCTCTGACATCACGCTCGAATATATGATCGATGATCAAGGTATTCTTAGGGTTCTACAATGTCAGAGACCTCAGATGTCATTATAATGACAAGTCAGACTTTCTAAACATTTGAAAATAATAAGTAGAAGAAGACGCAAGCGAGAAAGTTTTAGATTTTCAAAAAGTCTTTGCACAAAACTTATCAAGGAGATTCTAAGCTAAAAGCATACAAAAACGTATGTCAGACCGGATGACTGAAACTGGAACAACGGTGTTCTGGTCCGTACAAAAAGAAGGATATTGCACTAATTGAGAAACTTCAGAACAATTACACGAGAAAACTGTTCATCCGTACATTTTGGATTAACATATTCGAGAATACTCCTGTGCCCGAGTAAGAAACAACTCTTCGAAACTGAATAGCTTGGAATCGTGTCGAAAAGTGCGAGATGTATAGTGCGTTTGCCCAGGTATGCGACCTTTAATTGTAAGACACACCCCATCACCTGGTTCCTAACTTCGCATAAATTAAGGAGCACAAACAGTAAACGCCAATCGATTCAGCACCCCCTCGAAAACTCCATGGGCAAGCAAATCTTCATGAAATTAGAGCACTAGCAGGAAAGTAGCCTGATTGTCAAAAAATATTGCCGTTGCACAGAATTATACGATATAGCTGACGTTCTCACAGAAATTCTCTATTCTACGCCATCTGTATCAGTTCGTTCTATAGTTAGAAACCACTAGAAACATCGAATTGTTAGTCTTCAGAAATGTCTTGGCAGCTGAACCGCTTCCGAAAACTCTGTTTCGTATCTTTCAACAAAGCTTTTATTGTGAACGTCTCCTTTCAATCTGCGCCGATTCGCTTGATAACTGGCTTAAAGTTTCAGCGGAGCCACACGCTCGTATTGTCTGTTCTGGATGTAGAATTCAGCGCCCAAGATCACCTCACACATTTCGGCACAGGGTTGAGGTCCTGCAAACCGGCCGCAACCATTCTAGCGGAGTGGCAGGATCGGCCCTGAAACCAAGCATGCTATGTCCTACTGACAAGAATTGAAGGCGGAAACGGACTAGAAAGAATTGGGAACGATTTTCCGGCACACTTCTGATAATCTGTGGAGTTCACAGGCCATGTTACGGCGAAAAATTCTGGTCAAGCTTAAAACCTTACCTGGATCCTCGTCAATGCACTATTCTTTTCCTTTCCTCCCAGTTCCCTACTCAAGCGACAGGTTCGGGCCCTTGTGTGGATCTCCTTCGAAATCCTTCTTTAGCGGCCGAAAGCAAGAGCAATCCGAAGGGAGCTTGATCAATTCTACTACATTTATGTATTTTGACTAAGCATTCCAAGCATTGGAGAGATCTGCAAAGAGGACCTGAATATATTCTTGAGTAGGAATTTTTGAAGGAGAGAAGAATAATGTATTGACCCGTATCCAGGTGGGGTTTCAAGCTGGACAAGCTAATAGCGACATGACCTATGAACTCCACAGATTATCCAGAGATGTGCCGAAAAAATCATTTCCAAGTTCTTTTCTAGTCCGTTTCCGCCTTCACTTCTTGTCATTAGGGACAGCACGCATGCTTGGTTTTCGAGGCCCGATCCTGCCTATTTGCTAGAATGGCTGGCCGGTTTACCAGGACACTCCAACCCTATTGCAAAATGTGTGAGGTGATCTTGGAGCTTTGGAATCTACATCTCAGAGCAGACAATACGAGCGTGTGGCTCCGCTGAAACCTTAGCCGTTATAGGCGAGATGCGCGCAGATTGAAAGGGGGCATTCACAAAAAGCTGGAGTTGAAAGATACCAAAACAGAGTTCTCGAAGTGGTTCAGCGCCAAGACACTTTCTGAAAGACTAATAGCACTATGTGCTTCTGGTGCTTCTGACCATGAACGAACAGATACAGATGGCGTAGAATAGAAATTTCGGCGAGAACGTCAGCTATGTCGTATAATTTTGCAACGGCCATTTTTGACGATTTCCGTTGCCAGTTTTCACCTGCTAGTGGCTCTAATTTCGCGAAGATTCGTACCATAGCTGGGTTTTCCCGAGGTGCTCCATCGATTGGCGTTTACTGATTTGCTCCCCCCGATTGACGCAGAAGTTTGGAACCGGGCGGAAATTGGGGTATGTCGTATGAATTTTACAACGCACTGTATGTATGGTGTTCAAGATGATATTAAGGATCACTGAAAGTTGATGTTTCGCTTTATTCTACTACTTTATTACATGCCTTCACGGACTCGTCGTGATTCAGTTATGAAAATTTCCTATAGAAAACCAGGATTGGATCTTTTAGAGCCTTCAGCTTTACTTGTCGAGCGGGCTCTTCATACGTGTCCCTTAAGAAATGGGCTACAGCCTGTTCCTCAACAATTATTTAGAAAGTTTGAGTATTTGGCAAGAACACAGATTCTTTCTGAATAGCACTGCGGTTTTACTTGCGTCCTCATTTCTTTTTTCTGTCTCTCTTTTGCATATCTGACGTATGTCTTGAACTACGTGATAGATTATTATTATTATTATTATTTGATCTGGGAATTAGAGTCAAACACGTTCACATGTGGAGCCCAGGCTCCAGGTTTCTTCTCACACTTTCATGCCCTTCAAGCGCATTTGCAGGAAAGGTGGTTTGTAGGTTTCTGACTGATCCCGTTTTTTTGCATTCTCTTTTTTGTATCCGTTTATTGAGTGGGTTGATATATGTAAGTCCTTAGTCAGTTGAGAATCTTTCTCGGTGAGGAGCCGCATTTTGCTATGCTTTCGATTTTGTAGCACTCACTCCCGATTACCTGCCACCTTGCTAATTTTTATGCTCTAAAATAGTGCCTTGCCTAAGAGTACGCTAATGAAGGGGGTTCATGTTACGTCAGCCACATAATCTAGAACGGTTTTTCGAGGAATGGCCCATTTGCAACTCATTTCTTCGAAAGAGCTATTCTAACGGAGGCCATTATTGACTTTTTAGCATTGGCAACACTAATGTGCAGTTTGCAACAGTTTCCTTTAGTATTTGGTAAAGTTTTATGCTGATTTTCGACAGATCTCTGATTCAGACCTTGAAGTTTTAGCACAGAAACTAGGAGTTTCCAAATAAAGAGGGCCGCCCTGTATGCTGCGGTGTAGCTCGTTCTATTTCCAGTTCAAAACAAAAACTTACCCCGCTATTTCTCTATTGAATCAGAGTTTTCGCCATTTCCCCCATCAGTTTCCAAATACTACCAGCTCCAAAACCGATTTTTGCGGAAAATCGATATCATTTTTTTGAGCGTGTGTGCTGCCACTATTTTGCGCTAGGAGTACAGGTACAGCCGGCACGAGCCACAGTGGGAATACAGCGGTTCCTCTCTGCTGGTGCACAACACGCTAGCACGAAATTAGCGCACACATCATATTGTTACGAGCACCGAGTATGCGTCAACGCAATGCGCACCGAAAAAAACCAACCACAACCGACTCTAGCTATCAACGGAATTTTAATACCCTAAATCCAGCGATATATTGTTCTTATCCCTGAAACCACAAATATAAAGGAGGTATTGTGGCAAAAGAGAAAGGGGGAAGGACCGAGAGCAAGGTGTTTCACGGAGTCCAGGGCTGGGTACTCGTACTATAGGGCTCAAAGCGATGCAATTCCTGGCGAGGAAGAAAGAAAAATTTTCTCTTGATTCTCTCACGAGGATTCGCTTCTACATATATAGTGAAGAAAAAGTTTCCGAGAACTGAAGTGTAAAGAAGAACTCACTTGATTGATTCACGTCGTCGCACCATATGAGGATCAGAAGAGAGGAAACGATGCGACAAGGCCTCGTCTGTTCGCATGCGACGCCTGAAATTGCCACCTAAGAACTCAACACATTTAGTTCAAAGCTTCCCACTGGGAGGATATTTTGAAGTCTGAACGACACTTTTCACGATTTCTAGAAACGCTACGAGAGATCTGAATCAAAACTGTTTTGTGGTACTCATTTGCAAAACCCAACGTGAATCTGAAGCCCATTTATCGATCTCCGACAGATTACGGCCGGATATCATATTTGGCTGAACACCTCGCTTTGCGGGTTATTTGGCGTGCTGGGTAAATATTTGAGTTTCATTTCTCAGACCGGAAAGTAATGTCGTTTCTGCGCATGTCAATACTTGATTGCCATTTATCAGCTCATTGTTTGGTTCAGAGGCGTGCCAAAGACATTGTGAGACTGTAGTGACTTCTTTACTTATAAGCAATTGAATTGCTTTTTTTTGTAATTTTGAGATTGATTGGCCAGCCGAATATCAGAAGAAGTACACATCCGGCAGTGCATGCTTTTTTGTGTTTTGCAAGGGAAGTAACGCAACAGTTTGCTACCAGAAACATTTGTGATGTTTACCCAAATGCATTGGATATCCGTTAACGCCAAAGGTGATTTTCCTAGTTCGAATCGGGTAATTTTGATCTTTCCGACTCATTTCGATCAGGAAGACCATCAGCGTTAGAAGACGGTTTGCTAAGGGCGGAAGTGGAATCAAATCCGTGTGAGGCTATCGAGGATCGTCAAATAGTCTCAACCCATTCACGATTGTATGCAATATTGCGTCACCGTATCGCGTGTCCCACCGGTGAGACACGCCTGCTTGATTAGCGTTCCACGGGTGATTGCTTTTTCTCTTTTCTCTTCATGTGGGAGCTGGTAACACTGAAGGAACATTATCACAGTGCGAGCTCCCAACACCCTCCCGTTTTAGAAAACAATACTTCGAAACCGCTACACGGTCAACAAAATCGCAATGTTTTGAGAAGAGTAAATAAGTTTCAAACGATATATGTATTTCTATTTTCAAACATAAAAAGTAGCGATAGAACCAAAAGAAATTATACGGTGCTCCTGAAATGGCTGCAAAGGCACCCTTTTTTGACCTCAACTTTTCTGAAAAGGTCCAAATCCGTTGTTGCGTTTGGCCTACTGGCAGACCACGAGGCTTGCATTCAAGTCTAGGGTAGGCCAATGCTTCGATCATATATAGGTTTTTAACGCCCTTCTTGCGGCAGAGAAATCGATATTTGAAAAGCGTGTCCCACCGGTGGACCACCTGAACGTGAATAGGTTAACCAACTTTGGTTGACCATTTAAGAACATTTGAAGCAGATTGGGAAAGTAAGCAGGGCAGTATGCGTTTGTATTCAGCGTAAGAAAACGACATTACTTTCCCGTACCCTAATGGCTAGGTAGATTACGCCCTGATGACATTATAGTACTTGAGAAAACATATAGTAACCCTTCGAAATATCGACAAAAGGACCAAAGATTGGAAACCCAGATAATCTTCACATAAGAGTTTGGTGTGTAATCCGGAACATTTTTTCCCAAAACCCTAGAAGCACCCTTACCTTTTCGCGAAGCTCCAAGAAAGCATATAATATTGTTTAGAGATATCCTCGATAAAATCTTATTTCGGATTCCGAGCCCGATTTTACTCCATCGCTGCAGTTTTTCATCGCGGCTATTGGAGCTCAGCTGCTGCAGCGATCTGGCAGCGGCAGCGATTATGTTCATAGTGCCAGGCAGCTGCACCTAGTGTCTGTTGCCGTCCATCGTCTGTGCCGCACCGGATCAATGAATCCTTATCAACCCTACACTAGCACACTAGCCTAGAGCCCGTGCAGTAGAGATTCAATGGTATCTCGCCGCTCGTAGCTAGTTATGGGCGGACCCTATACGAGGACACAATGATGATTTGTTTAAAGGCAGTGTTCACGATGAAATCGTTTTTCTATGCTTTTGCCTATCTTGAGAGACGGTCCCATGCTGATTCCAATGATGTTTTGGAATCGTACAAGACCTTCTGGAAACGGAGTTATGGTCCTTCAAAAGATTGAGCTAAACATAATTGGACAGGACCTTAGACTATGCTTCCGTCTTTGCAACCGATGTGCGAGCTGACCTGGTAGGAGAGAACTTGAGAATGAAGGGAAGAACGGACTAATGACTGAAATCATCGCTCATCTCACAATCGAGCTTGTTTGTTCGCGTCGGTGGGCGTGGAAGGTGCATCTGGGGTGACGAGCTGACGTGTGTCAACTTTGGGCCCGTAGGGGACCGTTCCCGCGCTCATTTTCTTGGTTTTTCAACGTTAGGGTTGCGCTAGGCCCTGAAGCTACCGATCTCCGCAAAAAACAGACATGGTTTTATCGTGGACACTGCCTTTAAAGAATGTCAAGCGACCACTAATTTTATCACAGCCACGGCTTAACTCACAGAGGGTTCTTTTTGAGTGCCCAAGTAACGAAGCTGAGCGCTTCCTGACTGGCGTTGACGGGAATCAGATTCGGGTCGCACTTCACGTTCATCACATTCTCTTTCACCTCTTCCGGTCGATCATGCTCCGAAGTAAACGGATGGAATCCACCTAATCTGAAAAGAAAAAATATTTTTATTTAACGACAATCTTATTTGAGAGCTGGAAGACTGGGTAAATACTAACAGGCAAAAAGTGATTACTCCCATTCCCCACACATCACTTTGGACAGTAACCGGGGTCTCTTTGATGTGAAGTTCAGGAGCAGCCCATGCGACATCCAATTCTGCTGGCTTCACTGATTCCTTCGTAAACTGAAATTCCTCGTTCAAAATTGAATACATTTTCGAAGAATAGAAGTGCCGAATTGTCACTAATGATGTAAGACACCTACAACGCCGAAAATTTGGAGAAATTAAGAATTGAATGGGTAAAATCGATCAATTTGATGGAAGGAAATTTCTGACGATCTCTATTTTCTTTCTCAATGAACAAGCATGTGTACGCTACGCATCATGACCGAGAAAATTCTAACCATGGCGTAAATAAAAGCCGAGAATATATCATTTTAGCGAAAATACTAGAGAAACAAACCTGGGCTTTTCCGAAATCGACCAGTTTCACGATCCAGTTCCTCTTTGATTGGAACATCACATTATGCGGGGTCACATCGAGGGTGGACAATACTGAAAAAGAATCTTTATGAGTCCAGCTTTATGAAGCAGAAAAAGGTTCCCACCCTCTGAAGTGCAACCAGTGAATAGCACTAGCCAGTTGTCCAATGGTTAACCGAACCTGTAAAGTACATTCTATCAAATTTTGAGTGCAGAAAGAGGAAGACTGACTTACTTGTTCTTCTGTATAATAGTCGATTTGGATGAAGCGGGAGAAGACGTCTCGTATAGATCGTTTCACAGAACAAATAGAGAAAACCGCTACTGAAAACCGTACAGTGAAGGATTGCCTAGCGATTCAGCGCAAAAAACCGACATAACGCAAATTCAAACGCTGCTGTCGACTACCTTCAACCTTAGTTTTCTTAACAAGCTTCGCTTTTCAAAGGGATCTTTCCACGTTTTCGTTTACTAGAGGGATACACACACCCGGAATAATAAAAAAAAGAATATAGTTTTCTGTGCGTACGATGCCTTTAAAGAACATATCACCACAAGCAAACTAGTATTATCTTCATAAACAAACCATGCGGTATGGCACTGCTTCGAACAAATTATTATTTTTCAACAGATCTGCAATTTTCCAACAGCGAACTCACTTCTGATATGCTGCTATGAGATGCATAACGTTTTCGTGCTGACCCCCTTTGAGAGTTTCGAACTCGCGCGTCACCGGTGAATCCACTGAAAATATATTCACGCATGCTTCTCCTATGAAATCGTTCTGTGAAAGGTTTTCAACTCTTTTATCAAAACCATTGGTGAAGGTGTCCAAGTCATACCTTGTAATGATCGAATTTTCGCTATGCAGTGAGCTCCGGATTCCTTTTGAGAGTCGACCGAGTGCCTTAGGACAGAAAACCTTCCTTTGAAAAGCAGCGACTCGATCTGGTGAAAACAACTTATTGAGAGGAGAGATAAATCTGTGTGTCGATATTTTCGATCATGATGACTTATATGGAAAGAAGTTACCAGTAACTGCGTCGAAACAAAAATTATGACTTTGAGCCCAGTGTACAAGTGGTATCAAGTAAGAAATGTTCTCAGACAAATTCTATTTCAATGCACATGAAACTTGAGACAAACTCACCTGGAACCTCTTCGTTGGCTCCTCACTGAGCAACTGCAACTGTGAACACGGCTCATCCCTAGATGGATCCGTCTCGCTCTCTTCAGAAATCTCTTCGAGCTGTCGAGCGGTCGTCTTCTGCGGCATAGTCAGCACATTGAATCGCCACTCCTGCTTCATGCCGTCCAGCGGTAGCTTTGGAGCGCCTTAACCTCTGCTATTATAGGGCTTAGAGGTGCAAGATTTCCACCAAATGCACCTCCCAAACCAACCTCTTGCATTGGTCTGGACGAGCCTACTGATTAGACTCGGTGCTCCCAAACCGAAACCGTTTCTTGCGGTGACCCGGAACTGGTAGATTCCAAGAGGAGTGAGATGCCTAACTACAGCAGCCTCATCATCGACAGACTCACTTATCACCACCCATGGCGCCAAGTAGTCATCGACACCTGAATTATGCTGTGAAAGCGGTGAACAGCGGAAGGTTTTGGAGAGAGGCGAAAAAATGCTCACCCGCGTTTCGGTACTCTAGTCGGTAGGTTATACCCTCCAAATACGTGGGTCCCTCTGGAGCCTCCCAAGAGAGCATAGCCTCCGTGTCCGACGTCAGATCGCATTCCGGTCGTCCAGGATGAGATGGCGCTTCTGCAATAAACAATAAAATCTAATACTGCTGACCGAATTCACTTCAGCGCTCGGCTTTAGCATTAGGTTCATGTACCCATACTGATGTCAACACTGATCTTGGATACAGGTCGGATAGAATGCTTTGTAAGCAAAAAATGTCTGTGCTAAATGCAATTCTAGATTTTCGGCAGGTGAAACAGAAACAGAAGAATAACCGACCTCCAGTGATGAGGCAACTAGTGGTCTTGTCAGTACCATACTCGTTCGACGCGCAGCAAACGTATTCACCGAGGTCACCTGCGGAGGGTTGAGAAATGGTCAATCGACACACCGAGTGGCCCTAAAATCATAGAAAATGTTTCGAGGTCAATTCTAATGAATGTTTTGTGGAGGTGTTTCCATCGTTATGTCGTGATTGCGGATTCATCATCACAAAGGATTTTTCATTGCAAAACTAGAGTCGCAGCACACATTAAATGCAAGGTTTAGTCAGATTCTGGCTTTTCCAAAATCTGGGTTGGATAGGTCGACTCGGATGAGGTGAACTCCATCTAGAAGTTTTGTAGGCTATGAGCCGCTGCTCACGGGGAAAACAGCCTATAAGCAAGGGATTACGGGGTTCACAGCATGATCAGGCCGCCTAAATATCGATGTTTCTACGATCTGAGGGTGATCGTCTCGCCACCACAGGAATTGAAATTCTGCCAGGACTCTGCTTTTAAGGTATGCTAGCAAAGATGCGGACTTCATCAAAGAAGAGTGAGCCAGCATTCCCTTTCTGGGGAGCACCTCATCGCATTGCACCTTAGAGCGCAGCTGAAGGCTCATTCATAGCCAGTCGCTTTGAAATGAAGTCGAAGCGACCAACAATACTGCCGCGATCTGAAATCGCTCCGTGTCGCGACTTGAAATAATTTCTTCCAGCGATTTCAAAGCGCTCGGGCGGACGTAATTTCGCGCGAAATAGACGGACAACAGCGGACCAAGCCACGAGAATGAAAAAGCTTTTTTGCATTCCTACTTTTTGACATTGTTGTCACTTACGATCCGTAAAAATTTTGCACTGTTTTCAAACAAAAAATGGTTGTAAAGAGGATGGGGTGGAATTTGCTCGAACAGCAACATAAAACTAAAGCTAAAATCACTAGTTGCTCGAAGCCGGCATGAAATTTAATTTTTGGTAGCCTCATAACATTTTCTCATTTCTCTCTTCGTAAATGTTTGAAAAATACTCGTTTTCCTTTCACATGCCGTATTTTATGCGAGTGAACTGTGACGTCTGCGATTTTGCGCCACATACGCAAGGTTGCGACGAAAAATTGCTGGACTAGTCGCTTCGACTAGGCGAATCGCTTCCATCATGGAAGCGACGTGATTATCGAAGCGACCTAACAGAATCAAGCAGGTAGCTTCGACCAGCTATGAAATATGTACACCAGTCGCTCGGCGATCGCGACTGAAACAGCAATCTGGTCCAAACCGTCGCGATTGGCGCAATGTGTTTTGTAACTGTAGGCAGGGCTGCGACACGTCGAAGCGACCTGCTAAGAATGAGCCTTGAGTGAGAATGGCGCGAGGGCTTTGGTGACGTAGTGCGATGAGGAGCTCGCCGCGATGGGAATATGTTGACTCAATCTCTCCCGGATCGAAGCGTTTCGCTATCAGCTCACCACTTTGTGTTAGCAGAAAGGACATCTGCACCACCTCAATTCGTTAAAAGGAATCCAAGAACGTCTTCGAAATGCCGTTCTCAGGATCTGACTACTTCAACACGAAATACATACAATAAGGCAAATTTTTTTTACGAACAAAGCAGCAGAATGGATTCTCGACTAAGAGTATGTATGTTCATGAATTGTATAGTTCAGTAAAATCAATTTATTCCGAGTCGAAAAAAAATTTCTGGAAAATACATCATTATGAGAGTGAGTGAGCTCAATTTCACTTGTAAACACCAAACTGTGTCCAGAAAAAGGTTCCAAACCACCGATTTTGCTGGAAGAGTGCAGTTTCAAGTAAAAAACACTTCAATTTTGAAGTGGGTAGAATTTGTTCTAGTGATGCGACTAAATAAATAATATAGTACCTGTTCAATCAAGTATTTGCCACCATTTTGTAGAACGGAGCCTTGAAATTGCCATTCGACTTTCGGTGGAGGACTTCCCGCGACCGCACATTCGAAGACAACAAACGAGGACTTCTTCAGGTAGACATCACGCAGACGAGAAACGAATATTGGAGCGTAAGCTGCAAGACGGGAAGGTCAGGTCTCGAATTGAGGACATAGTTGACTGTGAGGCATTTGTGGAACTGTCAGGCACAAGTACCATTAATTGTTCGGCACGATTGAAGGTCAAAGGCAATGAACATACTCCCGTCGGCGTTTCTCCTTGTTGCACTTGGTGCCACTTTCTCGATGTCCGCCTTGATGCGCTCTACAGCGTTCAGTGACGGCGCCTTTTGGAGTGCGGTCGCGTTCTCGTTAGACTTCGGTTGAACACCAGCCTGAGTCTCCCTCAGGATATCGGTGTACCTTGAAAGGTAGTCTTTGTATCTACATCGCATGTTAAAACCAAGGATAATTTTATGATTTACTACTTCACAGTACATCTTCTGAAATTTCAATAGTTTGAAGAAGACATAGGGTTTTTGAATTAACATCGAGAAGCATTAATCGCAACAAACAGAACGGGTACAGAATTGGATCACTATTACCTTCGTCGTTCTCTGACGGTGATATCGGAGTTGCGGAAGCCAAGAATGCCCTGCCGTACCAAAGGAGCCCCATTACCCCACAAATTGCGACGATAATCTCGAACGCGGCTGTTGAATGTGGGCCCACGAGTAGCCATCAGGTATGTGTCAGGACCAATCTTAACATTCTCTCATAACATTCTCTCTAGCAAAGAATGTTGCTGTTCTGAGTATTCAATGGAAGAGAAAAAAGAAAGGAAATATCGCTCGTGGACGTTTCACCTGATAATGAGAATCCCACGGCGAGTCGTCAACGTCATAGCCTGGCCGATCGAAATCGACGTCGTCTTTGTAGAAATTGCTTGGGCGGTAGCGATCTAGCTCCTCTCTGTCAGCCTAAACATTTTATTCAGTGATAGTTATTACTAAACCGCAACATGATTTCAAGGATATTAGATGCTGAATGGTCTGGGGTTTTATAAGGGGTTTGGCAAAAAAACAGTAAAACGCTGTAATCACGGCTGACCATATAAACTTAGCAGCGTTGCAAGCGAAGTTACATTAGCAATTTATGCCTTGACTACACCCTGCTACGAGGAGGACTTAGCAGTTTATAGTGCTTAGTTGGATCCTGACATGTTTTGCTCACAGTTGCACTGTATGGCCTCGTTCATACTTCCCGTCGCGGCGATTTAACCTGTCCTTGCGTCCTGAGTTGAGCAGGCCAATGCGCAAATTTTCGGCGCAGTTGCGAACGCCTCCGTGTTGTCCAAAATTTGAGAAAAAATTAGAAATTTTTCGATCCCTCCGTAAATAAAAATTGCAATAGTTTTTTTGAGGGACAAATCTGGAAAAAATTTCAGACTTGTGAGAATAAAAAAACAACTATTTTTACCTTATTTAAAGGTAGTGCCCATGATAAATTTCGTCTTCAGTTTACCGCCGGAAATCGAATGGCCGGTGTCTCATTGGAGCAGTAGGGGTGAAACAACGAACAAAAATGAGCCCAAAAGAGCTTCAATCGGCTCCAAAATCAGCTCGCGCTAGCCCTTTCCGCTAGCGGTCGAGTCTTCCGAGGAACAGTTTGGTCCACTTCTTCTTTAGCATTGGAGCGCGAGCGCGGCTCAGTTTTAGCATTGGAGCGCCTCTGCACACGCTGTCCACTTCAGCCCCATGCCCGCGCAACTCATCCACCGTTGAAATGTAGATTTCAAAAAGAAGATCTGATTTTAGATGTTTCGCAGCGTTTTTCATGATGCTTGCTTCATTGATGAAACAGTCAGACTCTATACCTTCGTTTTCTGGTAAAAACTCGAAAACGATTTTTATAGTGGACACTGCCTTTAAAGGCAGCAGACACGCTCAAAAATGATATCATTTTTATGGATTAAACTGAAAGGTCTGAAGCTGTCAGTATTCAGAAATAACGGAAAAAGACGAAAACAAATCGACGGAAATTAAGATATAACGGTACATTCTATATTGGCCCAGAAATGGACGAGTTGTACGGAACTGGCTGAAATAGCGGAGCTAGCAACAAATTTGTTGGGATAACGACGCTAATGTACTCGCACGGCCCTTTCTGGAACGCTTACGCCGTTAGAAGCTTAAAGTAATCTAAAGTGGCCGCAATCGAGCATTGAATACCTGTATGTAGGGGCGGAGCCCGTATCGATGGGCGGAGCAAGGATGATTTCGTGACTGAGTACGGCTCAAATACGGTCATTTGGACTCGTTTTTAACGCTTGCAACTTCGTGATGGCTCTTCTAGGGCCTGCGCGTCCCCTCTAAGGTAGGTATCTCAACAACTTTTTCGAACCTGTCTGCTGCTATTAAATTAACCAAGTGGTTTGAAGAAAAACCCCTTTTCTTCTACAAAAATTTTACGAACCCTTCCCCCAAATTTTTTGGTTTTTTTTTCACAAACTTTCCTAAATTTTTACGACCCCCGTTGCGCCGAGTCGCAGCCAGGGCTGTGCAGCAATCGCCGTTTTCCGGCCGTTTTTGGGCGCTTTTTGTCGCCGGTCGTTTGCCTTTTTTCTCAGTCTTCGACAAAATTCGGCAAAAAGCGAGTAATAGATAACAAGCGCCGCGATATGGACGCAAAGCACATAGTAGGCTAGCCGCGCTCTATTGGCGAATGATCATCCAACTCTCGCGTCTTTTGAATAGAACCTTTGTGTCCTTTGAGTATAACCTTCTGAAAAACAGTATGCTATTTGTGTGTCATGGTATCCAGGTCCCACTACGGTACCGTCACTCCCACTCCAAGGGTTTTATATGCATGAAGCCTTTCTCGCTCCTATGAGGGCAGTGGTCAGCCATGGCACAATACATTAGTGATAACAGAAGAATTACACATGATAATCCCGGTAAGCCTTGCTGCCATCGGCGCGAGAGCAGAGAAACAAGCCGTATTTTGGAAACTTCAAGCTACTTGGTTTGAAGGCAGTGGCCGCGATGGAAAAAGCTGCTCAAAAAATCATAAAAAGCGGTTTGGTTCGGGAACAGCTCTGAACTGAGAACGTTCCGAGCCGAAAAACGCGCTAGAATTAAAGTTATTAGGACCCTTACCCATGCACAGCTGCACAACTCCGCCCAAAACGTGCGAGTTCCGTACTGTGTATAGAAAAACATTATCAACGCGCACAGCCAGAAAGGAAGCTGAAAAGCACAAAACAGTCTTCGGGGGGAAAAAGCGGGACAGTATATTTGGTTAACTGGAGAGAATGAGAAAATCTTAACGAGTCGGACCGAGAGCCTTTAGTCATTGATTCACCCTTTATTTTGAGCCAGATAATGAGCTCGACACTGCGAATCAGCTATGCCGATCATGTGAGGTATGCTCGTCTACCTTCAAAAAGCATGCAAAATTGAGGCTGTAAAATCTACAAAAAATTTTTGCAATTTTACATATAGGATCTACTACTGTGTATATAGAGAGGTTCTATTAAAGAAAGGTGAGACAACAACATTTTATCGCGACCTCTGAACGGTTGATCACCTCGAAGCAATCGCTAGTATCATTGTGTCATGCTCGAGTGGGTCCTCGTGTCTGAGAGAGTACCAAGTTCCGCGTTTTTTGAGGCTCAGGCAGCTAACATAGGGTTCTTCGGGACAAGAGTTAACATCCTCAACAATTTTGGAGAGAACACAAAGGTTCCTAAAAAACACTGAGTGGCTTAAGTCTGATATCTGATATTTGTTTTTTCTAAAAAGAGCGCGTTAGGTCTAGCGGTATGAGTTCAACATCAAACTGGTGCTGGGGTTTCAAGAATTGTTGAAAAGTGTTTATTCAGGAAAAGCAAAGCTATCTTGCTCGAGAATGGTTAACACCAGAAAACCTCGAAGAAATACTGTCCTTACACCACAATATTGTTCTTACCGATTTTCAATGGAATTCTCATTCCGGCGCAGTTTTTTTTTAAATCAGGCATTGTACTGAGAAGTTCAGTTCCTCGTACCATTATTGAAAAAAAAACATTTCTTATCTTGTGATTGAATACGAAATATGCATGAAGGAATAACACTTTTTATACAGTTACTTTTCGAACATTCGTATCCTTTTCTGGACAAAGTTTTTTTATTTTGCCGGTTGTCGATTGCCGTTTGCTGGCCGTCTTTGGGCGATTTTGTCGATTGTCGTTTGCCGATTTTTTGAAATCGTTTGCCGCACATTCCTGATCGTAGCCCTGCTTAACCCTGCTTGGGTCGCAAAGCCTGTGGCTGCCGTCAGCCCAAATTCAACATGAGGGCAGTGACAAGTCTGCCATATCGCGATTCGCCGCTTGTCGGCCGCTGAAATACCATTCCGCATGATGTTTACCTTCATTACGAAAAAAGAAAACCATTCCGCATGATGTATACCTTCCTCACGTTTACCCGCATAAAACCGTCAGTCCTTGCATGGCAGCGACGCGAACGGATTATAATGCTAACCTTGCCATGCATCTCACTCGTGAACCTCGCATGGCCTACCCCACAATTTACAAGATGATGGATGTTTTCTGGTCAATTCTGGGCCGCTGTCTCCGAATCTGACACCGGATTTCGCTACGGACACCTCTGAACGAAGTTATAAGCGTTAAGCTTCGTGAAGAGGTAAGGGTGTCCACCAGCCAACCTTTAGGGTGTAGAAAAAATCCGGATTCGGCTCAAAACTTTCAACTGGGGGTTATTCAGGGCGCTGAACGCGAATCTGGGGTCTGTTTGTCGCTAGACTTATGGTTACTGTAGGTTACGGTAGGCATAATGCTTTTTAACAGGCTTTACCTACCTTAAAAATTCGAAAATCAAAAAATGTATCTCAAATTCGTGTTCGGCGTCCCAAATAACACCCACAGAGAAATTTTGGGCCAAATCTGTGAGTTTGACCAAGGTACCGCATACCCACCGTAACCTGCCGTAATCTATCAAAAATCGATAAACGGATTGCAGATTCGTGTTTAGCACTGAAAATAACCCCCAGAGCAACAATTTGAGCCATATCTATCATAGCACTCCTGATTTGCCATCAAGTTTTCCCCCCGATGGGAAGCTTTGAACGAATCAACCCGAAAAGCTCGGAAAATCGTCAAATAGATCCCAGATTCGTGATCAACGCCCCAATTAACCCACCTGGAAAGATTTTGAGTGAAATCTCCTACATTTTTTAAACGCTTTCAGAGGTATAAATAAGCGCCCAACCGAAAATCCGCACAAGTCCAAAACGCTATCGGTCTGTGCAAAGTTTGGAAAATGTGCCTTCACCCAAAATTTGCCCAGTGGGGTAGTTTTGGGCGCTGAACACAAGCCTGAGGTCCATTTCTGGATTTCTGCAAGCACTAATGCGCGTTTTTGATATAAAGAAGGCGGGAAATACGAACTTTGACAGGCTATAACTTTTTTCGCAGATGTCCGTTGCAAAATCAGCATTCAGATTCGAAGAGAGCGTGCTAGAATTAACTAGAAAACTTTTTCTCAGTTGTCTGATCCGGGGTACACCATGCGAGGTTCCCTAGTTTCGATAGCAGCGCTGGGAAGCATGAACACGGTCTACGAGTTTGCGGCGTCTCAAAACTTGTGATATTGTAGAATGATGATGTTCATCAAATCCCTAAACGATAACTTACTGGAAAAAGATTTTCGATTGGACTCCAACGCAATATATCATGGGCTATATGAAATGAGGTGTCAAATCTATTATGAGTCCATGACGCATTCCAGACCAACGGCATGTAGGAACATTCTCAGACTACTATACCCTTATCCTTCATGAGAGTGGGATGCGTCATGACGCAGTAAATGTTGATCGGAGATGGAGAGGAAACTCTTTTAGGTTTTGTAATGTACGTTATGATTGAGCTAAGGCCTACCCTCCAGAAAGTAACACGGATGAGTGACGGCGTCGCGCGGTTAGAGCAGATGACAAGTGAATTTCCTAGTCTCTCCTACGACTTTTCTTTTAATATTTGGAGGTATTCGCCCAGTATTCAGTCCGATAGGCTATATTATGTGAAAAAAATTTGAAAAGTCGTCGGCGAGAATAAGGAAACTCAATTGTGATCTGCTTCCAACCGAGCGGTACTGATCACCCACCCGGCGGCTCACTTTTAAGGAGATAGGCTGTATTTTCTCAATTTTAACGAACCTACTTATGCGAGTTATAGTTTCAACCTAGGAAAGACTGAAGCTTTCAATCTTGAGGCCAACGACCTAGGGAAGTTTCTTAGCGAATGCCTTTTCAATAGAGGAGCTCACCCAAGCCACACCATGACAAAAATAGGACACGCATTTCAGTGGATGAAGTGCTGATTCAGAAATATATATGAACACGGTTTTTGAATTGTCTGGGGTGCTGAACGTGAATATGAAGTTTGCTCTAAGTTTGTCTCAACATCACATTAGCTTGTTCAAAGCCTCCTATTTGATTAAAACTTTACCAAAGGCTTTTTCGGATGTCGATTACCAACTCTTTCTCAATTTCGGACGACTGCGGTAGCCTATGGTAGCCAGGTGGCATAAAACCTACTGTAACCGAACGTATCTCCTTCGACATCGAGAAAAAAACGATTTCGTGATTACGTAGCATCTCAAAACACGCTGAAGTAGTTTCTAATGGTTGTATGCTATGAATGCTATCTCTTCACCCCTCTCTACCTTCTATTTGAAAGCTTCACCTTTTTTTGGCATTTAATTAATCTTTATCCTAACTACTGATATTTAAATATATAAAGTGTTAATTCTGGGAATACGATTCGCTACCAACCTTGCGACGATCATCTTCGCGCTTCATTTTCTCACGCAAATCCTGGAATTCGTCCTTGTGTGTACTGGGCTTTACCTGAAATGGGAAAAACTCACAAAGGCCATGGATTCTGCTAACCTGTTCTGTAGCCAAGACTTGCAGCCAGGATTCATGCGCACTCCTCGGTGATAGCAAAAATTGAAGACCTTTTTCTTCCGCTCGTCCATCTTGGCATCCTCGTCATCGATTTCTGGAGCCAATTCACCAGGCGGCACGAAGCCGGGCTTGCCTCGCTTCGTCGCAATTAGAACCTTCAAGGAACAGTCAGGCATTTATACTTCTAACTATATACATTTCAATGATTGGGATCGCAGCTGACGTCTCCTACGGCTGGACACGAAGATTTTAAATCACTCAAAATTGTCCTGACTGATCCTGCATCTGCTGAAGCAAGCGAAGCAGGAGTTCAGAAGCTGAAGCGCAAAGCAATAAATAGAGGGGCACTCCAAAAAACTGCTATCATTGAAAGAAATACGCCTAATTGAGAAAATCATACGAAGCAGGAAATTGCAAAAAAAGCAGCAAAAAGCAGAGCAAAGCCTTGAATTGCTCGAAACGCCATGCTCAGTATTAAAATAAGCCGCTAACCTCCATGGAATGCTCCCTTCCAGGTGATAGAAGCACCGGACTCTTTGTGCCCGGCACCGAACGGCGAGGTGACAAGGCGCTCGGAGATGGCGTTCTTGGTCTGAAAAAAATTAAAACTGCTTCCACTCTACGCAAAATATCGCAGTATAAGTATAATAAATATAAATAAGTATACATCAGCATATTAGAGGAGAACAAAACCAGAGTTTTAATAGAAATAAATAAATATAAATAAGTATACATCAGCATATTAGAGGAAAACAAAACCAGAGCTTACTTGGATTCAATAACCATAAGATTCGAATGAAGGTTTTCAAGGAACAAGGGGGCCCCCACGGGTATACTCGGATCGTTCTCGGCTCGTTCGAGGACCTGAAATAATTTTTTTTCTTCAGGGAAGTCAAAGGCAGTTAAAAGCACAGTACACCCTAACACCTGAATTTTCAATTAATTATGCAGTAACCCCCCCTGTAAAACATGTGTCAATTGCGAGATCTCAATTCCTCCGAATGGGCGAGATATAAGTGACCACCACTGGCCCGGCCCTTTCATTTCACCACCACGGGTCACACCCCTTTTCTTGTTTTTGAACTCTATAGCGGCTAGATGGATCAGCGAATTTTAGCCACGTCTTCATTTCTTGACTCCACTGCAAGTCTATCTCCTCATCCTGGTTCGCTCTCGTGCAACGACAGCGGATGAAGGGGAAATAGAAAGAACAGAGAACAACTCGTCCACCAAATTTTCGCCTTCTTTTCGCTGGCGCTTGACGCGCGTAGAAATTACTCATACCTTAACGTCACGGTCACGCCTGATCAGCGGCAGTACATTAGGAAATGTAGCACAATTCTGAAGTTGAATTTTGATCCAGTATAGTTTAAGAAAAGAAGAATAGAGAAAAAGGAATATTTCTAGAGCATTTTATCGAAATGTACATATACAAGAAAATTTATCGTAGCGGCTTTCGTTATTGCCTAAACGTCTAGCATTGATTACACATTGAGCGAGCTCTGTATAGACATTTTAGGCTATTGTGGAAAAGGTTTTGCTCGAGTTTTGAAGGCCCAGGCTTTCATATGCGGATGATATTTTGCACCTGAAAAGTTCTACGACGGATCACGAACGAAAAGAATTTTGGTTTATACTCTTGACAAAGCTGAACGTTTCACTATAATGCTCATGCTGGAAATGTTTCCATACCGGTCCAAGAAAATTATTTTTCAGAGCCACCTTTGTTTCACATTTCATTTTCGAAGTTAGCATGTAGTGAATACGCAGAGCTTAGCGTGTAGTGAATACGCAGAGCTTGCAGCTTCAACGAGTTCTGTTGACCAGAGCCGGCATACACCAATAATGTGCACGTGCAGAAATTTGGCGCGCGAAATTGTGCGCGCATATCGGGAAGTACATCTGCGCGTTATTTTCCGCTGTTATACACCATTGAAACATGTGCACGCGCCAGGCAGAGGGCCGGCTATTTGCGGACGTGTTTTCCAATGTGTGCAAAATAACGCCAAAATGCAGAACGCAAATAAAGCACTACCGTAAATCGATTTCCATTCACTTGCCTGTCTCCTTTCTTTGCCATATTTTCATTTTTATCTTATTGTAATTTCTCCAAAACACGAAATCGTGCCTTTTCCTTGGAGGTCAAAATTCGGAGAAGGTGTTCGCTGCTAAACATCTCACCATCTTCTTCTTCACCATTTTCTTCTTTCTTTGTCACATTCTCCTCATGAGCCGGCCGTTTGCTAGATTTAGGAGCAATTCTCTTAGCAGCGACGGGTAATTAATCGAAAAACCGTGACACAGAAGGCTGCGTAAAACCGAACTCATCAATTTCTATTAGAAGTTTCTTGTCTGCTCCTAAAATTTTAAGGGAGAATGCATCTTTCAGAGCGGTTGAGACTCTCTTGGATCGCCCACATACTGGTCCCAACAACGGCCCCATTTTCGCGCATAAGGCGAAAAACGCCCTTCGAGTCCCAACCAGAAGCAGCATCCTAGAATTTCTCGTCGTTGAGGGGTGTCGATGCAAATTTAAAGGCAGTGGTCGCGATAAAATATGCTTGTCTTCTTTTCCTGTCTAAACCCTCTTCTGGGTTTAGAGTAATAGAGACCTATAAGAAAAAATCGCGAAAAAACGCTGTTTCGGGCCAAATTTCAAACCCTGAACTTTCTTGTCTTTTGATGGTGGACGAGTCCACTCTACATCCCATCGGCATCGATGATCTCTAATACTAAAGACAAAAAAAGAAAAAGAAAAAGAAAAAGAAAAAAAAAGAACTGCTGGCTTGAAATTGAATTTCAATCAATGAACATTAACCTTCGGACTGACCTGCTCGAATATTTGTATGTGCTCATCTAGTCAAAAACGTTGACTCAAGTGCTTTGCTTCCATTATACACATCTTTTTTATTAGGTAAATTTGCATTTATTTCTTCCTCTGAATGTCGATGATTTTGCCTGCTCGGCATGAGACTGCGATCTTTTTCGGCGGCGCAGTGCACGTGCGCATGAACTGGCTTCTTTTGGGCCCTAAAAACTCCTAATTATAGCCCGTTTTCCCACCGCGCTACCTTCACAGTTTTTCAGCCGTTTTGATCTACGCTGATTTTTTGTATTTTTTTCGATAACGGTTTTCATCGTGACCACTGCCCTTCACTATCGCGATATATTCTTCCCACTCGGAGTCCGTGCTGCCAATAACTCATCAATCTTGTTCATCTTGCTATATATAGTGTCATCAATCAAAATCACAAAACAGGGCAGGGTGAAGTAGACGGTTGTGGCCAGGACCTCCGAAGGTCCAGTCTACGCCCCTTTTTCTGGATTCATTACTTGAAAATGTTAAAAATTTTACGCTCAGAAGTGAAATTTTCTCTGCCTGTGTTGGGGCTGGAAATTCCGAAATTTTTTTTTGTGTTTTTTGACTTCTTCCTGAATGAACTCCACACTTTACTTTACTGACGCATGGGGACTCTGAGAGCTTTGGCCGAGAAATAGCCCACCAGGAGCCGCTGCGGAGCTTAGTGGGCTATTTCTCGGCCGAAACTCTCAGAAGAGTATTTGCTTGAATTCGAAACACGAATCCGCTTTCAGAAACACTGTGATATTTTTCGGTCAAAAAGTTTGTTATGCACCTCACAGAAAGTGGATAAGAGAATCGACCACAGCTTGCCTAGTAGATGCCGCTTCAAAAAGTTTTAGGTGAAAAACTTCCAAGACAATGAGAAAAGAAAAAGACGATGAGCGCTATTTCGACCCAGAGAGCTACCGATGAGATCATAAAGTAATTTACTAATATGAGAAAAGATCAGGGCGTCAGAAAAAAAAGCGCAACTTCCCTGAGGAAATTCGCCGTGTCAGTGCCGGGAAAGTACCGCGACTCTCGCGGTGCGGCGACAGTTTCCCGATAGTACCGCAGCGGCCCCGTGATCAGCCGATTCTGTTGCCGTGTCTTGAGCCTCGGCGTCGCCGCGATAGTACCGCAGCGGGTCCGCGTTAAAACCGCTCCAGCCGCGGCGGCACTATCGCGTAGCCGGAGAGGCAATTTCTCTTGGAGTTATTCCGAAATAGCAACGCTTAGTCTGAAGATTGGCAACCCATGCACAAATGTACACCTCGTTTTGGAGCGCCGAAAGGGTGCACGCCATTCGGCGCGTTGAAATCAGCCCGCGCACTTTCGTGTATGCCATTTTAGGTGACGCCCATCAAATGTACGCGCTTTTGGTGTAAAGAGTGCACGCGCACAACCAATGTGTATGCCGGCTCAGAACCGCTTGGAATTTTACTCTAAAATTCATAACTCAAAAATCTGCCGGTCCAAAAATCAACTTCAAAAACGTAGGTTTACACGCAGAATTCGATGCTCTAAAGCCTTGAAAATACATAACTTACAGTCTCGTCTTAACCAAGTTGTACTCAGAAAACTTATTCTCATGGGGATAGGTGCTCCGAGTAATAGTGGACCGGTTTTCAGATGGAAACGAAACGGCAGCGAAAATGGCGAGCGTTTATCACCGCTCCTCCAACTGGCCTAGCAGCGTAAGCTAAATAATGATGGGCGGCAATCACTAGCCAGAGACAACCGAGTTCGATCCCCTGTGATGACCAAATTTTTGCCCACAGCATTTTTCAAATCTAAAAACTGTACGCTTGGGATCTCTGTGACAGTTTATCGGTAATAACCACCTTAGGAAAGAAGAACAATCACTCCAGAAGAGGAAGGCACGGGAAACGGAATTTATAATAAAATAATCAATTTCTTTATGACACTTTATCGATCCCGCAGTCCTTCAAGCATGAAAAATCGGCGCGCAGTAGCTGCGGTAGCCCCAATATCAATAAAAATCGAAATACCATCAAAACCATAAGCCGGCCTACTTACCGTGGTTATTGCCACTCACGCCTCGCTGACCTTGTACATATTAGGTTGGGGATTATGTTCCGCAGCAATTTGTTTTCGCTTTTGTTTCATAACGGTATGGGCATTTTTTCGGCTATGTATCAGGTGATCCATTACAAGGATTTCTATTTCAGCTCCACAGAACTGTCATACTTAGTTTTCCAAAAACTTCAAGTTTCCATCAGATCTTATTCTCTAAAATGGAATGGCCATGAGGCGAAAGGTGGCGAGTTCCGACACTTGCTGGTTTCGCCGAATGGATATGTTCACCTGACACATTTGGGCCCTGGATAGACGCTTTCCGCTCATAACACCCTTCTTGCCGGCCCTTTGATCCAGGTAGAAAACTGGACATTCCACAAACGGAAATTGAAAAAAATGCCGCCGCGGATGTGAATTTCAGAGAATCAGAAAAACACAGTAAAAATAAGATTGCAGTGAGCATTGAGTTAGCCAGGAGTAATTTTTTCCGTCCCTCCAGAATGCGTACATTCAAAGTAGTGCACCTCATAGAAAATCCTCACCTTCTCAGCCTTCAGCAGTTTTCCTCTGAATATTCGCGTCGATACATGAGGATTTTAGTTCTCGCATCTCTTCCGGACCCGAATAGGGCCCGGGTTGGCCAAAGTCATTGTCACTGAGACGTATGAATTCGTTACTCGAAGTCTGGAGGAATCCACCACACGGAGGGTTAGATGGTCAAAAGCTCACGGAGTAATCCGTCAAGAAAACAACCTATTCAATCAATATCAGAATCGAAGTAGAAAAACATTAAAGAACTAGGGGCAAAGGCAGTCAGATAGAGGATACCACACCACTAGAAAGCGCTATATGATTCCCGCGGATGAAAAAATGATTCCACGAAGGTCGATAGCACCACGAACTCTGAAGGGGAAGGTCGAAGAGTGAAGTGGCACAACGCGTCAGCAGCGCATGAGGATGAGTAAACAGAGCAGCCAAGCAAAGCAGTAATCCAGGCGGATTAATTGTTTCTAAAGCACAACATTGAGAAAAACAAAGGACAAGGGTAAAACAGCGGTTGAAGTCAAAACCAGTTCAGTGAAAATGTATATTTCCGTTTTAAAATGGTCTCACGGCTAGTACGCGCTGGGACTTTTTGGGGTTACAAAACCTAACTAAGATTGGATTGAAGACAATGCTCGCGTTCTGAAAACTTTCAGCTTTTCCTCAAATTATTATTTTCCCCACGCGGTAAAGATTTGAAGATAATGGCAAGAAACAGGCATTGAGGCACTGTCAAGCTCAGGGTGAAAATCTGAGATTTCCAGATAATCGTGAAGTAGACCCATCCCATATAACACCTGCCAAGTGCGAGCTCTCAATTCCTCCGAATAAACGATACATAGAAGGAATCCACACGGGGTGCCCACATCAAGAAGCCACTTTGGCATGCCCCTTTCACGATCTTCCGAGCTCAACAGTGGCAATTAAAGAAAAATACTCTCTTTTTGGTTCCGTTTTTGTATGTTTGTTTTAATCAGTAATAGAATTATAAAATTTGTAGAAAATTTTTTGAAAATTACATCATATAAAGCATATACTCGTCAGGAGAATGGAATGGTGTTATATATGTGATGGCAAAAGAATATTTTGAGATATGAATCGTTTCGCCCCTGTCTTCCAGACAATTCATTATCTCCTAGCTACCCGGGGCTCTTCAGTGAAGAAGGTAGCTAGGAAATTTTTATATAGTTTGGACAAACTAAAGAGAATGGTAGTACAAATTTAATGTTATAATCATATTGGTAATTTCAATTTGATTTATACAAAATCTGATTGAAGCTACTGTGTCGTTATCCTCCGAGGCTCGTCAAGCTAGGAACAAGAGTTCCAGGGACTCCCCCTCATCCTCGGATAACCATTATTTTCAGACACTAGAATTTTGACTTCAGCCTAATTTAAAGTTCAATTTAGATTGAAATCTCAAGATGACATTCCAGGAACAAATAGGAAGAAGTAGTATAGGTGAGGAACAGAAAAAAAGGGAGGCAGAAAGCCAGAAAAAAAGGAGAGGGAAAAAGAAGAAAGAAGAGAGAGGACAGAAGAAAGAGGACAGAAGAAAGAGGACAGAAGAAAGAGAAAAGTCAGAAAGAAGAAAGAAAAGAAAGAAAGAAAAGAAGAATGAAGAAAGAAGAATGAAAGAAAGAAGAAAGAAAGAAAGAAGAAAGAGAAAGAAAGAAGAAGAAGAAAAGAAGAGAGAAGAAGAAAGAAGAAAGAAGAAAGAAGAAAGAAAGAAAGAAGAAAAGAGAAGAAAAGAAGAAAAGAAAAGAAAGAAGAAGAAGAAAGAAAGAAAAGAAAAGAAGAAGAAAGAAGAAAAGAAAAGAAAGAAAAGAAAGAAGAAGAAAAAGAAAAGAAAGAAAGAAGAAAGAAGAAAGAAAAAGAAAGAAAGAAAGAAAAAGAAAGAAAGAAGAAAGAAAGAAAAGAAAGAAGAAGAAAGAAAGAAAAGAAAGAAAGAAAAGAAAAGAAAGAAGAAAGAGGAAAAGAAAGAAGATAAAGAAAGAAAGAAAGAAAGAAGGAAGAAGAAAAAAAAGAAAGAAAGAAAAGAGGAAAAAGAACGAAGAAAAGAAAAGAAAAGAGAAGAAAGAAAGAAAAAGGGAAAGAGAAAAGAAGAAAGAAAGAAGAAAAGAAGAAAAGAAAGAAAAGAAAGAAAAGAAAGAAAGAAAGAAAGAAGAAAAGAAAGAAAAGAAAGAAGAAAAGAACGCGCGCTAGCGCGCGCGCGCGCGCGCGCTGCGCGCGCGCCGCGCGCGCGCGCGCGCGCGCGCGCGCGCGCCCAGCGCCAGCGCTGCAGCGCAGCGCTGCGCCTGCCGCAGAGCGCGGGCGCGCGCAGATCAGCGCGCGCGGCGGGCGCATTCAGCGCCCAACGCATGAGCCCCCCAGATCTGCTTTGCCGCACTTTGCTGCGCGCGGGTGCGCCCAGCTTTGCACTTTGCGCTTTGCGCTTTGCTGCCCTTCTTTTTTTGCTTTGCCCTTTGCCCACCTTTCCCAGCATGCGCGCCCACTGCTTTACTTTGCTTGCTGCTGCCTTTTTGCCTTCTGCCCGCTGCTGCCCTTTGCCCTTTTTCCCACCTGCCCTTACCTTTGCCCTTTGCCCTTTTTTTGCCTTTGCCTGCCCTTTGCCACCACCTCACCTTTCCCTTTCCTTTCCCTTTCCTTTAAGAAAGAAAAGAGAAGAAAGAAGAAAAGAAGAAAAGAAGAAAAAGAAAGAAGAAAAGAAGAAAGAAGAAGAAGAAAAGAAGAAAAGAAGAAAAAAGAAAAGAAGAAGAAGAAGAAGAAGAAGGAAGAAGAAAAAGAAGAAGAAAAGAAAAAAGAAAAAGAAAGAAAAGAAGAAAGAAGAAAGAAAGAAAAGAAAGAAAAGAAAAGAAAAGAAAGAAAGAAAAGAAGAGAAAAAGAAAGAAAGAAGAAGAAAAAGAAAGAAAGAAAGAAAAGAAGAAAGAAGAAAAGAAAAAGAAAAAGAAAGAAAGGAAAGGAGAAGAAAGAGAAGAAAGAAAGAAGAAAGAGAGGAAAAGAAAGAAAGAAAAGAAAAGAAAGAAAAAGAGAAAGAAGAAAGGAAGAAAAAAAAGAAGGAAGAAAGAGAAGAAAGAAAAGAAAGAAAGAAGAAAAGCAAGAAAAGAAAAGAAAGAAGAAAGAAAGAAAGAAAGAAAGAAGAAAGAGAAGAAAGTAGAAGAAAGAAGAAGAAAGAAAAGAAAAAGAAAGAAAAGAAGAAAGAAAGAAAGAAAGAAAGAGAACAGAGAAGAGAAGAAGAGAAAGTAGAAAGAGAAAGAAAAGAAAGGAGAAAGCAGAAAGAAGGAGAAAGAAAGAAGAAAGGAGGGAAAGAGAGAAGAAAGAAGAAAAGAAAGAAAGAAGGGAAAGAAGAAGAAAAAAAGGAAAGGAAAGGAGAAGAGAGAAGAAGAAGAGGAAGAAGAAGAAGAAAGAAAAAAAAAGGGAAAAAAAGAAAAAGGAGAAAAGAAAAGAAGAGAGAAGAAAGAAAGAGGGAAGAAAGAAAAGAAAGAAGAAGAAAAGAACAAAAGAAAGAAAGAAAGAGAAAGAAGAAGAAGAAAGAAAGAAGAAGAAGAAGAAAGAAGAAAGAAGAAAGAAAGAAAGAAGAAAGAATGAAAAGAAAGAAAAAGAAAAGAAAAGAAGAAGAATCACGAATGAAGAATGAAAGAATGAAGAAAGAAAAGAAAAGAAAAGTAAGAAAGAATGGAAGAAGAAAGAAAAAAGAAAGAGAAAAGAACGGGAGAGAAAGAAAGGAGAATGAAAGAAAAGAGAAAAGAGGAAAGAAAGAGAGGGAAGAAAGAAAAGAGATAAAGAGAGAAACGGAGACAAACAGAGTGAAAGAGAAGAAGAAGAGAAAAAAAGGAAAAGAGAAAGGAGGAAAGAGAAAGAGAAAGAAAGAAAGAGGAGAGAAAGAGAAGCAAACAAACAATCGAACCCACCAATCAATCGCAGAGTGGAAATGAAGTTCCACTAGAATAGGTTGCAGGAGTAGCCACCACTATCGCCATGATATTGAAAAAATGAGCCATACTGTTATGCCTCAAACTAATGTTTTGATAGAATTTGATAGTGTGAAAGTTTGGAGTTGATAATATCAGAAAATTTGTCTGATCATGTTATGTAATTGTTTGAATTTGTTGTATAAATCCATACCTTCAGTAATATGAATGTGTTTCATATATTATATTTATACATTTCAGAATATATTGTTATGTATGATATGTTCAGGGTAACAGTTTTTGTTTAGTAAATTTTTCAACATTATGACTCGTTTTATAAAGTAGGGTAACAGACTTGATGTACGGGCGATTCTTAAAACTTCTGTGTAAATGACAAGAAGACTTAATTCTTATTGAAATGTTGGATTGAAAATGGGGGAATCTTATGACTTTGAAATCAAGTTATCTGTTTTATTGAAAGGCTTGGATATAATAGCATTATTGACTATTTTCAAATCTAAATCAGGTAGCTGCAGTGGTATTCGTTGAAATGAGTTTTCTAAATTCAAAGTGTTTTTGTATATGATCTGAAGTTTTGTTATAAATATAGTTTTCGTCAGAGTTATGTATTACAAGAAGATCATCCATATATCTGAAAGGATAAAATGTTCTACTGTGAGAAATGCAATCGATTGAATATTCATATTCGAAAATGGATAATGTTAAGTCGGCTAACAAAGGGCTGAAATTACCTCGCTTGTGGTACACCATTAATTTGTTTATAAATTATTTGTCCAAGAAACTGCAGAAACTGTTTAATTAAGTAATCAGTAAAATATAATAAATCTGTTGTGAACATAGTATCTGTAATTGGAACGAGTGGTTTCGTTGGTGGCAGAAAATATTTTTGTGCCCATTGAAGGCAATGTATTTTTATCAGCGTTGTTGAAACATATGTGTAGTAACTTCTGAATATTCTGGACTATTGTGTTATGTGGCAGATTTGTAAACATATTAGTGAAATCTGCCGAAAATAGTTTTTGTTATCCATTTGTATATCCACAAGCTTGTTGCTTATATTAATATCGTCAAATTGACCAATACTCAAATGAAATTTCGATTTCGATTTCTGACAGCTTTACAATATTTTTTGAAATGATTTTTGATGAATGTGAATATCGTTTTCAATTCAACCGCCAAAGGCTTGTTAATGCAATTTGCAATCTCCTGTTATAAATCTAAACTTAGTAGAAGTTTTATGTAGCTTTGGTAGAGCATAAATGAGCGGTATATTAGGATTTTGGAGCTCTTTTATTTTCATATTGGTGAAAAGTAATGAATACCTATTAGAAAGAACGTCAGGTGTTTCTGTGTCATATTTAGCGTATGTCTCATTATTATTCCTTATGTTCAGTAAGTTGTTTTCGTAAACAATACCCATTTCTTTAGATATTCTTTGTAGATGATATTTTTGCAAATAAAACTGTAATTGCTTAGCAGCTTTGTCAAGTGGACATATCACAAACTTATCCTTTAGTTCCGCTAAATGATTCCTATCGAAATTACACATATACCCTTCATTTAAATTTCTGTGATACAAAAGCGGCTTGAATTTGTTTTTCATATTAGTTCGGAGCCAGGTGCTTATGTTATTTAAAACTTCTGTGTTATTAATTCTATATTTGTTTACAATTTTTTGTTCGTGGTTCCCAATGAAAGCATTTATCCATGTGTAGATGTCTCGCTTTATCGTTCTATTGTTTTGAATATATTTTGTGCCAAAACTTAGGAGTTTTCGAAGCCCATGATCTTGAACGATAGTAAGATCTCCACTAACTATATGTCCATGATTGATGTCGATAAATTTTGTGTATGCGGATTCGTTACACACACAGTCCTGTCTAAGAGATGTTGTGAGATCTTCGAGATTTAGTGTTCTCAGAAGGAGATTATAGTTAAGAATTTGTTTCGAAAATGGGGGTGAGTACTTATATACGATTCTGGAAGGTATGTATGGAATATTAGTGTTGTTTCTGATTTTATTGCTAATGTAGTCATTATTGATAAGTTTGTTGATGTTGACATTATCCAAAATTCTGTGAATGTAATTTATATCCACATTTAAGTAATTTTTACGTTACAGTAGGTTCTTTTGGCGTGCAGTATTACTAAAATGGAATTTGCAAAGAATGCATATGAGAATATACCTGTTGTTATCATTTATTTTCAAGAGAAATTCGCTGTTGTAACATAGGGAACTTAATTCGAGGATTAACACTTTCTTCTTTAAACTGTGTAAATATCTATACATATCTAGAACATTACTGCAAAGTTATTTATGAATGCTAAAAATTCATTGATGTCCAAGTTTTTTGTTTATTATTTTTATTCCCTCCTAGGACCGTTTCTTGTTCGTTGCTTTATTATGTGTAACGCATAATAAGGGTGATTATTCTTGTGTTCAAGAGGGTTTGTTATATCAGAAACGTTTCCATAATCCTTTTTAATATTATCGTTGAGTCCTCACAAAGGATACGCACTTGTGTTAAGTAATTTGATCCAGAACAGTTCTTTATCTGCAAGTATTGCTTTGTCACAGTTGTTGGGGAGTGAGTCCAAAGTACAAACAGATATGGTGGAATTTCGGCATGTAGATTTAAAATGATCATATAAATAATTATTGATGTCTTGCTTTCGTATATGAAATAAATGTTCTTTTATCCTGCATTTTAATTTTCTTGTTGTAATTCCAACTTATATTGGTAGTTGCAGTTATCACATACGTCAAGCAGTAAACTACAAGTTTCATTATTGCAATTATGATTCTGTGTTGAATAAGTATTTATTTTTAATCTGGAGTTATTTGAGATAATGTAAGCACTATGGTCCATAATATTGCAAATTTGTACGAAATTAGGATTACAGTTGGTTGCAGTGTTGCTATTGCCGAAGTTGATTATGAAATTAACATTATTCTCCTTGCTTCTTTGAAAAGTAGTATTTGCATAATAATTTAAAGGAGAAAAACTGTTGCTTGATTGAGTTGCAGACCATTTGTTAGGTTACAAGGCCGGCCCAGACCAAGTACCTTTTGTGTGGGATGAGGTGTTTGGTGGGGCTGCCACCTAGGTCACCGCCAACATAAATATGTTACCTAAAATGCAATAATGCGTATTTTTATAATTGGAATAGATAAAGGAGTATGTGACCTTCAAGATGAGCGATGTTTCCCGATCAATAGCCCCGTTCTTCCCTTCATTCTCAGCCCCTCTCTCCATTCAGGTCGGCTCGCATACATCGGTTGCAAACGTCCACAATGCTTCAGCAGTTCAATTTTCGAGGGAGCATAACTCCATTTTCAGGGGGTTTGTACGATTCTAGAGACATCATTGGAATCAGCGTGAGAGCGATTTCAAGATGGGCAGAAAAAACAGAAAAACGATTTCCTGAGGTTGGACTGTGCCTTTAAGTGGGTCAAGACTGCGTGTTTTAGCAGATCCATTGAGCCTAACGACAACGTTTTTCATGACTCCCGAACAGGCACTTATCGGTTTCCTTGTGAACATTTTCAAAACGCTGTTTATACTTCGTCGAACCACTCAGAGAAACTCACGGCCCATCCTAGGCGCTTTTGCAGGATCGTCCGCGGCTGACGACCGTGGCCGATCCTTCACCGAAAGCCGGTAAAAAAAGCGCCGGTAAAGCGCCGCAGACCATCCTGCAGGCGCCGCGGATCGTCACTGCAGGCGCCGCGGATCGTCCCTATGAGACGCCGCGGACCGTCCTTTTCTGCAGATGTGGACGCGTCAAGTAACACGTCTGCATCCGCACCTACACAAAATGAACGCCTTTACAGCAGGTTATTTCCGCCGAGGTCTGAGGTGAGGAACCACTTTCCCTGCAGACCGCTGCGAAAACCGCCCCCTCCAAGCTGTGAGGATCCCTTATCTCCCCAGCGACCAAAAATATGCTGGCCTCCGAGGAGTGACTCAGAAAGCCACCTTTTCCAGGGTCGGCATCCGGAATGCTGAATGAGGACTCGAAGTGAGATGAGGCGCTTTTTATACCGCCTGTGCATGTGATAAACACATTAGGACGTGATCATTCGATTTACCATGCAGGGTTCGGCACGAGGTGTGGACAAGGCTAAATTTTCACAGACCCCCTCTAAAAGCAAACTTTTGGCGATTTTCTCAGACCCCTCCCCAGAAGCTTAATAGGTCAAATTTTTGGCGATTTTTCTCGGACCTCGTCCCAGGAGTGTTACTTGTCTGCTTTTGTAGTAAATTTAAAACAAAAGGAGCAACTTATTTTAGAAGATAAATAATTTGAAGAAGAACAACCATTCCAAAAAAAACAAGACATTGACATTGAAAAAAGATCACAGACGAGGTTTTTTACGGATCTATGAACTTGCCTGCGTTTCTGGAAAATCTTAGCTAAAGTACTCCAGATCGTTCGCTGTTGTCCACAGGACACGAAATGATATGTCACCTCACGCAGCAATGCTCCCTGTAGACATCCAAAAGGGGCATGGATCGCCCCCTCGAGAACTGCCCGTCGCCCCCCTCCTTGGTGCCGGAGACAACCTGTCCGCGGGCACGCTTTCGCCGTAGACACGCCATCGGAGGAGGGGCTCCATCCCCGATTCCGCGTTCACATCATATCAACATCCTGTAGACCTGAAATATTACCATCCCAGTGAAGTATCAACCGCTTTTTGACGTCACCCCTTAAGGGCAGCATACACACTCACAAACATGGTGTAGATAACAGCATAAATAGGACCGCACGGCTCCTACCATGTCGTCTACGACGTTTGAAGCGCCGAAAACCATCCAGGATGACAATATGTGACAATGTTTGAGCAATCTTGCCTTCCACGTCTGTATTTCCCACCCGTTCGAGTACGAGAATTAGAAATGAAACTTGAGAAAACATGTGATAAGATAGAGTGATAGCACTATCCCATGGGAGCGCACGAGAGAAATAAGCTTGACTTGCTTGAGATGTAACTATGTCTGCATACCGATTAACTCTCGCCCATTTTGAGAATGCCCGCTCTACTTTTTGGCTGACTTTTTGAAATGTTGTTTCTCTCCTGTGCATTCCCATTTGGTAATGCTATGCTCTAACTTACCACATGTTTTCTCAAGTTTCTTTTCTCATTCTCGTACTGGAATGATTGGGAAAACACTGGCGTGGGAAGGCAAGATTGCTCAAAAATTGCCAAGTATATCCTGTTTCGAGTGTGATTTATTTCCGTTCGTCGCGTGCGTCTGCGTGCGTACGCTGCGTCTCCTTCTCCCCTACAATGTCTCGCTGTCTCTACCTTCTTGCTCCGCAAGGCAAGCCGCGCGAGAGAAAAGAGTAAATCCGGCTCCGGAACCAGAGTGATATTGCCATCCTGGATGGTTTTTGGCGCTTCAAACATATTTGACGATATGGTAGGGCCGTGCGGTCCCTATTTATGCTGTTATCTCGACCACGTTTGTGATGCGTGTATGCAGCCTTCAAAGGGCGCTTATGCTTTCTTTCGAAATCTTGATGATGAGGCCCGATCCCGGACCCAGATAGTGATCGACGAGCTGGCCGAGATTGCATGTCGGTGTGCCGGGGGCACGTCGCGTGCCGATGTGCAGCAACGATAACGCTGAACTAGCTTGCAGCACGTGCTCCTGCGATTAAATTTTGCAACACGTGCTCCCTACGGTAAAATTTTGCAGCACGCGCTGCTTTTTGAGCACGTGTCCCTGCAATACACTTTTTCAATGGGAGTGGCCACTCGAGTTGGATACATATTCGACACGCATTGAATGCGGCAAATTTTCAAGCTTCGTAAGGTACTCCATTTCGCTGATCCTGGACTACGCTGAAACGGCTTCCTTGTTAACCAGAAAAGGGTGATATCGGCTAACTACGCTTATTTTTTTTAATCTACAATTTTTTCATCTTGCTACATTTACCTTTCCTCGAGTATTGACAAATATGGATGGGAATCAGGGTAAATGAACACCCCCGAGTGATCAGAGATTCCTGACAAACAACTAAAAATGACGCAAATGGCAATACATAAAGGGATGGGAAAAATCAAAGATCTGTCTACAAAGGCAGTTGCTGAAAACTCCGTAAACCACGGAAACGGCTTCCTGTTCATCACGGGGAACGCCGCAAGGTGCATCTCTCGGCATGCCACCAACACCCATTCCACGGGAAGACGTTATTAAAAACGAATCCACAGATCTCTTATAATTTGAAAAAAGAGAAGAATTACCTATAGAAGTCTAGGAGCATCATCAAAAAACAAAACGAATTGCGAATCTCACATAACCGAAAATGAGAACTTGGACGGCACGATCTTCGTGATACATCGAGATTGATGGACGCTGCCACCGCCCCTCCCGCGAATGTACCTCTTGTAGAACAGCCCACCGACCTTGCGCAGCCGTAGACATATCGGATTGACGTCCTGTGGACAACAACCTCGGTCTGCGTCGATTTAAGGCACTCGGCGGGATTGCCGGTCGATGTGGCTGTTTAACAGCCCGTCGCCCCCTGCTCAACAGCACACCGGGACGACCCCGCGTAGAGCCGCCCGGTTCGCCAGCGGTGACTCGTTCTAAGTGGATCGACGTCCTGTAGACAAACAACGAACGTCTGAGTAAGGGCTTTGATTATAGTGAAGAGCTCTCCTAATGTTGAAATGTAAGACATTACATAGGTCGACGCGTTTCCAGAAATTGTGAATTGATCTCCGTGTAAAGGAAGCCAAGGTAAATATGTGGTGGAAAAAAGCGTGGAGAAGATGAAGGGATTGGCTAAGTCCAAGAATACGGGATGTCCTTGTAAAGAAATAAATGCTTTCAAACTAATATGAGCGGAAATTCATTTCGTGTCTGAAGAATAACATGCTCTTCCTTTCAGATGATATAGACTTCTTGGCTCGAAAGAGTGTCATCTGGTCTGGTTATGTTTCGAATTTCATTCTCCGGAACCCACTCTTACACCAAACACATGATCATAGTTTCGATCTCTGCAAAGTGCTTAATTTTTGCAAAGACGTTGTGACCTTCCTTATTATTTTGCAAAGTAAAGGGTCACGAGCATAAAGATATTCGAGTCGAGAGCGGTAGATTTACCCTATATACAAATCTTCAGTCTCTAAGATGGATGTTGAAAGTCACTTCAGTGTAATACCTGTCGCAGGTGCGGTCGTGCTGGAAGTCTGTTATGTGCAAAGGTAGCGAGTCAGTAGAACATGATGATCCGGGTTCAGCGTGGTCGATGTCTATATAATATTTTCACTTTCAATGTTCAACATAGATGCTGGAACACCGCCAGCAGCATGAGGCCTAACACTTTTACTCCAGGTGTGGTCCCGCTGGCGGTCAATTTTGAGGTTCTGTGGGTGTGACGAGTAGGATATTTGAGTTCAACGTAGTCGATTAATCCCAACATACAATCTTATTGCTGTCTCAGCATAGTGCTGACAAGAAGACCGCCAGTTTATACCGCAGGAGAAGGTGAAGCGGTCAGCAAACCTGTAATAAAGTGTTCTTAGAAATCAGCTGCTTAACTTAAGCTGCCAAGTGAGTTATCTCGGGCTTGAGCAAAATCCACAGAAACTAGGGCTTTGCAACTCCTACCAAATGAAGAGCCTTAACTGATCCCAGAGAGGACGCTTTACAAAAAAGCTTACTAGGTGTGGACATTTTACGATGTTTTCAGTATAAATGTCCACACCCCAGCTAAGTGTACATTTAGGTGTGGACATTTATGCTCAAAACATCAAATGTCCACACCTAGTAAATTTTTTTACGTAAGGCGTCCTTTGGGATGAGTAAAGTTTCATTCGGTAGGAGATTACAAACCTAGTTTCTTAATTTTCTCAAACCCGCAGTATCTCTTTGGAAGTTAAGTTACAGGTGTTTTAAAACCCTATTCCAGGTTTGTGAACTTTGACGTTTTTTACGTTTTTCACCTTGTTCCGCTTCCTCGCAGCGCTCTTCGGCGTTATTGAGGGCGGTAAAAGATTGCACACAGGGTAAATCGACCACGCTGGTACTCAAATATCCTACTCTCGTCACACCTAAATTTCGAAATTGACGACTTCCGGCGGGACCACACCTTAGAAGTGTGAGGCCTTGTACTGTAGCGGTGTTCAGCTATCTCTATGTTGGACGGTAAAAGTGAGTATATGGGATAAATCGACCACGCTGGACTCGATCATCGTATTCTACTGACTCATACCTTGCAAAATGTAGACTTTCCAGCGCGATCGCACCTGCGACAGGTAAAATCCACACAGGGAAGTGGTTTTCAGCCGTCCATCTTAGAGACTGGAAAATTTGTATATAGGTAAATCTACCAATTCTCAACACGAATATCTCATTTTCGTGGTGACCATTACTTTGCAAAAAGCCTGTGAGGGTCTGGCAACGTACTTGCAAAAAACTAAGCACTTTGGTGAATCGAACCCGTGTCGTGTGTTTGCAAAGGAGTGGGTTTCGGAGAATGAAACGGAAACGTAACAACAGATCAGAGAACTCTTTTCGTTAACTAGCAGAGTGTTTTGCCATGTCTGGTCTGGATAATGTTGAAGTACCTATTTTCGTATCCAAACCACTTATTAAAGCGTGTTTTCCATACATTTAAAGTGACCAGTTCTTCCTCTGAAACCATATTTTGTTTCTTTAGTACAACTCTTCTGTCTTCGCCTTTGCCAACAACTTTATTCATCGCGTCACTCTCTTTCCTTCCTCCCCATTCCGTAGCTTCCAATCTGTTCTTATTTGCACTTCCAAGTACAATAACTATCCAGGATACACGCCCAGAACCTATGTGCCTTATATTCCAATCGTAGGGAGGAACCTTTACTATAATTTCAACATGTTTACGTTAATTTTAATTAATGCAAGGTTTCATGTTTACTGGACGGCTACTGGATCATTCGCAAAAATTTTCTAGACAGACCCCGGTGTGGATATCCACACCCCGCGCCGAACCCTGTTACCATGTTTTTTTCATGTCTGCCACTGCAGCCGTGCCTGCGGCCAACTGAGATGTGAATGAGTGAGATGAGGAGGTAAAAGTCGTTCAACTGCAGATGCGCCCCGGAACCACCTCCATCGAGAACAACAGCGCCGCGGATGAGCCGTTTGACCAATCCGCTATCCGTTGCGCAGCGCATCAGCCGTCAAGCGCCGCGGACCTGTCCGGAGAGCTCATCTCCCCGCCGCTGACGGGCCGTGAATTTCTCTAAGCAGCGTGCTCTGGAATACCGCTCTCGTTACAGTGAAATGGGGAAAATGCTGTAAATGTTTACAACATTGGGCTTTTCTAATCTGAACATTCACCGTTCCATGAGTTCATGTGCTCTTTTAAGATTGGAGAAAGAACAGGGGTCTTCTCAGACCAGCTGCTCATGAAAGCGTTGAGTAAGGCCAAGTGTGCAATAACTCACCAGTTCAAATTCCTAAACTCTTTCGTCTCTCCAAAACCAGGTGGAGCCCCATTACATGCCTGGAAGCGTGCAAGTCTTGATCGACTCCAAAGTCGTTGATAACTCCGCTGTTCTTTCAGAATAGCTGACAGGTTTAACTCTCTTATGTACTTTAACAGCTTAAAAACATCGTAATATACGCAAGGAAACCTGATATTATTTTTCCATGTTTTTGTTCAGTTTGGCCTCTCTAGTGAACTAAAATGTCAAATGGCCTCATGAGAAACTCTCATTTGTAAAGAAAAGTCGATTGGAACACACGTAAACCTTTGTCACTGTCGTTGTCAAAGTTTTTCTGCAAGTGGAGTTTGGGCCGTAACTGTTTTTGCAATGTTATTTGGCAGTCGCATCAACATTCTATGAAAAAGTACTCGATGAATCGCTGAGAACTGGTGGCGGATCCTCATGTTCAAAGGCACAGTACACCCTATACTTGTTTCGAGATCGAATAACCGGATGAGTATCCAACCGTTTCAGTCGGATAAAAAAGTCGACTTCTTTATTCGAAGAGTCGGATATTCGAAAAAGTGCGATATCCGGACTTTAGTCGAAAAGTCGAATATTCGAAAGTGTTATATCCGACCATACAGTCGAAAAAGTCGGATATTCGAATAGTTCAAAAATCCGACTCAGTCGTAAAGTCGGTTATTATATTAAAACCTGAAAGCAGAAAAAACTGCTTGTCATTCACACTCTCCTATAAGAAATATTTACGGCTGTCCGGGACTCTGTATTTAATTTTAGTTATTCATCTGGAACATAATATTTAATTTTATGTTGCTTTTGAAAGAAACTTTGTGGAGTGTAAGTCAGATGGGGAGCGATTTTTCAAAGGAACCTTTATCGATGTTGCAGACTGACTTTTGCTATTTGTTGGACGACTACAGTGCGTGTCCAAACTATAGAGGCACCAGTATTTTCATGGGATATTTAAACCGATGGATCGTTGTGGGCACCCTTCTGTGTGTCTGTCAAGTTTTTCCTTTCGTATCCAACAGCTCACAACTCTGCCCATGGGTAGCAAGATGCTTGCAAGCTTGCGCTTCCTATCACGCCCCTCTCATTCGCTTAGTGCAGAATTTTTTCGGGTTCTACTAGAACCCGCTAAATCGTCTTGCATCAGAGGTGCAAGGGTGCAAGCTCTAGGCATATTTGGCGCCAAAACGAAGGCGATATTCTCCATTTCGGATGTCTTGTTTTCCTGTAAATTCTCGCTTTTAATTGTTGCGAGAATTTACGGGTTTAGCGACAGCTTGTGTCAAATAGCGATCTCATCCCGCGTTGGCTACGCTGAACGCAGGGATGCCGTTCGTCGTGCTGCTCCAGTCATCTCACGAATCGATTACCTCGATACACTGTGGCTGATCGTAAAGAGTGAATCCGAACCACTCTTTGGAAGACCGTGTCAAGGATATTTTTGACCGCGTGGGTGCTGCAGGCCCGTGGGAAGAAACGGCAGTTGCGGTCGGTCGCAGCCGAGATTGCCCTATAGTTCTGATCAGGACAGGGCGGATCGATCAATGCGAGAATCTTACACCTTTTTTCAGCGTTCTCGGCAAGAATTTCCGTAGTTCTTGGGGCTGTGACGTAGCTAAAATTCCATCAACTGTGGGCTAATATGTCCGTAGTTTACGTTTCCTCTGTTTCCGAGTGTGATTTATTTCCGTTCGTCGCGTGCGTCTGCGTGCGTAATGCTGCGTCTCCTTCTCCCACGATTTCTTCGCTGTCTCTACCTTTGCTCCGCACAAGGGCGCGAGATAAATCTGGCCTCGAAACTCAGAGGATAAATTATCGCGATAAAATTAGGATCAGATGCCTCCAAAACCCTGAGAATCTCCTTCTGTTCTTGCGTGCGATGGTATCTCGCGACCCGTCGGCAGAGAGAGCAGGTTCTCCCCCGCAAGAATTACTTCTAGCAACTTTTTGAAACTTCTGCTGTGCTTCTCTTGCTCAAATTCCGGGTCCGCGATTGCGTCTCGACACGCTTTGCGGCCGCACGCGCTCGGGCCGGTCAAGTTTCCAGCGCCAAAACCGACTCGATAGGCCTTTTATACAATTTTCTTCTACTTGTTTTGGTTTCCAGTTTCCAAAACCCAACCAGAGTCAACAGACGGCCGCGGCGCTGGAAGCTCTTCCGACTCGGGAGCGTGCGCTGCAAAAAGCGTGTCGAGACGCACCAGGACCGGACTTCGGCCCAGAAGAAGCACACTATGTCTTTACACTGTTCCCAAACTGTAGAGGCACTTTCCTATACGGTAGTAGAACTCGTAATATGTGGCGGCTTCATAGCTAAATCAAAATGTAATAGGCTCTCTACCGTAATAATCAACTCAAAAAACAAGGGTAAATATAGGAATAAAAAAATATTATATAATTAATTTAATTTTCCTTCCCAAGCAAATCGGACCGCTCTGACTGATCGGCGAACGTATTCATTGCGGACTGCCTTTTTCCCCATCTAGAATTGGAGAATATATCACGCTAGCAGCATATTGCTACGGAAACTCCGCCAGATATAAGCTCTTACCACGAAACCTCTGGCAAACACATCTAAAAGCCACGCCTAAACATCCACCCAACCAGTCATATCGGTCTGATTTTTGGTTTTTTGAAAAAGTGACGTTTCAAGTTGTCAGGAATGCCCGCGAGTGGATGAGTGAGAAATCCATGTGTTTTCTGGCGCAAAAAAAAACAATTACTTGCACCTCAATGTTTTTCATGGTCGTATAAAAAGTCGACTTTTATTCGAAAAGTAGAGATATTCGAAAAAGTGTGAAATCCGACTAAAGTCGAAAAGTCGAATATCTGAAAAAGTCCGATATCCGACTACAGTCGAGAAAGTCGAATATCTGTAAAAGTGCGATATCCGACTATAGTCGAAAAGTCGAATATTCGAAAAAGTGCGATATCCGACTACAGTCGAAAAGTCGGAAAGTATTCGAAAAAGTCCGATATCCGACTATAATCGAAAAGCCGGGTATCTGAAATGAATTTCATTTAGAACAAGTATAGTGCACCCTCAGATATGAATTTCGAGATTTTCGTGTAATTGTGTAGAAGACCCCTCCTGTATAACACGTGCCAGGTACGGACATTTCTTTGATTCCTCCAAACAAGCGAGATATAAGCGAACGCCACCACGGGCCCGGCCCTTCCTTCGATTTTCGATCTCGCTAGCGGCTACAGAAGGATGGATGATTTTCCAACCGAGTCGTAGTTCTTCACTCCCTTTTTGATCTATCTCCTCAACCTGTTTTGCTCTCAGCGGCGACTGCGATTCAAGAGAAATACAGGGCCCGGGAAAACTCGTCCGCCTAATTTTTGCCCTCAAAATACAGGCATTTTCAGGGAGCCATATCTGCGTTCGTAGCGGAGTCCTGGACGATTTCAGAGAAATCCATTGTGATCAGAGTGTGACCCTCTCCAAGAGAAGGATAAAACCCAAAGAATTTTTTCCTGCGTGTTCTTATAACCCTACGTCTTTGACGCGCAGAAGCTCGACGGTGTGGGTGTACCGGGCTCATTCATGAAATTGAGCCTGAAAAACGAAAAAAATTGGTTCTCAGCGCGAACGATGCATTAAAAAGCATAGAGAAGTCGGCAACTTTGAAGAAGCTGTCGCTCAAGTGAAACGTAGCATTATCAAACTGTTGTCCACCGGATGACGACTGGTGAAGTTCTGCCGATTTTTCGACGACGACTTAACACCACGGTCTGGATGGCAAATCGACAGAGAAAATCCTGGGTTGTCGAGTCCGTCCTGCTGCATGTCCTGCCGACCTCAACACCTGAGCTCAAGAGCTGGGCCCTATGGAGATAGCGGCGATGGACTGGCTTCAGGCGAGAACTTCTTCCTCAAATCATGTTGGAGCATTATTATTCATAACAATTGAATACTCAGATGAACTTCCCCGTTAGACGGAGAATCTCTCCTCATCGGATACATCAAAGTGGACATTTACAAAAATAATGCTCAAGCATAACCTGACGGATAAGCGACCGCTTGAGGCAAATCCGTCGTCACGATCGTCATAGTGCCAAGCACTCGAACCATCTTCTAGAGGTTGGGCATCAGGCAGGAGCTGACAACGAACGATACTTTTCTGCTGTCGATTTGACACTGCAGACCGCAGTGAGTCAAAAAATCGGCTCGAATCTCATTAGTCGTCGGGCTGGGACAACAGATCGACCAATACAACAAACTACCTGAGCAAAAACTCCCAAGTTACGGACTTCGTAATGCTGTGTAAGGAGTTATAGTGAAGTTAAGACTGCCAGCGATTCTGAAGGATCGAGAGTTGCTCAACGATTCCTCGGGTTGGTCCGGACTTGCACTATCCAGATACATATGCTTATTTCTTCCCTTCAGCATCCAAGTTTCCCCTCTCCATCTTAAAGGCAGTGTTCACGATGAAACCGTTTGATCTGTTTTCTTTTCCGGCTATCTTGAGAACGGTCCCATGCTGATTCCAATGATGCCTCTGAAATCGCAATAACACCTTCTGGGAATGGACTCATGGTCCCTCAAAAATTGAGCTAAGGAAACATGGTGGACGAGTTGTCCGGGGCTTGTAACTTCCGTCTTTTTGCAGCCTGTATGCCAGCTGACCTGAGTAAAGAGAGAGAAGCTGAGAACGAAGGGAAGAACGGGGCTAATGGATTAAAAATCATTGCTCATCTCACGATCTCGAGCATTCATTTGTTCACGTCGGTGGGCGTGTGTTGCGCTTTTTGGGTTTAGTCCCTGCGCCTGAAGTAGCAACTTCAAGCTCTTTGGAGCTTTTCCTGACCTGTTTTCATGCGTTCTTTCGACGTCAACGTTACAGTGTGCCCCTCCACTACCCATTCCTAGTGGAAACTGAAACATACTTTTTATCGTGAACACTGTCTCTTGAGTTTAGCGTTATAGGCCTGCAGCTGGAAACTGAATCTCAGACGTTCGCTGCTGTCTACAGGACGTCGATCCGCCCAGAACGAGTATCACCGCTAGCGAACAGGCAGTTCTACGCGGGGCCGTCCTGCTGTGCTGTTGGAGCAGGGGACGATTTGGTTGTTAAACAGCCCATCGACCAGCAATCCCGCTTGAGCCACAAATCGATGCAGACCGAGTTGTTGTCTACAGGACGACAAATCGGGATGTCTACGTTGGTGCAGGTCGATGGGCTGTTCTGCTGCAGAACACTAAGTGAGTAGGGGTGTTGGTAGCGTCCATCAATCAATGTATCACAAAGATTGTGCCGCCCGAGTTCTCTTTTTAGTTATGTTAGATTCGCACCTCGTTTTTAAATGATGCTGTAGCTTCTCAAGTAATTCTTCTCATTTTTGACTATGCGGAGATCTGCGATTCGTTTTTAATAACGTTTTTCCAGGAAGGGGTGTTCAAACTGCCGAGAGGTGGACCTCAGCGGAGTTCCCCTCGCAGGGACCCGAAGGATTCCTTGGCTTACGGATCTTTCAGCAACCGCCTACGTTGGCAGACGTAAGTTTTTTCCCCGTCCGTTTATGTGTGTCATTTGCGTCGTCGTTTTAAGATGTTTGAGAGGAATCTCTGACCTTTCGGTGGTGTTTATTTACCTTGATTGCCAACCATGTTGTCAATACTCGAGAAGAGGTAACTGTAGATAGAAGAAACAATGTAGATTAAAAAATAAGCGTAGTTAGCCGATATTACCTTTTCTGGTTAACAAGGGAAGCCATTTTAGTGTAGTCCGGAATGAGCGATTGAGCGAAATGGGGTACATTGCTGCGTGCTCAAAAAAATCGCCGCATTCTATGCGTGTCGAATATATATCCAACTCCAGTGACCACACCCATTGAAAGAGTGTATTGCAGGGATACGTGCTCCAAACAGCACCATGTGCTGCAAAATTTTACCGGAGGAGCACGTGTTGCAAAATTTAATCGCAGGAGCACGTGCTGCTAGGGTAGTCCAGCGTTATCGTAGCAGCACACCGACATGCAGTGTCGTACAGCTCGCCGAGCACGCCAACTAAAATTGAGAATGTAAAAGCACAGAAGCGAAGGCATCCTCGCAAGGTACGCCATTTTGCTTTATTCCGGATTACGCTAAAATAGCTTCCCCATCAAGTAGCTTTCCCATCGACTGTGATTAACAAGGGAATCCTCGCATGGTGTACCCCGGATCAGAAAGCTGATAAATGTTTTTTATCAACTCTAGCACACCCTCTTCGAATCTGAACTCGGATTTTGCTATGGACACCCCGTGGAAAAAGTTATAGCCTGTCAAATTTCGTATTTCCCGCTTTTTTTCATTGAAAACGCGCATTAGTGTTTATGAAATCCGTAAACGGTCCTCATGCCTCAGTACCAGTCTAAAATCACTCCACTGAGCAAATTTTTGGGTGAAGGCACATTTTTCCAAAGTTTGCGCAGACTGATAGAGTTTTTGGACTTGAGCGGACTTTCGGTTGAGCACTTATTTATATTGTGCATATCTGAGTCAAAGTCCGGTCTCGCGAATGCGTCTCGACACGCTTTGCGGCCCCACGCGCCTCGAGCCACCCGGAGTTTCCTGCTCCCAAAGCCGACTCGAGATGGCTTTTTTATACAGTTTTCTTCAATTTTGTTCAGTTTCCAGTTTCTAAACCTTACCTAGAGTCAACAGATCGGCAGCTGCGGAGCTGCAAACTCTTTCCGACTTGAAAGCGCGGCAGCAAAGCGTGTCGAGATGCACTTGCGGATCTGAATGGACCCAGATAAGCACACAGTACCTCTAAAAGCTTTTGAAAAAATTATTGAAAGTTGGAGCAAACTCGGGGCCATATACTATAACGTAGTTGTACCGAGTTTGCGCCAACCTCCAGAGGGGAACGCAAAGCCCTATTAGGATCCACGCCGATGTTAGTTTTCCCCTAGAGAAATTGGTTGAGAGGGTCCACTCCTCTGTTCCGGTTAGATCAGGAACCGAAATAAAGAAAATCGAGCCCCATTATCAAGCGTCTTGTTGAGATGGTAGAAACTCCCTTTTGATTGGTGACGTCATAAGGCGGCTGATGCTTCACTGGGATGGTAAAATCAGGTCTACGGGATGCCGATAGGATGTGAACGCGGAGTCGGGGATGGAGACCCTCCTCCGATGGGATGTCTACAGCAAGAGCGTTTCGGCGGATAGGTTGTCTACTGGCATCGTGGAGGGGGCGACGGGCAGTTCTCGAGGGCGATCTCTGTCCTTTCGGATGTCTCCAGGGAGCATTGCGTGAGGTGACATCTCATCCGTGTCCTGTAGACAACGGCGAACGTCTGAGATTATCTTCGCCTGTCATCTACACATATATGTAGGCCCCTGACATTTGGAATTATGTTGAGATACATCAGCCAGCTACCTAACAGCGGTCGGAGGGCCATATGCATCCCAGGTAGCCGCGTAAGTAGGGTCGCTTTCATTACAGTTACTTGAATATGATACAGATTACTATTGATTTATTTCCCGTACCAAGAAACACTGATCAGTTTCAAGTTTCTAGCACTACTTGTTTTTTTCTAACTTTATGTAGTGTCGCTCTTTCGATTATTCTCTAATTTCAACAACGGTCTTATGGCCGGCAGTTGAACCGTTGCGCTCAGCCTTTATTTGTTTTTTGTATTCATTTCCATGGTTCCAACTCACTACTTCGTGGCTTATGAGCACGTCGGCAACGGCGTTTAATAAATAAATAAAGATAAGATATATACATATGGTCTCCTTGTTGAATTTTGTTTAGTGAGTGGAGGAGAGGATATCACTACGGCTGGCCTTGCGGTGGACCGGCCAGAGGTGTACTGATCAGGGATGTGCGGCAAACGATTTTGAAAAATCGGCAAACGGAAATCGACAAAATTTGTCCAAAAATGGCAGGCAAACGGCAATCGGCAATCGACAAACGGCAAAATAAAAAATCTTGTCTAAAAACAATACAAATGTTCTTAAAGTAGCACTAAAATTACTTTTTTTTCTCATGCGCATTTCGTATTTCAATAGCCAGATAAGGAATGGTTTTTGAATAGTGTATGGCCGACTGTCCTTGAACCTCGGAATTTTGTTATAGTTCAATAACACCACAAGGTTTTTCAACAATACCACAAGAGATTTAACCTCTTACTTTGGTGCAATACCTGATATAAAAAGTGGGCACCGAAATGGGCATTCTATTGAACACTGGTAATGGGAATTTTGTATGAAAGGGCAGTAAATTTTCGCGGTTCTCTAATATCAACCCTTTTCGGAATATGTAGTAGTCATGCAATTGCTTCGTGTTTCCAAATTTATCGCACGAAATTCAGAGTATCGCGCAATCCAATTTAAGGGGATGAGCATTTGAAAGTAGTTTTAAAAAAGCAGGAGATCAGTGTGTCCCTACTTGACTTGGATTATTTTTTAACGAGTGTGGTGCCCTTCTCTTGCGGAAATCGCCGCCGCGACTCCGCGATAAAAGCCATGGCCGGCTCCGCGAAAGGTACCAGAGCGGCTCCGCGAATGCGCTGCTGCGGCACTGCGGATGGGTGGTTGCGCTCTTTACAAAAATAGGACCAACTGAGAGTCACTCATATAAAATTAATCGTGAGCCATACTACAACTGGGCGGGGCTCACGAACAGAAATGTGCACGCGCTGTTGTTAGGTCCTTTATCTGAATAGGAAACTTTCTCAGAGTTCGGCGGCGTACTCGTTTCAGCCACCACGGTGTGTTTAATGTTTAACCGGAATTTAGATCAAAGATAATCACGTGAAAAAATACACCTAAAGCGCACGTTTCCAACAGCTTTGGAAACGTAGCTGAGAAACGGCTAAATACTGTGCTTATCTGGGGCCAAATTCGGTCTCGCAATTGCGTCTCGACACGCTTTGCGGCCGTACGCTGAGTCAGTCGAGAAACAGCGCCAAAGCCGACTCGGGACATCGCTTTTTATACCGTTTTCCAATTTTGTTAACCTTCCAGTTTGTAAACCCACCTAGAGTCAACAGGCCGGCGCTGCGGCGCTTGAAACTGTTCCGACTCGAATGCGCGCGGCCGCAAGCGTGTTGAGACGCAATTGTACCGGAATTTGACCCCAGATAAGCACAGTATTCGGCATCTCTCCCCCTGCGACCTTTTAAATTTCATTCTGAACTGCGCGCTAATAACTCAAATGCATTGAATGGGGTAGTTTTTCAAGCTTTCCACCAATACGACTCCTACAAAACCGCGGCTTGCTCAAACCACCTCTTCCCCAAACTGTACGCCACCCCTTAACTGAACACCAATCGACTCGTCAATCGACAGTTTCTAGTCAGGCAGCGAATCAACTGAAACGAATGTTCCTACAACGTGTACACTCCTCCCCACCCTTTTAACTCTAGAACTCCAACTTTCAACTTGGTAGCATGTTTCTCAGCGTAATTAGAGCATAATAGGAGATGGCAAAGTGCATAACCCCACAAACTGCCAGTGAAGTCCAACGTCCTCTCCACACGACGCTTTGAAAAATGTCTGAGAGAAATTGAGCTCTGAACCCTTTGTGCCCTCTCCTGAAAACGTTTAGGGTGTTAGTTGTTGTCCCGATGAACCCCGCAATTATTGATCAAGCCTCAGCAAGGAGAGTGTGGTGAATTCGGTACTCTTCCAGACAAGAGGACCCACACGAGCATGACACTACAATACTAGCAATTGTTTTGACATGACCGCACGGTAGATAACACCAATCCGGCTTGAAGTTTTGAAGTACGTATTGCCTGTCTCCCTACTTTCGGAGCCGGTTGCAAAGTTTCTGCAAGGCTTATGGATTTTACTTCATGCGCGTCCTAATCGCGGCGCCGGTTATCTTATTAGCGCTTAACTTTTTTGTCGAATTTTGTCGAAAAAGTGAGAGGAAAAACGGCAAACGACAATCGACAAAAATCGTCCAAATGAGCCGGCAAACGTGGTGCAACCGGCAAACGGCAATTGCCGCACATCCCTGGTAACGCGGATCTCGAGCGGCGGTCTACTGCCGCAGCCCTGCCCATTTAATAATAGACTAGATGTTCTACAAGGACACTCTGTATTTGGCTCTTTTGGTCGTGGAGGGGCATAGACCTCGAGGCATTTGATGTGTGAGTTGTAAACACTCATCTTTCTCACTCAACATGTAGTCTATTCTGGTCTGGAGAAGATCTGTTTTCGTCTGCTCTTCACGGATTTTGCAAGTGCGTGCATGAAACTTTCAACCTATTTTTTTCTAATTATCCAAGTTCATTATAGAAAAACTCGAAGATCGTTCTCAATTCATCCCATGGATTTACAGAAAAACCATCCAAACAAAGTAATTTATGAAGTTGGCAAAAATGCATAAAACTACGTTTCCACAAAGGATTAACTAGCTACCCGCACTACGAGGTTCCCATCATGCCACCAGATTTCTCCACCCAAGAAGCAATCTTTAAAGGCGTTCAAAATAGATTTTTTCCCCGAAATGTTGAATTAATACGTCAAATCATTTCTCTGGTATCAATTTTGAACGAAGTTTTTTCCTGAATGTGACAATCGTACTTGGACCATACATATGGGAGGGGTCATGGCAAGCCTCCACCGGTCATGAAGATTGTAATTTTCAAGAAATGAGCACTTTTGCATTAACGACGAAAGCGATTATTGACTTGCGAGAACAGTGAAGAGGTCCAATAATCCTGCTGGAAAACAAACGTTGTTCCCTTTTTGAAAACGTTAAAATGCAGCTACTTAAGTGTAACGTGTCATACACTCTGTAATGTTTTATCATAAAAATTGTTCGGAGAACAGGCGTCTTTCACAACTGACGCCTTGGTGACACCGACGGAATACATTTGCCATCGGAAGGAACGATTTAGGAAATTCACGTGGAACGACAGAGACTCATCTGGATTTCCACAGTCACCTGTTCCTTCCCATGCAGTTGCGGCGCTTTGGTTCAAATTTCACGCTTTTCTCACACAGTTTCCATGGAGACAATTTTGGGACAGTTGATTCTATGCTTGTATTAATTCCTGTCCCATTTCAGATTCCCAAAGCTATTATTACTATCACGTGGCAATCTTACCTCGATATCCTTTTCTGGTAGGCCGCTGAGATCGTTGAGGAAATCGCCCTCCTTTATGGTGTTCACCGGAGACAGAGTCGCCGTCGACGCATCTGATTCCGCTCGCGGTGTTGTTGATCGGGAACGCGGCAGCGGAACTGCTCATCTCGGCTAAAATTATGAAAACCAATACTTTGTATCGACGCTTCGCAAAACCACTGTTTTGCAAAATTTTGAGGTCCGAAAAGCGGAATCGTTTCTAAGCGCAGTCGCATGCCATGTTTTTGTATTGTATATGTGGTAAAGACTACATATAACGTGATCGGAGCAAATAACTAAAGCAAAATCTTTCCCACATACGAGGAAGTGCTTTCATAAGTTCGCACATTATTCTATACAAAAATAAAACGGATTAAAGAGGTTGGGGCGAAGTTGCATAATAGCTGATTGTGGGCCAATGAAGCCGTACCCTTCTAGGATGCAAACCACGTGTGAGCTAGATGAGAACGGTTTAGTACTTCTCTTATGACCAGCTAAGACAATAAAACGCTACACTCTTACACACACATGTTGCGGCTGATGCAAGGCAGGAAGCAAGGATAGGATCTTAAGAAGCAAAATTTGCTTGGCATTATATGAAAATTTCTTGCAGAGTCAGAAAACTGAGAGAGACATATTCGTGGAAATACGCAAAAAAATTCACAGCGTTGTGGAGTTACTAAGGGAAGAGTGGTCGCGATAAGAAAAGATACCGAAAGAACCAATAAAAACAAGCCTTCTTGGCTCCGAAAACAGAATTAGAAACCCCTTTCCCTTTTTTCGTCGCAAGAAAAGCGGAGTTAGAGCTGTTAACCGGGCTCAGCGAAAACTTTTCCGGAAACTTGCGGAAACGGAAGTGGCAAAGAAACTGAAAAAATCATGGCTTGTGCCAATAACGCGTCGTTTACACCTCCCGCCGAGCGTCGCGGCGGAATGCGCATCTATAATATCGATTGTGGCGCTGCGTGATCAATATTAGGGGGTCGCTTACACTTGCTGCAGAGCGGCGAGGCAAGGTGTAATCCTATAACATCGATCGTACCGCGTAATCACTACAGAAATGCACTGTGCAGCGCCGCTAAGCGGCGGAAGTATAAGCAACGCCGCTTCACGGAAATGCACTGTGTCGGCGCTGTTTGGCAGCAAAAGTATAAACGACTTCGTAAACATTGCGCGCCAGCTTTGCTTATCGCTTGCAGGTCTCCCTTTGATGACTTGCGACTTCGAGCAAAAAAACTGAAACTCTTTTGAATTGAAATCTATAAGAGGCATTCCACGATCACCGGTTCTCGGCACATACCTGAACGTTCTAAGGAGACACTAAAAACTACTCTACTACGGCCGCCTTCTAGAGGCAGTGTGCGCGCAAAAGAAACCGTTTCTCAAACATCATCGCCCTTGGCAGGTGAACCCGCGAATAAGAGACAAAAGCAGCAGAAAACCTTTCACAAAAACCCTTCCTTTCCCAAGAAAAAAAAAACTATCCTGAAGTCCTCCAGAAGTTGTTCAGATTCCTGTAGCATGTCTGGTTTACATGCCATCGTTTTCCATGAGGCGTTTGCCATGACTTTAGTACGCCAAATATTGTGGACGATCTGAGCCAGGCTCAGATTCAAGATTGAACAGAAAAAGAATCCTGACGAATTTTTAGAAGGCAGCCCAAAAACACCGGAAATACGGGAACACCTGTTAGAGGAAACGCAGTTGTTTTGCACCCCTGTTTCAATTATACAAGAGCTTTTTCTGAAAACTCTGACAATTTCTCGATACTCCCCACTTACCTTTCCGCAAAACTATGAAAATGTTTTTTGCTGTAATTCCCGAACACTTAAGGAATTTTGAGCTCCGGATTCTTTATCTGCTGTCCCACCTACATCTAACAAAACATTTCTCTTAAAACCACGCGGGAAGCGCGAAAAGCGGACCCCTTAGTTATATTTTTTCCAATGTGATTGCTTTTTTTTCATTACAGCCGCATCATGTTCCTCGGTTTTTCGCCATCGCAGTTTCTGATGATCACTTTGACCACGCTTTGAAAACTTTTATTTCACTAAGTGCTGCTCCTCATTTGTGAAAAATGATCAAAACAACTGGAAACACATGAAGAAAGTACGTGGCATTTGAATCCAGAGACTAGCAAAAAATCGCTGGTCGGATCAATCCAGACGCTGTGAGCATGAAAGCGGCAAAGTAGTATGTATGTGAACTAATGCTTGGCTGACATCTGTGTATTTACAAGGCTAAGCTGCAATATAGCACTAAAATATTAGCTCTTATTATTGGAAACGTTTCAGTACTGTGTTGTTCCTTTACAAAGCGTTTTCGTTGCTTCGTTGTTTTCTGCAAGAATGTCTCCTTTGAAGTTTGCTTCACATGGTGCAGTGAGGGATTAGGAGCGCATCGGTAGCTGATTTCACCCTCTCTCTCTCACTCACTCTTCTCTCGTTGTCTGACTGTCCGTCTGTCTATCTCCTGTAAGCTTTCTCTCGGACCTTGATGCTCCGGCCACACTCTGATTCCGAGTCACCTGATAGTTAGGCTCACTCTCCCAATCTGCAAAGTCGGTTCTGTTGCCGTGCTGGCCTCTGATGTTGCTTTGCGACCCACTGCTGTTGCTGTCGGTGATCTTCCAATTCGCCTCCGAACAGCAACAGCGGTGTGCATGAGAGATATGGAGAACGAACCGAACTGCCAGGCGGCCCACCAATTGCTATTCGATGCGGTTCCGGTCGAGAATCGCCAGAGTAAAGTAAGATAAAGCTCCACGGAAAAGGAAAGCACCTATAGTCGCGTCAGGAAACTCACGGGTCCTATTCGCCGACGGCCACAGGTAGTTCTGACTGCACATAGCACTGGAATCTGCGCTATTGGCGTGCGACTATCGGTTTGTGAAAAGCTGTGACAAGAAATGAACGGGTGCGTTGGACCAGAATTTTCGACTCGAGTGTATACGTAGTGTAAACTTAAGTTTCAAGTTCTTCATTGCATGTGCAGTCAATGTGAAAGCTTACAGAAGCCAAAATCTTTTCTAAAAGGTCCACTCGTGCTGGGAAAACTTTGAACTTCCCGGATTATATTTTTGAAGGCTGAAGTGCCGTGCGCCTTCCACAGAAGTGTTTGTTGTGTTGTCACATATGCAAAATACACAACAGTATGTATACAGATGTCCGAATCATTTTTTACAATATGGTATTCTGTTGACGTAAGAAAGAGAACCAGCTCTCGAGAGCAGCAAATCTACCTTAGTAAATATCTGAAATGATACTCAAAGTTTCACATACCAGGTTGTTCAATAAGTTTTGTCGTTCGATAGAAGAGGGCCCAATTTTTTTTTGTTCTGTTGGTACACTCTTCCTATGAACGTATGTGAAGTCTCATTTCAATCTTTCAATTCGTTCTTTGTTTACAAGCCATTTAGTGTGACCGTGTCACAGCAATGGGAAAAAAGTTGAATATCGTGCAGTGATAAAATTACTTATTTTTGGAAGGTTTAGCTTCAAAGAAATTCACGAACGTGGTTGGCCGCTGCCCGTATATTTCCCCGCCCCCTGAATTTGTCATTTTCTCCCTCCAACACAGGGTTGCTGGGCTCATCTTCGTCGTCAGTGACGTGTGTGGTTCACGCATGTTAGGCAACCTACCAAAAGAACTGACAGTGAATATGACCCAGCAACCTTGCGTTGCAGGAAAAGGTCAATTACAGGGGGCGTGAAAATACAGGGCGGGGCCAACTTCTAACTCATGTAGCGGCATTGTGGGTCGTTTTTGACACTTCAAAATGCGTATCCGTTGTAATCTGGGCCATACCATTCTATTTCCGTAGTTATCTCAATCACGTTTACGAGCGTGTATGCTGCCTTTAAAAGTGGTCGTACAAGCCTTGAAGACGATCCACGTGAAGGACGTCCAAAAAGCGCATCAACACCAGAAATCATAGCCAAAATACAGGATATGGTTTTTGAAGATCGTCGACTGACTGAGAGAGATTTACTAGAGGCTCAACACATCTCATTAGGCAGTGTGAGCCATATTTTAAGTGAAGTTTTGGGTTTTAGAAAGCTGTGTGCATAACGGGTGCCGCATTCGGCTAACAATGGTACAAAAACACATTCAAATGCGACTTTCTCAGCAACACATTTGGAGCGTTTTAAAAAGGATCTAAAGTGGATTTTAAGCGTCGATTCATCACTATATGGATGAGACTTTTGATTTTTTTGGAGTTTTTTCTTAAGTGTATTAATAATGTTCAGGGACATTATACTGAATAATAAAGTGTAGTCAGAACCATGAAATTGTGTTTTTCTTATCGAAGGACAAAACTTATTGAACAACCTAGTAAGAGAAATCCTCGTTTCTACAGAACCACAATTACGAAAAACGAAGCTGAGCTGTATGTTGTTAAGTTTAACAGGATGAAAATAATCAAAGGATGTGAATCGCAAAACGCTTCGGCTTCGGCAGATACAGGAACGAGCATTATCCATGCGACTTACAACACTCCGCAGCGGAAGACCCTTGCAGAAGCCACTCCCTTTACCGATGTTCACCAGACTTACTTACCGCACAACAGGTGGAATAATCTGCTAAGCTGTTTTTCTGAATGGAAACGCCTGTTTACAAAATTACCTTTTTCGGCGACTCCAAACATTGCCTCATTAATGTCTTCGACGCTACCAAGACTGCGCGTGACCGATCCCTCTCAGAAATGTCTGAGGAAGGATGACGATTTTGCAATTTCTTCTTCAGATCTCGCGCGATTGCTCACCACGAATCATTCTGAAGAGGCACCTTAAAGAACATTTTCATTCCTTGATATCAGGAAGAAAAAAACAAATAGGTATTCTTTGGAGTTCACACTCCGATGTCTGCTTAAAAATGTCGCAAACGCGTCACTAAAATATGCCAAGAAGGTCGCAGAGATTCGCCAGTGACTTTGCATCTATCCTACTCCTCAGTTGAGGCGAGAGAGAAGACGAAATGATCTATTCGGGAGTTCATCCACGTCCTGAGCCTATACTTTTTTCGAAAACTAGGCTTGCGGACGAGTCATTTGTAGCAATCACTTGTTAGGTATTTCAGTTGCTCACCTTCCAGGACTCCCTCAAAATGACTTCCCTTGTAGTAGGGTTTGATCCAGTATATATCGATTTTGCTTGCGCATTATGTCGTCATACACCTACCCCGCGTTTGTTACGTTTAGCATTTTTACTCTAACTAGCATATAAGAATAGGAAAGAAGGCCCAATGAAAAAATATAACTGAAAGAACCCCCACATAAGGCATGCTAGGATCCTCAACATCCCACTGCTCTCTGGTCCTCTTCATCTCCTTCTTTGACGGTGTTTCCCCTTTGGGTTGAGGTACGAGTTTTCGCTTCTCCTGCACGTTGCAGTCAGGAGGTGGTCGCGTCTGTTCTTCTGAAACGAGTCAGACCTCTTTTTGCTTATTGTTAACTAAAAAACAATCTATGAGATGAGAAGAGTGAACAAGTCTCACGTCTTTGTTGAGGATGAATCGGTCTGCCAAATTGATCAATCGGAACTGGACCGAACTGCTTTGGCTGTAACACAAATAAGAGAGATCGCTAAGCAGTAAAACAGTACACCACATCTTGAAAAAAAAGTTAAATAAAGTAGCTTTGTATTAAAGGCATCGTACGCGCAGAAAACCGTATATTATTTTTCATGTTTTTGTGTAGCTTGTCCTCTCTAGTGAACGAAAATGTCGAAGGGGCCCATGAAAACCTTCATTTGTAAAGAAAAGTCAATCGGAACACATTGTGAACACGAATTTGAGTTTCGCGCCAAAATCTTTTTGAGGTTTTCTGCTTCTGGAGGGCTCGTCACTGTCATTTTCGGAGTTTTTCTGCATGTGGAGTTCGTGCCGTAACTATTTTTCATGTTGTCTTACGGTTTCACCAACATTCTAAGAAAAAGTGCTAGATGACTGGTGAGAATTGGTAGCGGATCTTCATATTTGACGCCTTCCAACCTCATTGCCCAACGTTTTTGACGCGCCAAAAATTACCAGTGTGGTCTACCGGGCTCAATCATGAAATTGAGCCTGAAAAAAATGAAAATTGATTTTCAGCGCAAACGATTCCTTTAAGTTCAACGCTACAAAATTTTAGTAGGATTGATGATTTTCTACTTCCAGGGTTTCCTCTGTATTGAATATTCTCGAAGCACAAAGGACTGCATGCAAAAGTTTCGGAACATCCTGCTCCGTAGAGCTCAGTTACTTTGCGCACGTCTCTGTCAGAATAATGCGAGTACTGGGGAATTCTGAAGGTTTCATCAACCATCGTGCTCTATATGACACTCGGCTCTGAAGTTGAGTGTGAAATGCATTTGAAAGATTCATTTAAAAGATTGATTTTCAAACCGATACTTTGGCTCGCTGGTGCAGAGTCGCTTCAGAATGTTTTGTTTAGTCAATAAATATTGTGCGTATGATCTACGCTGTGTCCACAGTAGTGCACTGCAAGTGGCGACAGCCGTCGGGCACGAGGAAGACGTCGTGAATCGCAGCCGCGCGCAGTTCATTGAAAAGGCAAGAAACTTTTAAATGAGAACACGTCACCTCAGGGGTGATTTCTATTTTTATAGCTCAACCGCCGTGTGTCGCAACCCTGGCAAGCCCGAAATCTCAATACGCTCAAATAAGCGAGAAAAGGCTAGTAAAGAGTCGACCGCGCCCCGATAACAAAGCACATGCGCAACGCCCACCGACAGTTTTCGATCTCACTAGGAAACCTAGCTAGTTTAGTATGGGCTTTCGAAAACCTCTAAAGGTTTTCTGGGCGACTCGGATGCGCTCTTTACAAATCCGCCAGTGGATTATGCAACGAATCTCAAGTTAAAAAGTTATGACTGGTTAAATGCACTACTATTTTATATCGCTCCACATCATATGTAACGGGTGGAGCAACAGGCAGAGAGAGATTGGGTTCAAAGGATGAGGGGTTGGATTCTGTCGCTGTCAAGGTGGCTGTGTTTTTTGCAAAACTGAATATATAAATGTTTCTAAGGATTTTGGGAAACATCGAGGCGGGTCTATATTTCTGGCCAGACAGCTAGCAGCACATTATGATCACTACTCAATGATCTTTCGGCTCATGCCAGAACTAGGATACCTTCCGATCGTTATGGCTTTTTCTCCGGCAAAGCTTGTTTCCATTCTGCTCGCGGAATTTGGAAGGGGAGTTTGTACAGCCCATCAAAACCAGGGCTAACAGAGTCGAAAAAAAGAGCGGAAAAGCTCGCACAGCTTCTCCACGACTGCGTCACGGGTGATTTATCAAAATCATAGAATTGCATATCACAGCCATATAAAAGACCTGTAGAGAAAAAGGGTAGTATCACAGCTATTTCGAGCAGTTTTGGGCGAATCCGGGTGTAAATCGAGCAATACAAGTTTTTTTCAGACCGCAGTACAAATGAACCTGCCTTGGTTCAATTCCGAGAAAAAACTTTTCCTTCGTTTTTTTGTACATGTGCTTTCAAATAAGAATCTGAAGAAAGGGAGTTAATTTTTTTCGCATTTTGAGCTCAAAGTGTTTTCCTGTCTTCCTGAATACGAAAGTATAGCCCGTTGAGGTGTTTCGACTTTTTTTGAGAGGTTTTATGAGGGTTTGAATATGCAATGTTTCGGCAACCACTCTCAACGCGATAACTGCACATATCTGTTCGTATTTGGCGCCGCACAAAATCCGCCCCATTCTGAGAGTTTTGGCAGCGAAATGTCTGCTGGCCGCGTAAGAGCCGCGAAATAGCCGAGAAAAATATTGCTCTCCAGGTTTCCAGAGGCATTCCACAGATGACGCATTCCAGAGGCATGATTCAGATGTCAATACCTCCGTCGGTTCGATTACCCTAGGCTGAGGTTATTGAACCTCGCCCAGCCTCTGGAGGCCCGGCGGCGGCTGCATTTTGGTACCTTCCGGTTACTTCTCGTTATTTCGCGTTCAATTCCCCGCTATTTCCCGGTTTCGTGAAAAGCCGAGAAATAGCCCACCAGGAGCCGCTGCGGGGCCAAGTGGGCTATTTCTCGGCTATTTCTGGGCCAAAACTCTCACAGCAGTCCGCCACAAAAATTTGCAAAAACCTGAGTGTTGAGTGGCCGTGGCGAAGACATTTCTGCTCCTGTAAATCGATTAGCAAGAATATTAAACGGAAACTAGTAATATTCTAGTCAGCTGACTGCAGCCATGGGGAGGCTCGTCCGAAAAATTGCTTTGCGACGGCCGCTCGACACTCACACCGAGCCGACCGCAACGGTGGACAGTGCTTAGATTTTTTCGCTGCTCTTCGTTCAACTAAACCAATGTCTTTCCCTTTCCACTAATCAAGAGCTTATAACTATGCGTATTACAGACCAAACACAAGAATGCATTTGAACAAAATAATAACATTACTTGCTGTCGTAAAAAGCATAACTATGCATATAGTCATAGAAAAAACGAAACCTGTCGCAGTTGTTCCGGTGGCTCAATCACGCGTTCAAGCTGATCACGCGGAAGACGTTGGTCTAGATCAAGAGGTCTTCCGAAAGAGTCGTGTGGAATTCGAGCCAAATCTTCTTGACGGAATAGTCTTCCTAAATTCGTTCCAGCTTACTCGACTGAGCTGATTACTCAACGCGGGTTAGTGGCCCTTGAACGTAACGTTAGAAATGGCGCCGTTTCAAACTGGGGCAATCCTTATCGGACCATACGAGAAAGAAAAACATAGCCTTCCCAACGAGGAAGGTTTTTGACTGCACGGTGTTACGCCACCTCAATAGGCGCCTTTTCTAACGCTAGTAACTCAAAACACCCGCTGCTAAACAATTTCAAACCACGGCAACATTTAGCTAATGGAAATGAATCGGTAAAATCACTATATGTGGCTATTGCAAGTATCGAAGAGATAAATAGTAGGTAAAAATACAACAAATTTAATGGACAAAACTTGAAAACCTTCAGTACCGAACTTAAAAGAAGGCTCACATACACTTAAATCAGGGCTTCTCTCAAAATAGGAAAAAAGAAATTGAAAAAAAATCCAAGATCAACACTGCTTACCTGGGTAACGCCGGTTCATATGTGGGTCTACAACGACGCACCGAAAATCGTCAACCAAGAAATCATCAGAAGAAGGACGTACCGTATTGGTCAGAGTGGGATTTTCTGGGCAGGAGCAGGTCGTCCGTTTTTGTCGACGGGCCCGGGTCGGCCCTGTCTTCGTGGATCGATGTGTCGAGGGATCTCGAGGTCGATGAATTGTTGATTTCGTGGACCTCTCGGGTCGAAAGGCGGTGGAGCACTCGGGTCGAAGGGAGGAGCAGGCGGGTCAAACTGCTGAAAAAATGCTTAACATCTGCTTTTAGATTTTTTTGGCCAGAACATCGTCACCTTCAGGTCAGCAAACTCTCGACGCCTTCGCGGTAATTGTTCAACCGGAGGAGGTGGACGCTCTTTGATGCGCAGATAGTCGTAGATCTCCAGAGAACGCGCACTTTCGGCTGATGGAGGCTTCTGCGGCTCCGCTGTTGCCAACGATGGTGCCTGAAAGAAATAAGGTTATGGATAGATATTTTGAGTTGGCGATTTCTCCTGTCGTTTTCTCCTTAGCACAATGTTCTTCGATTTGTGAATTATGACAGGAAGACAGGAAAAAAGTTTGATTTACGTTTTTTCGCCGTTTTTGATGAAAATCAAGGCAGGTGTTGCAGTAGTCTCAGAGAAAAAGCCGCTCAACGCTCAGCTGAAAAGCCGGCTTCGTCAGCGGGATAGTGGCGGTTAGTCTTGGGACCGAATCGAATAAATATTCGAAAAATATTCGAATAATTCGAATATTCGAGTATTCGAATATTCGATTCATTCGGGAATTTCGATTTTGGGGTTTTTTCGAATATTCGATTTATTTGGGAATTTAAATTTAGGATTTATTCGAATATTCGATTTATTCGAGAATTGAAATTTTGAATCTATTCGAATATTCGATTTATTCGGAAATTTAAATTTTGGATTTATTCGAATATTCGTTTCATTCGGGAATACAAATTTTGAATTTATTCGAATATTCGATTCATTCGGGAATACAAATTTTGGGATTATTTTGAACACCCGGAAAAAATCAGTGCCCCACATTCGAATTAGACAAAACCTATTTCGTTTACCTTTGAAATGGAAACCCTTCGAAGTATCTTTCTGCAAGTTGGGCTATCCATTTTTGTGTGTACGATTTCCGCTGTTCGTTCTTGTACGTAGGTTTCCTGTTGCGAGCTGTACACAAGCACTAGCGCCTATGGGGTCGATTGGAGTGCCGCCCCCGGAAGGTACGGCAGCATGCAATGGAGGTGTTTCGATCATGCGGCGCCGCAGGATCGAATCCCTCCACTGCATGCTGCCATGCCTTTCAGCGGCGGGACTCTATCCAGGCCTTATCGATTAGGGGCGGTGCTATCCGAAGCTGCCGCAACAGGGCGGACTGCTAGCCGTCGCCCATTGGCGCCGGGCTGCCTCCGCTAAACCAATAGTGTGTTCTCCTGCTCCCATTATTTTAGGCCATCGACGCCGTAATGGTGGAAAGAGGGTATAGTTGTACAATTTCGAAAAAAATGTCGAACGAACGAAAATCGAAATTTTTTAGTTCGAAATATTTTCGAACGAACGAAATGTGAAAAAATTTCGTCCGACCAAATCTCGAACGAACGGAATCTGAAAAAATTTCGTTCGACGAATTTTCGAACGAACGAAAAAAATTTCGAAAAATCTTTCGAAAATTTTTGAAAATTTCGTTCGTGTACAACTATAGTATCCACCAAAGTGTGGCTGCCCCCTGTCCCCCATGGTGGCAGCTAGTACTTAAGCCAATCTCCGGTTTTCATGTGGGGCAATCTAGGGTGCTGAACACCAATATGCGGTCCACGCGCCGGGATCCTGGGGATTACTGTTGGTTACGGTAGGCGCCATGACAGTTGGGGAGAGAAAACCTACCTTCATACAGTGCGGTCGGCTGCCAAGGGACAAAAGGCAGGCGGCGGCCGCCGCCGTTTTTGTGCGGCGCCCAATTCAGTAGTAGTTTTACGCTGAAAACAGCTTTCTTGATCATTTATATTTTCAGATCCTCCTTAGACAAACATACAATCCCACTGAAGAAATCTGGAGAAATTTCTGATGAGTTTGATTTTTTCCGTAAATTGAGATCAGGGAACCATGATTTTCCTTGAGCTCATAAGTGTCTACAATAACTCAATGATAACTGAAAAAATGGGACCCAAACATAGCTCATCGTGCTCAAAAGTCATATCCTTAGATTATCCCGGCCCCAAATCGGTTCTTACTGCGAAACAGAAGCGGATAGCTCACATACAGAATGCTTATGGTTAAAGTCTCATAGGAACTCATAAGTCTCGGACGCGAGTGCGAAAAAATTCGATTTTGGCGTCGAAGGAATTCTGAGCTGTGGGTCTGATCTGGGCTCTTAATTGACAGATGGGCTGTCATTAGAACGAAATCTACAAAATTTGTGCTCGCTCACAAATATACCAAAATAGTATTCAGATACATAGAAAAATTTCATGCGCCAAATTTCGTGCGAAATGCGGTTGACGGAGGGTAGTTGTGCGCAAAAAATGACTCCCGTTAAGACTGAAATCGAGATTTCAAAAAGTGCGAATTAGTCGATTCTACAAAGATTCTTTTTACGCCAGTGCGAAGATAGGAATAAGTAGGATGTGGAAAATATCATGACTTCTCTGAATATGTCCCAGATTCTTTCCCTGGGCAAAGATATGCCCGTCCTGCTAATTGCTAACTTCGCACCTCCATTCCGGCGCGTTCGGTCACGAAAGCGGCTCAGCAACAGCACAGGACTCAACCCATATATCTGTCCAGTCTAGAAATGATGTCTATTACCTTGAATACAATTTTGGAATAACGTTTAGCGATACATGCGTTTGCTTCACCCCATATTGATCGATTTTTCTGGAGACCGCTAAGTGATGTTCCAGTAATGTTTTCAAGGCGCTAAAAGGGCAATATGCACAAGACTTATGACCGAACGGAAGAATTGTTTGAAAAGTCGAATTATTCATTCGAATAACATTAGAAGAAATCGAGTATTCGAGTATTCTAATATCCGATTCATTCGGACACTGACTTCTTGTAATTTTTGGAATATCTGATTCTTTCCGAAACTCTGACTGGTGTTTCTTTTCGAAAATTCGATTCACTCGGGGGAATAAAATGACAGTTTTTCCTCGAATATTCGAGTTAGTCGCTAATTTCTTGTGTTGTTTTTTTCCAATATTTCATTTATTCTGGGAATCAGATTATTAGATTTTTCGAATGTTCTTTTCATTCCGGAATACAAATTATTCGGTTTGTCGGACATTCGGTTCATTCAGAAATTTGAAATATTCAATTTTTTGAACACTCGCCTGATTTCTGGTCACGAAATTCAAATACTCAACCACTGAGGAAATGTCCATAAATATCAATGAATTGTTCGGAGAATGAATTGTTCAATGAATCAAAAATTCGAATATACATTCGAAAATTTTTGTTAATTTTTCAAAGAATATTCGACCGAATGTTGGATAGGTTTTTCGAATTTATCAATTAATTTGAAATTTTTGAAATTGCGTTATCCAAAAAGTTCGTTTATTCGGAAACTTCAGAGTTGGCTTGTTCGAACTATCTCATCCATTCGGTAATTATGAAAGGCTATATTCGAAAAATTCATTTTAATCAATGTTTTTCAGAAGGGGTTATACGCAATACTCCTTCATTCGGGGTGTTCTCAAACTACGAAATTAAAATTAATCACTAATTCGAAGGCTAACGATGATAGCTCATGTCTGTTAGGGACGTGCTAAACAAGAGTGCTATACCATTCGGTACTGAGCCTGCTTTATTTAGAATTACAATAGTTATGTCATGTTAAAGGCACAGGACACCCAGGAAATTAATTTTCAGATTTCATGCTTATCTTAGAGAGAGTCACACGCTGATCACAGTGGTATCTCTAAAATCGTTCAAAACCCCCTTTCAACAGAGTTATGGCTCTTCAAAGATGCCTAGATTTTGAGGGTAAAAAATTGGTGGACGAGTTGTCTCAAGCCTGTATTTCTCTTCACTCGCAATCTTCGCGTGAGAGAAAGCCAGGATAAGGAGACAGTCCGGTAATGGACTGAAGAACGATGACTTGTTGGAATTCATCCATCCATCGAGCCGCTAACAAGTTCGAAAATCTGTTAGGGGGTCGGGCCTGTGGTGGTGAGCCAAGGGGGTCGGGCCTGTGGTGGTCGCTTATATCTTGCTTATCTGGAGGAATTGAGATCTCGCATTTGGCACGTGTTATACAGGAGGGGTCTTCTACTCATTCACATGAAAATCTCAAAATTCATATCTGAGGGTGTACTGTGCCTTTAAAACATAACACATGACTCAATCTTCAGCATTGTTGATATTTGAGACGTATTAGATCTCCTATTTTCAACTTTGTATCAGTTGTGCCTTCTAGAAAAGAAAACAGCAACAAGACCCATGGATGGGTTGAGTCCTGTCCTGTTGCTGAGCCGCTTTCGTGACCTGACGCGCCGGAATGGAGGGGCGAAGTCAGCAATTACCAGGACGGGGGCATATCTTGGCCAAGGGAAAGAATCTGGGACATATTCAGAGAAGTCATGATATTTGCCACATCCTACTTATTCCTATCTTCGCACTGGCGTAAAAAGAATCTTTGTAGAATCGACGAATTCGCACTTTTTGAAATCTCGATTTCAGTCTTAACGGGAGTCATTTTTTGCGCACAACTACCCTCCGTCAACCGCATTTCGCACGAAATTTGGCGCATGAGTTTTTTCTATGTATCTGAATACTGTTTTGGTATATTTGTGAGCGAGCACAAATTTTGTAGATTTCGTTCTAATGACAGCCCATCTGTCAATTAAGAGCCCAGATCAGACCCACAGCTCAGAATTCCTTCGACGCCAAAATCGAATTTTTTCGCACTCGCATCCGAGACTTTACTTATGAGTTTCTATGAGACTTTAACCATAAGCATTCTGTATGTGAGCTATCCGCTTCTGTTTCGCAGTAAGAACCGATTTGGGGCCGGGATAATCTAAGGATATGACTTTTGAGCACGATGAGCTATGTTTGGGTCCCATTTTTTCAGTTATCATTGAGTTATTTCTGACTGCAAATTGAAATTCTATAGTAACCTTTCTCCTGTTCTGAAGGTATTAAGCGCGTTCGTGTAGCTAGCACACAGAGAGTTTGACGCTGTTGCAATTACTGAACTTTCTACATGATTATTTTCGCAAATTTGAAATTGAATAGATTTCAGTGAAAATTTCTCCATTGATCTCAGGAATATTCACTTGCTCTAGACCGACCACTCGCCGAAGTATCATGACCGTTTTCTTTAAATAAATCCACATAATGTTCGTCATGAAAAATACGTCGCAAAAGTGAGCGCGGATCGGTTTTTGAAAAACTATTTCTACACTTTATCTTCCAAAATTCAGATATAAACTATGTTATAGGATAGGAATGTGAGCTCTTCTTCAAAAGACATGAGTATCATCACAACGTTGTGTATCCGAGTTTTTGAACAGGTGTTGGAGATCCAGAGAAAAAATTATGAAATCCCGATTTTTAGAAAAAAGGTTTTCTCTGTTTTGTGTTTCCGTTACTTCACTAGTGTCCTTTTGTGTCCACATGAGCTTTTTCATATTTTACTCCCTCTGTAAATCGTGTTGGTGTTAGTTATGATGTCGAAGATTTCATAAACTATCGAGACGTTCTGGGGAACAATGTTAGGTCAAAATTATTTCTGGTTTAAGTGACCCGATAAAGAATAATGGACATTCCAGCAACGTACTATTCTGAGCACTACAGGAAAATATTTGAAAACAAGACAATACGTTTGTATGGAAGTTTTAGCAGATTTCTGATTCTCTAAAAATCTCCGGAAATTTCGATTTTTTTTTCAAAAATTCCTGATCGGCAAGAAGTTTCTTCAGGAAATTCGTGGATACGTGCTTACAGCGTCAGAATCACTACAATAACTCTTGAATCAGTGTACACCAGCAAAAAGCCAAAAATGAAATCAGTCGGTTGCCGTATTGCAGTAGTATAATGCCGCCCGCCGCCGCCTTTTGTCCCTTGGCAGCCGACCGCACTGTAAATCGAAAATCGACGAATCGGCATAGAATTCGCATTCAGCACCCCGAATTACCTCCGCATACAAATTTTGAGTCGAATCCGAGACTTTGACCAAACTATGTACCGCATACCCATCGTAATCTACCGCAAGCTGTCAAAATCGACAAACTGCATCAGATTCGCGTTGAGCACTCCAAATAACCATCAAAGAAACGACTTTCCGGAAAGCGTCAAAAGTCGCGTTTTGCCTTAAAATTTTCCCTCCCGATGAGAAGCTTAGAACGAACTTAGTCGAAAATTGACTAATAGACCTCCCATTCGTGATCAGCACCCCCAAATAACCCCCTCCCCCACCACCCACCACTACCTTCAGGAGAATCTTTAGTCGAATCTGGAATATTTTCTTTGACGCTTTCTGAACCCCTAATTGATCTAGGTAAGCGTTCAACCGAAAATTGGTACATATGTATATGTGGGAAACGGTATCACTTCGTGGAAACTCCGGGAAAATGCTTTCACCCAAGCTTTGTCCAGGGGCTGTTTTAGGCACTGAACACGATTGACCGTTTGCGGATTCTCGAAAGATCACTATGCGTTTTCGGATGATACAATAGGTACGCGAAACAGGGTCAAATGCATATTAAATAAATTCAGAGTGACTATGCAGCTGTGAAGGGCATATTCGGGCCCTAACTTCAGAGTCGTTCTTGGAGAAGTTCATTTTATCTGGGATGGCCAGTTTGGGTAACAGAAGTTTCCTTGTTAGTGTTCCGCGTCTTGAAGGTAGTTCACGTTAGAAACAGTCTCCTAGTTTCTTCGGAAATCGAAGTTCCCGGGTGATACTGGCCTTGGTTTCGAAATGTCGAATATTATTCAAATATTCGAATAGGATTCGACTATTCGAATAGTTGGCCGATTTTCTGAATTTTGTCACTTATTCGAGAATTTTGAAAACGCCTTATTCGAATGTATTCATTCATTCGGGATTTTTCAAAATGCATTATTCGAATGAATTCATTTATTCGAGAATTTTGAAAACGCCTTATTCGAATGTATTCATTCATTCGGGATTTTTCAAAATGCATTATTCGAATGAATTCATTTATTCGGAATTTTTGAAAAGGCCGTAATCGAATTATTTATTCATCCCAAAACACGGGTCCAATGCTCATGTATAGTGGCGGTCGAGGGTGAGCAGCTGCAGGATACCCGAACGACTCGTCGCTCTTCAGATAAGCCTCTGAATCTGGAAGACCCGGGGGACTGACACCTCTCAATTTTATGGGGTGAGCACACCGACACGCGGCGCGGCAAGTGCGCCGAGCACCATCTGGGGCCGCCAGCGGTTCTGTGTGGCCTTTAGCAACTGGGCAGGGCAAGTACGTCAAACCTGGGCAACTGAACCCACAACGATGCCAACATCTGACAAGGAAGGCTTGTTACCTTCCGGTGGAAATTTGGAAAATCATGTTGTCGTTGCTGTACAGTGCGTTTCATCACTATAAAGGCACCCTATTTTCTTGGTATAACTAAACCGATAGATAGCTGCGGGCACCCTTTTGCACATTTGGCGATTTGTTTTCTTCCGTATAAACTAGTCCACAACAAATTCCCCCGCAAGATTTATTTTTAGCAATTTTTTCAAAAGTTTTCTGTTTTTTCATTGTTTCAAAACTATAAAGGCGCTTGTCTAAACGATTGTACAAGTGCGAATAAGTGACCCTTCATTGCAAATCAAAGTGTATCGGGATCTCCCCCGTGAAATTTAGCTTCGAAAACTAGGTTACGCATGGAATTGCACAGCTTCCATATCAGCGTTAGCGTGCTTCCCTTTCATAAGTCAAGATTTGCACCTTAGAGCTCATAAACGCTTCTGTAGTGTCTCTGGCCTGGATGAATCTCTCTGAATAACACACCTCGGATAGCTTTAATGGAAATAATGTCCAGAATAAGTGCCAGCTAGCCAAGAAATCGAATATTACGGTCTTGGATTTAAGCGAAACGAGCGAGGCTCTCATGAACAGCAAGATTATCATCCACTCCCAACTTCGATGACGACACAAGTGAGGACCGAAATCCTTTTTTTGGATATTCCGAGACCGTAGGCAACCAATCAGCCTAACTGAATGGCTTTTAAGACGATACCGTAGAGCCGACTGGGTCTATACATTGATCCGACTCATTTCGGAAAACTGCAGAAACTGTTTTTCTCTCCACCTTTAACCTAATGATTGAGGGAAAGATTGTTTTCCAGTCGGAACTCATAATAAGATTCAAATTTGTCGTCGACTTTATATTGAGTGTTCGTAAAAAAGGATTATTTGAAATGATTCGGATATCCGAAAAAAATTCGGATAAATTAGATTTTCTTGTCACGGAATGTCCTAGCTACTTAGAAGTTGAGATCATTCTGCCTTTCTAGTCCAGATACATCTAAACGTACGCCTTTCAGCTCAGGGTAAAGCAGACAAGTGAAACCGTCATTGAGCATGTATACAAAATTTGACCACGGGACAAGAACGGCATCTTCTTCAAATGACGCCGGAATAGGGAAGCTATAGGAGTCGTCTACATCATCACTAATTTAATCAAAGTAGACACCACGGAGGTGATAAAGTGTATGGTAATGACCCAGGTGAGAGCAGGTTCTAGGATGACGTCTTCACCATTTTACCTGCCAAGAGCCTTCTTAATAGTGGGCACCTGAGCCGCCTTTTTATGTCCGTCTGACAAAGCGCAGGCCCTCTTCTAGTATCTCTGGCAATGTTTTCGATTTGTTTGATTCACCTTCAGATAGTCGCCTTGGGAAAATACGACTAGAGGCGACTCTGACGAAATTATTAAAAACTATTTCCTGAGTGCCTTTATAGTTTTGAAACAGCGTAAAATCAAAAAAGCTTCAAAAAATCTTTATACTAGAAACTAGAAGGAATGTTATGATTATGGCAGAGTAGGTGTACGGAGAGTACTCGAATACTAGACCAGGTTTTTCTCCTTACGAATTGTGAATTTGGGAATTTGAAGAAATAGGGTGCCCTTAAAGTTTTGAAACGCACTGTAAATCTGTGAAAGTATTTAAATGACCCGTGCTTGAAATCGGATAAATAGCTGCGGGGATTCCGAAAACGACAATTTCATTGCTTCAAAAAACGGGAAGGGTAAAAAAACCCATCAAGGAATTTTCAGTGCGTTGAGAAAAAAATTCGGATTCGGCTCAAAACTTTCAATTGGGGGTTATTTAGGGCGCTGAACCCGAATCTGGGATTTATTCCTTGCCAGACATAGGGTTACTGTAGGTTTCTTTAGGCATAATGCCTTTTAACAGGCGTAACTTACCTTGAAATTTTGGAAATCGAAAAATGAACCTCAAATTCGTGTTCAGCGTTCCAAATAACACCCACAGTGAAATTTCGAGTCAAATCTGAGACTTTGACCGAGCTACCGTATACCCACCGTAATCTACCTTATTCTATCGAAAATCGATAAACGGGTAGCAGATTCGTGTAAGGCAGCCCGAATAGCCCCTATGTACAAGTTTTGGGACTATCCTAAACGGGGTGGGGCACTCAAGGAAAAATCAGAAATGAAATGAACCACCCATCTATTACGCTATCGATCGAATTATTTCTATAGAATTTCATCAACAACAATGATTGATAGCAGGATCAAGCATCTTTTATCAGGTTTTCCCTTCATTTCTATGAGGTGGTTCATTTCATTTCTGACATTTACTCGAGTGCCCCCCCCGTTTAGGATAGTCCCCAAGTTTTGAGGCGATTTGATCGTAGTATTCTCGAAATCGTCAAAAGTCGCGTTTGGGCAGAAAATTTCCCCCATTTTGGAAGCTTCGGACGAAACCAGATGGAATTTTTCTAATATTGACCATATGGGCCACAGATTCGTAATCAGTACCCAAAACGAACCCAAGAAACAAGTTTTAAGCTCAATCCGAAACAGTTTTTCGAACGCCCTGGAAACTGTTACTCGTGTACCTTCCTACTGGCAGAGCTATGGGAATGCCTACCTTTTTTTCTTCGACCAGCTATTTCCCGGCGTTTCTAGACTATTACGCGGAAAGTAGGCACATCGTGGCTATTTCCCCGGCCAAAACTCTCAGAGTGTGGACAATACTTCGGCGACTCGAAAAATTCTGGAATAATCGAGTAGCCGAGAATCTCTCAATTTCCCGGACAATCGATTGATCAATGTTCCAAACAACTTTAATTCTCCGAAATTTCTAACAATCAGGAATGTTTAAGCAGACGATGAAAAATTAAAGAAATGGACACAATTGAAATATACGGGCATCGGTAGATATTTCTACTTCGGGTTGCAGGAAAAAAGCGCATCTGAGTATGAGAATTCGCTCGCTCTACTTACCAAAACAGCCTCCAATAGCTGCTCGGAAGGTGTCTGCTGGACAAACCCGTCGCTCCTGAAATTAAACAACGAATCATCGATTTATTGACTGAGCTTCTCAAAACTAGTCATCATGCTAGAGAAACTCTAACTGTGATACTACAGTCAATAGAAAGCAGCTGTGGAAATTGAAAATTTTGCCAGATTACAAACTCGATCAATATTTGTAGGTGATTTGCTATGGAATGGGAGAAGAACATTAAACAATTACTCTTGACTCAAATTGAGGAAGTAATACGTTCTGTCGGGTGGAAAGGTGCCGACGGGAAACGCGAAGGCGAAAAAAAGAGGGATATCCAGTTCCGTCGCAGCCTGCCCTCCTCTCGTATATCCTGCATATGTTTGCACTCTTCTATTGAACATCAAACGTTCGTCAATCACCGCGCACCTCATAGTTTTACATGACGATTACTAATAGCGAGACATACATAGAAAAGGTAAAGTTGAAGAATCGCTCTTCCGTTATGGAAAGGGCAAAATGCGACCTCCATTCAGAATCGCAGAGGCCTTTGTGAATGTCTACTGGGAGAATTAAATGACCAGTTGAAGCCAGAGTACCTATCCTCCCAGACGTGGCTGGTGGCAATTCACCGACCCCGGAGGGACAAAGGCTTGGTTGGCTACAAAAATTCACCTACATGAGTTTGTAAAGGCAAAAATTGCGATCAGCAAACCGCCCTACCAGCCATTTGTGCTGATATTTGAACTCTCGAAGCGAATCCGCGGACAATGGGGCCGTCTTCAAATTGGGATCGGACAACCACGGATGCTCCAATGCCTCGTCGACCGTCATCCTCTCGCTGCAATGAAAGCGAATTGTTGAAAGAATCTCTTCAAATGATTGTACAGGTATGGTGAGCAATGATTTAATGCTGCATGTCAAAACATTCCAACTTTTTTTGACGGGAAACAGTACGTTTTCTGGCATTGCCTCAGTCAATGCGCGTCAAGTACAGTCGACACAGTTTATATTTATTTATTTTATACGTCGTTCCCGACGTGCTTAACAACAACGAAAACAATGGATAGAAACTCGGGAAAACACAAATGTCATGAAAACTCAGCGCAAAGAATCAACAGCGGGCGCAAGATCATTGCCTCATCATCAGATTTTCGGAGGACGACCCTAGTTAAAGTTTGGAGCGGTAATGGTCGAGAGGGGGTAGTAATAAAGAACTGATACAGTGCCAGAAGACTGAAAACATCAGTTTCTCATGTTCTAGAAAAGCAATTCATTCTAATCCGTATCCTGTTGTAAAAGATTGTAGTAGACGAGGAATATTGATACTTTGCGTTCCTTAATGTGCGTTGGCGCAAACTCGGCGCACATATCCTCCACTTCGAAGTGAAATTTCTTTTTGTTTATCGCGTGCTTCTGCGCGCACGCTGCGCCTCCTTCTCTCCCGCGATTTCTCGCTGTCTCTCTCCTGGCTCCGCACATGCGCGCAAAGGAACATAGTAAATCTGGCTTTGAAATAGTAGATGCGTTAGACCGAGTTTGCGGCAACACACATTAAAGGCAGTATTCACGATGAATATCGCACTCGAGTTCGACCCAAAAATGGGATTGTTTTTTCGTGAGGTAACTAATACTAGTGAGGAAACAGCGAAGGAAAACGTTAAGAGTAAGCTAAAATAATGGTTTCTAACGTTCATGGCGTGGACGAGAATCATGGGCCCTGCTGATTTCCGCAAGCGGGCGCTGATATCGAAATCTGCGCAAATCGATCAGCCTGGATGCTGCAGAGTTGCTTGGCAATTCGCCATCAAAACGTGTGCGGCTCCACAAACTCGTCCAAACGGGGGCGGACCGGGAAAGGTGGGCCCACCGAGATAACTTTCAAAGCCGTTTTATCCGATTTCTGGGCCGTTTTCGTTTCTTTCTTGGACCCTGTCCTCTCCAGCATCTGCCACTGAAACCACGAGAACGAGATTTATCGTGGACACTGCCTTTAAGGAGCGCAAAGTATCAGTGCGATCCGCGCCGGCTTCAGCTCGCAGACTGGACAGTTTCGAGAACAATAAGGGGACACGCTTCTGGAGGAGGACGTGCTGATATTAAGCTTTGACAAATAAGAATTTCAATCCTTGTACAGTACGCATTCAGAGCCAATATGATGCACTTTTTGCAGACCCTGACATGCGGCGCGCCATTGTTGGGGGAGACCCAACACCCTTTTGGAGAAGTGGAGTCTCAAACGCTGTGTTTGTTGCACGAGCCCTACAAGGAAATTTGGAGGCACGCGCGCTCATATGATTGCATACTACAGCACGCGGTGCTGATGGGAGCACGTGCACCTACAATGCGTCGTTTCAATGCTAGTAGTTTCTAGTGGTCGCCGCGCATTGAATGCGGTCAGACCGTGAGCTAAGGCCTCGGTCATAGTTGGCCGGTCGACTGTAGCCAGCCCGGTCGATAATCATGAAAGACATGGATAAGGAGGAGTGAAAAAAAAACACCCGACGTGGCCGTCTTGACCGATTTGCACATGATATACATATGTTAATAAATGAATGATACCACTGGTATCATTCCACATATTTCACGCATATCGACGGTCACGCTGGGTGTTTCTTCGATTTTCCGGGTCAGCAGCGGCAGGTCACGATTGTTTTTTGACGAACTATGACCGAGGCCTAAACTCTGGGGATTCTCTAATGAGCGTTCGATTTCGACTATCACCAGTAGCGGAGCGGTGAGCATCGGTGAAATATAACCGGTGGTAAGGATGTTCCAACTAAGAGGCGATCGCTCTTTGCTGCAATAATTGAAATCAGAAGTTCATTAGAAATGCCCCAGAGGTTACGTAAGGGAGAGTTTTGTAAGGTGATTATAGACTTCAAAACAAGTGGATCATTAACTTAAAACGAATGGTCCAGTTTTCTATTTATAGCGAGTATGGTTTTATATTTGCAGGCTCATAGACAATTTTCAAACATTAGCCCCATACCATGCAACCACTTTTGTGTGAATTTTTCACTAACACAATTTTTAATTTCCCTCTAATTTCCAAGCGAATGAATAATTAATAGAAGATAATATTAATAAAGGAGTATGGGTTCAAATCGTTTCAATTCGTTAATAATATTTTCTGATACGAAAAACGCTGTTACGTTTCACTAGATGCACTCACCCAGGAATTTCCATTAGCAGATTCCTTACAAAATCGGCAGCCTCGGCGGTGAACGGTCTCCATTCTTCGCCTTTCGGTGAATAAGTACAGTTGCTCACGTTATTCAGTGTCTCTTTGTCATTGTCACCATGGAAAGGCGAAATTCCTGTGAGTCTGAAAGTCAATGAATGTCTCAGTGTATTCCATAAGGTAGATTTTATACTGAACAAAGATCAATTCGGCGGAATACAATCTGCGCTGTCAAGAGCCTGAATCGAGCTTCATTCCCAGGCTAGAGAGACCATAAAAATTTTGCGGGCGCTTACAAGACGCAGGTTAGAGTTCCAACGCTCCACATGTCCGTCGCCAAGGTGAGCGGATATCCACGGACGATTTCAGGTGAGACAAATTCCGGCGAACCTGTAAAAGAGAATGGTCAACCATGGTGAAATATCACCGTTGGTAAGAACAGTTTGACATGAGCGGCCACTTCTCTTCTTACCCCGCCGGCTCGAAATGTCGGAGAAAGGTCATGGTCAGAATTTCGAGAAGGTTTCAAAGGGGTCTGCAGAATTCCAGCGGCCGATGAGTGACCGCCGGGCGTCAACCTTGACGTGGCGACAAATATGTATTTATTTCGGAGGCTCAAATCCATCCCTGTGAGCCATAAGGTATTTAGAAAACTTGTAACTGAACACTTGGAGAACGAGCGTGACGAGTGCTAATCCTTCGCGGAGCAATTTCCTCGTCTCTCCAACATTATGGGCTATACGTGTATCTGCTTTGGATTCATTACATTACCTGATCGAAAAGTGGTAGTTTTCCCTTTTTCTTGCTGTATGCTTTTTTGCTGATTTCGTTTATGTTGTTCGTTGCACATATGTAGGTCTGGTACACAGACTTATGTGAATAAATAAATAAATAAATAAATAAATAAATATTTGAACCACTATCGCCGCTGCGTCGGTTGCCGCTCGCTGCCAGTAACGCAGGGCCGTCGCGACGTCAAAACACTCTGCGGCCCCCTTCGTCGCCTTTCACGTCGCGTCGCCCATTGTAATCAATACTGTATCACCCAGCGCTGTTCGCCACTGCGAGCAACGCCACGACCTCAAATCTGCAAACTCCGTTACAGAGGAGACGCCCGGAGCGCGTGATCAATTATTGATTGCCGCAGCCTTAATGCTCAACCTCACGCGCCCGAACCCCTCCATTTTCGTACGCGTCGGACCTTCCTCCAGGGCATGGACGGTAACAACGTCGAATGAAGTATTCAACATCAGGCTGGAAATAAAGCTCATACCTTTGAATCTTCCCAGTTATTAGCCCACGCAGAAGTCGCCTAAAAACGAGTTCAACACCACTATTAAACAATGTATCGAAGTGAGGTGGCACATTATCAGGCTTCCCAACCTGGACTGCCCGAAATCTGCCAATTTTAGCTTGTTGTCTTGCAGCAGAATCGTCTCTGGTCGAAGATCAAGGTGAGCTATCCTCATGTCATGCAGATGTTTTGAGCGCAAGAAGCAGTTGCCTGCAAAACCGTCTCTGTAAGATAAAAATTCACGGAAAGTGATCAGAATCCACTGCTATAATGGAACTTTTTAGACATCTACGGACACATGGTACATGGTACTGAGGCGAAGATGAATGTAAGTGGAGAACATTTTAGAATTTTTGCTATTTTTCGCTTTTTCAATACCGATGGCGGATCCATAATACAACAGGTTTTGAAAAAAAAATCCTAGGACATTTCGGGGCCAGATGATGAAACAAGATGTTCGGTGGATCTTATACGTAAAGAGTAGCATGACAAAAAATTCTATGCTAATCTCCAGGCAGGAAGAAGCTATTTGTGGTCATTAGCTCTCAGTCAAGGAAAGTGCAGATAGCTGTCCTCCAACATGTTATGTCTTCACCTACCTCACGAATATCTGCACCATACGCTCGCGATCCTCCCCGACAGGCTCTCCGATGGAAACTCCAGGATGGGCGAAGGAATCCAATAGGGCTCCGGTGGCACTAAATGATTAAAGTCTCAGTACTACACATAAATGAATTTGGGAAAAAGTATAGTTTTTTTTGGTGAAGAAGAGTTTTCGGATTTTATACTACGAAGTTGCAGTGATAAATTAGAATGCGACCTCTGCGACCTTTTTGTCGACCCGTCCTACGCCTGAAGACAGCAAATATGTAGATTTATTGTCTCTTTTTTTGCTCTCGAAATGGTTGCTAACTACTTTGGCAGACCACTTTCTACCAGGGATTAGCAAAACCCCGATTACCGGTTCCAGATGGTTTTTGGCCTTCGATTTCCGATTTTCGAAAAATCCTGAAAAAGCAGGAAGAATCGGAAATATCCACGATTAGAATTTTTCACACTTTTCCTTGCCAAACCCTTAGGGGTTGATTTGGCGCCTAAATTCTAATACGAGGTCCATTTCTGCTTCTTCCAAAGCAAGGGTTAGTTGTATTTACATGAAAATCATTCAATAAAGAAGGATAAGCCTAAGTTATTTTTGGTAGGCACAGCCACCAGGAGCAGGGTTAAGGTATTCGCTGAACGTATTTCCGATTTCCAATGGTTTTTGGAGTTCTTATTTCCGAAACGTCGTATTTCAGTGACATTATTTTCCGGATTGGACTAGTTGTCCGATTCGATTAACATGTTCACGGTGGCTGTAACCGATAAAAAATGGGGCTAGTCAAAATTGAAAGAATATTTTAGGCAAAATAGTATTAGTTAGGGTCCGAAGGCAGGGACGGAGCAACAGAAAGCAGAAAATGGCAAAAGACGGCCCCACAAAATATTTCGTCGTCACAACGAACAGTTCCTGTGAGAGTAAAGTGGTGGGTGAGAGTAAAGAACTCGGTGCCCTTCTGATCCGTTTTTCTCAGTTTCTCCGTCATTTTAGTTATACTCGGGGGTCAATTAATCGATTCTGCGAATAATCATAAAATTGAAGATTATCGTGAACACTGCCTTTAAAAACAAACAGAAAACGACAGAGCAAGCATTTGTAAAAATTTCGTTGAATGGGGAGGGCGGACCCTCGTAATCAGCTGTCCTAACTTGTTCCTGTGCATTTTCTCTGAACTTCAATTTATTTCCTAGTTTAAGGTGGCGAGATCCACCTTTGCATTAAAAAGCACAACGACAGGTTTTACCGCCAACTCTACCTTAAAGGAAGCATACCCGCTCGCAAAAGTTGTTAAGATAACTACATTAGTGGGGTCGAACGGGCCCTACCAGAGCCTTCAAGAAGTTGGAAGAGTTGAAAACGAGTTAAAACGACCGTATTAGAGCCTTATTGAGTCACAAAATCATCCTTTCCCCGCCCATCAATACGGGCTCCGCCCCTCAATACAAATGTTCAATGCTCGATTACGGTCATTTTGGCTAATTTTTTTGCGCTTCTAAGGTCGTAAGAGTTCCAGAAAGGGCCGTACGAGTACAGTAGCGTTGTTATCCCAACAAATTTGTCGCTAGCCTCGATATTTCAGCCAAAGCAGTTCAACTCGTTGACTTCTGGGCCAATATAGAGCGAATCGTTATATCTTCATATCAGTTGATTTTTTTTTCGGTTTTTTCGTTATCTCCGAATATCAACAGCTTCAGACCTTCGATTCATTCCATAAAATTGATATCATTTTTTGAGCGTGTATGCTGCCTTCAATAAAGAAACACTCCCAAAATTTTCAGCTGCTCTTTAGTACTCCTGGATTTTTAGACGAATGAGGTGTATTATAAGACTGAGTACTGCCCACTGACTATGACTGGAGTCAGTTTCCAGTCGTCAGCTCATAAGAACGGTGAATGCACAATTTAAAACACAGGTCACCCTCATACCCTCACCCCAAGACCACATGAAGACTGTCGAGTGCGAGGACCGCAACTTCTCCAAATGGGCCAGATACGAAGGATGGCCATTTTGCCACACTCACAACGGACACACAAAAACACCAGTTTGTAAAAAAACAAAGGGCCCGGAAGCATTTGAAGCTTGCGCAGTCTTGAAATCAATTCAACTTATGACGAATGACCGAGCCAGAGCTCCACCCTTCCATTTTTTTCAGAACACATACTTTTAGACGGATTTATGGCCGCGTCATAAGTTTTACTTCACCGACAGAACATGGGCGCGACAATTGCTTCTTCATCTGCGGCAGAACGCGCGCTAATCGCGGCTGCCTGCCGCTCACTGTCGCGTGTGACTCAATCACAGAACTATAATTTCTGTCGTCTGTGAGAAGGATGAGCTTCAGTATCAATGGCCCCAAGCTTTTTTAAGATCTAATTCATGCGACTGGGCCCAAAAGTCGAATGCGAAAGCTTGAAGTTCTGAAGAAGTGATTCAACTAGGGTGACGACCAACTTTCTCCCTTCGTGTTTCTGAACAGGAGCGTGAGTTGATAGGTGTGATATGATACCCGGTATTATGTCGAAATGCGATTCGAATTCATACAAAAGAGCCCTTACCCCCACTAGCAGGAGTTCTTCTAGAGAAGAATCCGCCTATAAAATATAGATCTGCATTGCACCATCAATAATGCTTGGCGAGTCCCCTACCAACAAAACGGGACAGGGGCCCTCTACGCACATGGGGAGGAGTTGTCCCGTTTTTGCAGTTCGACACGTCACGCCACTCAAAGCAAGCGGAGTGGTCCCGAGTGGATTTAGAGCCGCGAAAGGCCAGGCTTCACCTCCCTCGGTGTGTAGAGAGACCCTGTCCCCAACAAAACGTTCGAGCTCTTGCAGCGATTTCTGTGAACCTGTGACATTTAATTTGATTTCGTGTTCTACCTAATTTCACCTCAATTTTCACGGCTGTCTAATAGGACTACTACCGTAGTTGAGCACATAGCGCCGTAACATTTAGTTTTTCTAGAGTAAATTTTCGACTAGCCCACTAGACACCACTTTCTTCAAGGTTCTGTTTAAAGGCATCGTACGCGCTGAAAACCATGTTTCGTTTTTAAGCGTTTTGAGTTGTTAGCCCCCTATAGTGACTAAAGGTAGCAAAGCCCGCTCAAAAACGTTAACTTTACAAGAAAAAACGTTTTTAAAAAACTTCTGAAAATCATTTGAAATTTGCGCCGGCATCGACTCGGGATAGTTACGCGGAGGGCGCAAGGAACACTTCCACAATTCGTCCAATGGCGCAGCGTTGGAAGCAATCGCTCGTTGTGTGACGAGGAATTTCCAGTCGATAATGCCACTTTCGTCCGACGGTGCGTCAGCGTACAGTGGCATGCCCTGTACTTAGCGACACGACGTTCTGCTCAAATACTGCGAAAGTGCCAAATGACTGACGGAAGGGTCGGCCCCTTTGACGGAATTCCTTACTTTCCACTTCCTCTACGCTCATAATGGTACGTTTTTGAGCAGACAAGCTCGTTGTACGTTCTCACAGGGGCCCGAGGAAGGGATTCGGCATAAAAATGGAAAGTGGATTTCAGCGCGTACGATGCCTTTAATCTCAAAGGTAAATTTTATATTATAGTCCGGTTATTATGTACAACAACCATACCTAAGGGGACTTCAGTTTGCCCAAATAAGCGAGAAAAAGCGAGGAAAAAGTCGAAGACGTCCCCGAATAGAAGAAAAACCACGCCTACCGACAAGTTTTCGGTTTTTAATAGGGACGAGACGATCCATTGATGTTGATCAGAATCTATGTTCTTCCGTATCTTCTCGGTCTACCTTTATACTGCGGTCTGCTCCAGTACGGCGGCTACGAATGACGATCAAAACCAGGCCCGAGACAACTCTTTCATGGAACCCTTGCCGTCCAAATTCACATTGTTTAGGGGCCATAATTCCATTCGTAGTTTGTTCTGAGCGATTCTGGGGGTCATTGTGATCAGCGCTAAATTCTTTTTTAGAACTAGAAAACGATCATGAGGTTGGATTTTGCCTTTGAATCCATGCGATTTATTCGCTTGGAAATTGTAAGTGTCAACTTTTAAATCCATAAGTTTTTTTAACGGAACAATTCAACACCTTTTTCACTCTTCTCCTTCTTCAAGTACATTACACTGGGCAACAAAGAGCTATTGGGTTGTCCGATAAGTTCTTGCCGTTTTTTTAAATTAAAAATTAGCGTTAGAAATGATATTTCTTGGTACAATGTTTTGTGTTATTCGAAAGAGAATTTTTCGCTCTACGAGAAAGTCTATTTGGTTTTTTTGTTTCGATTAGTTTTTGTTAATTTTAGAGCATTTAAATGGAGTGTCAAGTCGACAAAAACGAGCATTTTCGACACCATCTACTTTTGCGTTTAACCGAGGTGCCAAAGCCACGGAAGCTGCTAGAGAGATTTGTGCCGTATACGGAGAGGGTGCCATAGCTGAAAGAACTGCTCGATATTGGTTTGCGAAGTCCAAAAGTGGCAATTTCGAGTCATAACAGTCATAACATAACAGGAGCAAGTCATAACATAACATAACATAACAAGTCATAAGTCACACAGGAGCAAGTCATAACAAACAAGGGAGAATACATTATTGATTAAATTGTTGTTATTTTATGTTTAAAAATAAAGTTATAAAAAAATTTTAAAAAACGGCAAGAACTTTTCGGACAACCTGATATTTATTCGTTTTTAGGCGTCGCAACTGTTGAGCGCTTGTGCCAGCTGGAGGCCACGAAAGCCCATTCCGTGAAGAGAAGAGGCAACATAGGCTCAAATCAGCTCTAAGAAAGAAAGACAAGTTATGAAAAAAGAACGACATGGAGAAATATCTGCGAAAGCCTAGGTCAGAAAACTTTTGAGAGATGTGGGCTCGAAAGTTGCAAAAAAGTTGTTTTTACGTCGTATAGAATGAGAATATGGCGTCTAGACTGAGGAAAAATTATTAGTTAGAGAATTCGACGCGAGAAATGATTCATAGGAATTCTGACAAGTTATAAAGAGAATAAGAACTCACAGCTCTGTTATGTACTCGTAGACCATAGTTAAGAATTAAATAAGAGGATTAAAAAATAAGGCCTCGGGGCTGGCCACTATAACTCGTAGAGAACTGCAGACTTCTAATATCAGTAATCGATGGGTGATGGAATGAAGTAGGGAATAGTTACTCAGTAGTTTTTCATCTCTCCACCTGCTGCTGCCCAGAAGTGTAAGGACAGGCAGGTGGCAGAAGCAAAAGTGTACGTGAGCCAGGATAGGCCGTAAAAATTAGCCCGCGGCAGAGAAAACAGCTGGTGTTGTAACGAGGACATGCAAACTCCCATCCCTATGTAATGATTGCGAAGGGTTTGCGAACAGCCCACCTGAAAGCTTTACACAGAAGCATTCCGGGGCTACGACGCCACCGGAATGGCGCTGTTACTGTTGAAATTTTGATGGCAGGCCGGCAACGTCATGAGACATCATCTTCACTAAAACCCTCAAGTTGAATGTTTAAAGGCAGGGTTCTCGATAAAATCGGTTGTTGTGCTATCACCTTAGAATGGTTGATCTGGCCATCACAAAAGTGAAAATAAGTAAAAAATTGGAGAAAAAACGCTCAGTAGAAAGTTATGGCTTGGTGTCCTCCCGCCCCCAACCGCCGAGATTTCGCTAAAAGCTTGTTTTGTCAACTTTTACTTTGCTTCTAAAGTAATTTCTGAACATTTCTGGAGACTGCTGATTACTTTAATAGCAAAATAAATGTCGGATAAGCCAGCATTAATGAAAATCGCGTTAATTAGGGGGCCGGCCGACACCGGTAATTAGCCGTTATGCTTTGTTTTTGAGCGTTTTACCCGCGAATTTCCGGTTTTTTTCGCTTACTTTTACTTTGTGATGGCCTAATCTACATTCTTATGAAGAGAGCTCAAAATTCGTTCTTATCGCAAAGCCCTGCCTTTAAGGCGCATATAAGAGTCGTGCTAAGGTCTACTGGATAATTCCCGTGACAAGCGACGCGACATAGTGTTGTTTGTAATATATACATAGATCGAAAATCGATAGGGCTGATATGCACTGTCGGGTGCACAGCGTTTTTTCTCGAATTTCCCGCTTTCCACTGACTTGCCAGAGCAATTTTTAATCTGTCACGGAGCAACGACCAGATACCAAACTGACCGGAAGAAAACGAATGCGTTTTCCAACGAAAACGAAATTTGACAGAACCTGCCAGAACTGTTGATTCACTGGAAATAGGGAAAACGCTACGCACTAATGTACTGTCGCTGTCGCGCGTCGCTGGAAGTGCGCACTAACAAGGGAAGCGTTTATGTCGGTAAATGCATCTGCAAAACGAGTTGTATTGTATCTCTTGAGCCTCCATAGTAAAACTGCGCAGCATCCCGCTTCGAGCTGTAGGTTCCGAGAAGTTACAAGCTTAAAACGGTCGTTTTTTGTGCTTTCTGTACATTTTGAAACGAGCAGTAATCTTTGGAAAATCTAGAAGCAGACCTCTTAATCGTATTTAGCGCCCAAAATTGGACTTGTTCGAATTGTTGGTTGACCGTTTCTTCTAAAGATTTGGGGGTCCTAAAAGCGTACATTTTTAGTTGACTTAAAACTTCCTCTCGGGGGTTATTTGGCGTTTATCACGAATTTGAGGTTTATCTGTCGACTTCCAAAGTTTTCGACTGCATTCGTTCAAAGCCTCTGATCGGGGGAAAATTTGAGGGCAAAATAAGACCTTCAGCGATTTCCGGAACGCTGTGATAGAAATAGCTCAAAATAATTCTTTATGGGTCACTTGGAGTGCTGAGCAAGAATATGAAGTCCGTCTATCGATTTTCGACTGCTCACGGTAAATTACGGTGGGTATTCGGTAGTTCGGTCAACGTCCCAGAATTGACTAAAAATTTCTACGCTGAGTTTGAAAGGGGGTGCTGAATACGAATTTACTGTTCATTTGTCCAATTTCGAAATGCTAAGTTAGGTTTGGCCCCCTAAATGGCATAGTACTGTGCTTCTCTGGGCCGAATTCCGGCCCGCAAGTGCGTCTCAACACGCCTTGCGGTCGCACGCGCTCGAGTCAGTCGAGTTTCCAGCGCCAAAGCCGACTCGATATGGCTTTTTTATTTTTTTTCTCCAATTTTGTTTAGTTTCCAGTTTCCAAACCCACCTAGAGTCAGAAAAAGCGCTGCAAACTCTTTCGACTCGGGGCGTGCGGCCGCAAAGCGTGTCAAGACGCAATTGCGAACCGGAATTACGCCCAGAGAAGCACAGTGCCTATCGTAATTTACAGTAAACCTCAGAATTCCGACAAACAGAGCCCTGATTCGTTCTCAGCGCCCTAGATAACCCCTACACAAATTTTTCAGCCAAATCCGAAAAAATCAAAACACCCCAGAAATATCTGATCCCTTACTTTTCCGTGAAGAAAAATGCACATAACTTTTTGACACAAGCAGCTCGGGGCAAAATATTTAATAAAGACTTTGCCGGCGTGAAATTGTTGTCCACGACGGCAGATTAATCAACACATACATATGTAGGGACTGAAGTCAAGTCACAGGATTATATCAGGATTTTTCGTGAGCTTCTGGCTCATAGAGTCTCTCAACCAACAAGCCCTATTTGGAGCTATCGTATTGCTCAAGGCAGCAATTTTGACGTGGGAAATCGTACTTCCCGTGAACGGTTTGTATTTAAGGTGTGGCAGAAAGAAAATTGAGTTAACTCGGTAAGAAAGACGTGAGATGGGCGAATGAGTGACGAACTTGGCTACAAGAGTTGGATCCTGGAGCTCACCTGGGAAATATTACGTCACATGTGAGAGTAAAAAGTAACGGCTTCATAGTTGATGGCAAATTAGAAATAATTGAGCAAAATAATGGAGGTTGTTCGAAACGCTCCGATTGCGCTGTTGGTGCGGACCATATGGATCCGATTTAGTCGACTCCAATCGTCTCCCCCCAACAGACGCCACCCGCGAATTAATCACTTCCCTTTGCACAGTTTCCGCACTCCATCTCACACTTATCCGCTCTATTTCACTAGTGCTCAGCTTTTTTCATCAGCAATTTTCCACCTATTCCAGATGGAGGTGAAAACTGTCCATCACAGCTGCAATACACTTCGTTCAGATGTGCTTTTTCTATACTCTCTCTGAGCAGATCGCTTTTTGACGGCATTCAGTTTTCCACATGTATGGCCCTTGGTCCGAGCTCAACAATGCCCATTTGATGAAATTTCTCTCTTGATACTCTTTCTACATAGATTAACTAACGCAGGAAGTGTCTAGAGCATTGAACATCCGCAAAAACGAATTGTATTGCTAGTCCCTCCTGGGCCTCGAAAGAAAAACTTCGCGGTATTCCGCCCCGAGCTGCTGGTTCCAAGAAGTTATAAGCGTGTTACAGGGTTCAACAGCAAGTGAATCAGATATTCTTCAAAGTGTTTTGAAAGAAAAACTTATCGGATTCGACTCGAGGCTTGTATGCAGTTGCTATTTAAGGTGCTGAAAATTTTTCGAAATTCCGAGGTTTACTGCAGGCAATGGCGAGCACCATGACATTTAGGGACGAAGCCACCTATCGTATTATACCACAAGCTGTCGATAATCGACTAACAGACCTGAGATTCCTGTTGAGCATTCCAAACTACTTCAAAAAAAAAGAGGTGACCCGCATTTATCGTAGCATTTCGGAAGTTGCCCAAGTCGCGTTTTTCCTTTGAAATTTCCCCCGATGGGAAGATTCGAACGAATCAAGAACATCGTAAAATCAACAAATAATCTCGGATTCGTGATCAGCACCTTGATCAACCTTCCTGGGAGAATTCTGAGTCAAGTCTGGAACACTTTTCTTGAACGCTTTCGGAACCCCCACATACAGGAAAATGCTACCTATCTGTGCTTGAGTCATCGGAAGGAACTGAACCACGTGAAAAATCTTATCTGGACCAGAATTCATGAACAATTTACCAGCGGGGTAAAGGTAAATGTTACTCGAGTCTCTGTAATTCCTATGCTCTATGCGAGTGTCTCGCTTATCCGCGGTGGACTGAGACGGACGAATAGAGCACAGGAAATGCAGAGATTCTCAGCAGCAGTTTCCACTACTCCGCGAGTAAATATTTCATGGACACGGGCCCTGGTTTGCACTGAGCATCTGGCATTAACTTTAAACTTTACTGTCTCCCAAGTTTGTGAAGATCCTTGTGATTTTGTGTATTATATGTACATACTATCTTCAATCGTAACTGCGGTTTCCAGAAGGATTAAAGCTTAAAATTCTGCGCAGAAAATGCTTTTTCTCAAAGTCAACACTGTCCTCGAAACGCAGTCAATGGGATCAGGAAACTTCAAAAAAGGAGCGCACAATTTGCAGCAATTTGAGTCCTTATAGGATTGCTAACTAGGTATCCTGTTTCCGAGTGAAAGTTATTTCCGTTCATCGCGTGCGTCTGCCTGCGTACGCTAGGTGTCCTTCTCCCCACACTTTCTCGCTAACTCTACCTCGCTCCGCACACACGCGCGAGGGAACAGAGTAAATTCGGCCCGGAACCAGAGGATAGTATCTTTGTACACTTCCTATTTTAGTTTCGCGAGCAGTAATGTGAAGCACAAAAGAGGAAAGAGTAAACCGAAGTTCGTGTTTAGAGCTTCGACAGAAGCGTTAATTAAGCAGAGCGTTTTCTTATGCATTACATCATCACGAAGTAGATAGGCTTTCAAGTGAGCTCCTGTTTTCGAATGTCACAGCAAGGGGCGGTCGCTTTTTCGGCGGAATCTCGTTTCTTACTACATAGTTATCTTTCACTGAGGCCCACCGCTCCGCTGCTCAGGATAATCAAACCTTACCCTCACTAGAGGTTTCCAGGGTGCGTTCCAAGAACATTCCCATGGCAAAAGTTTTCCATAAAAACGTAGGGAACGACAACGTGGAAGCAACTAGCAGTTTCAATTCGTGGCCATGGGAAACAAGTTCGGCCATGGAAAGGCTATTTGCCCTCCCACGGCATCATGGAAACGTTCTTGGAACGCACCCCAGGGTTTATTTCCGATCAGTAATGATCCGCATAGAGGCATAGTTCAACCTTAGGGGTCAAATTTGATATTATAGTCCGCCCACCATGTATAGCAACCCTGCCAAGAGCGAGATCTCAATGGGGACGGGCCGACTTTTTCCCTGTAGTTTCTCACTTATTTGGTGGAATTGAGATCTCGCGCTTGGCAGGGTTGCTATACACGGTGTGCGGACTATAGTATCAAATTTTACCCCTGAGGGTACACTGTGCCTATAAGTCAGTTGACGTCAGTCGATTGCTTCTCGCAGAGCAAGATTTTGAGGCACTGGGTAGGGTAATGAGTTTTCGCAATTTTTTTTCATTAGAGAAACTGCGCGCAGAATACTGTTAACTTTCGCAGAATGTTATAAAGGCTAGCGAAATACAAAAATCTCAAAGTTCCTACGCTTACCGGTGCGGATCCGGGACAGCGAAAGAGCGAGTCGAGGAAGCAGCATCCCGCTCACACGCAGTGCGTTGAGCAATGAAAATTTAATTTTTTTACAGAGGACATGTAGATCGTTCAAGGAGGAATTATTTCCCCTACCAGACGGCCTAATTTGTGCCTAAAATGAATTCTCGGAGAGCTTGATTTTTTGTTATAGATGCTCGGGTCGACAAATTGGAAAGACAAAAAACCTTCCTCCTTTCTTGGTTGGCAAAACGATAAACGTGATCGATTTTAAATTCCAATCATTCCATCTTGTATTGCAGATAGAATATCTTTTGGACGACCCACACACAACACGACGCCAAGGTTTTTGAAAATTACAAAATGGCCTAGATCGTCGTTATAAAAGTTGTTTTCATAGGAAGATGTAGATTTTCAGAAGCACGCGAGCGTATTCGACAGCTTAAAAATAGAATAAATTTTGGAAATTTCGAAACAATTTTTTTCGAAATGGCGTCATGTCATGCAGCGTCCGTAGCTCGCCACGAGCGTCAAGTGGCGCTAGGGGCTTGCACTGTTAACATATGTTAGTGATTTCACTCCCTAGCTACCCCTGCAGTTGGCTTGCAGCTGATGTTCACGCTGCATGCGTCAGCGATTGAGCGTCTTGCGCCAGCGTTTCGGAGACATGACGCTTGCCGCAGATCGATAGCTACATATGGACGGTGCCTTATAGCTAGCGTGGAACGAAATTCCCGGCTCCAAGATGGCGCAATTGAATTTTCGGACAGTGTTTCGTTTCTTGATTTTCGGTTCAACAAAGCAGGGCTGATTTCTAGCGCTCCAATTTATCGACCCCAAAACTCGATAGAAAATTAATTAAACCATCTTTTAGTGGAATTCATTCACATTCGAATAATCGTATCGCCGTGGAGGGTCGTTTACACATAATGGGGAGGGGGCAAAGAAAAAATTCGCATCCACCTCGGAATATCGCCCACCCAGAAGTTTCAACCCTTTGGAGAAAAATTGGGGAATGATTCGTTAGAACTGATGATATCCCCAGTAGCGACTGAAAATTTAACTTGTGTGCGGAAATTTTCCTCGACCCCAATTATGTGTTATTGTTCAGTTAGAACTCCTGAATTTCGCTGTAGTGGTTTTTTTCTATCCAATTACGTTTAATATTCTCCTTTTCACACGCAGCCAGCTAAACGCTCTCAACTGTGTATGTGCAATGTTCCTCTGCAATATGACTGACATCCACCGAATTTATAAGCAGCTGTCTCCCGACACCGAATGTCCATGAAATCTCATCAAATGCTGCTTTGGCGGCGCCATTCAACGCCGTTACGACACATCGAATGGCAGATCGGAAACAGATTTCGCAGCGATTTTAGTAGTTCCTAGAATAACAGTCCTTGCCTTCAGGATTGATCTTTCTGTGTATCAACTTCACCTACTTTGCATCACCCATCCACTCATCACCGTTGCATTCATATGGTCGAATAAAAGTTTCGGGGATCAGGTATGACTTTCATTGTAATGAATATTAGTGTGATGTTGGTGGAATAGGTGGCGGAGTAGAAATGTGAATCTGCGTAAAAGAGAGCAATATTATCCCTCGAACAATCGGATTGGCTTCCATATAAGAGTCGAGCCCACCTTCCAAAGAAGGCCAGAAAAACAGGTCCGTGGCGGAATCAGGACTATATGCAAGATGTGTGAGAGCACCTTTCAAATATGCCAAAGTTTGGTTTTCTTGAAACGTTACAGAAGTCCTGCCTTGTACAGAATCCTATTTCGAGGAACATCTACCGCTAAATTTGTCGGAGTATTACATTCGTCAACGATCACATAGAAAATTTCTTGCGTAAGGCAGCATACGCGCAAAAAATCATCATATTTTCCATTATTCTGAGCAGATAGGGCCCACAATGTAGTGGAATACAGCAGAAAGGCTTCAAAACATTCTCGACCTCCAGCTAAACATGCTTGATTGTCGGGATCTTTCGAGCTGAAAAACCTTTAGCACTGAATTGTTCGCTCCTGTGCTAGCGCTTTTTGTTCCCCATGTTTCATAATCGACCCGAAACCACCCTTTCGGACACAGAAAGCCGCTTTACGATGAGTCTATAACGTTATGGATGCGCAACATTAAGGCTCAAAGCTTTGTCAACTACCTCGACTTGGTTGAGACATGGGATTTGGAAGGAAAAAACGGATGTAGTTTTCTGCGCGGACGCCTGCCACGCAGTAACCAATCTATGTAGATACTATTAGATACCATGTAAAAATGGCTGCCGCATGCACTTTAGGGCAAGTTAGACTCAAGCTCAAGCGCTCACCCCCTCACAACATGCGCATTCGGTAAGATACAGAATACCCTGGAATTGAACCACCGAGGGCTCTGTTTTATACTTTATCCAAAAGGCGGCTCAATCAGAGCGTTGAAATAGAAGGAGGGAGGGGCTCTAATTTGCAACGAATTTCCTGAAATGAGTATGGTGAAACAGGAAAAATTATTGCTCACTCTTTACGATTCTCTCTGAGAGCACATATGGTCCAAATCCACCTCACGGTAAAAAACGAACACAGTGCTCCTCCACTCACAAAAATCGCTAATCACAAAATTCTTTGTTGGAGAGGGGAGGGTTGCTTTAGAGACATGAGCTCTGAGGCAAAGAACACCCAAAACATATTTTTCAGAATTCATGCTTAGCTTGGAGAGAGCCACTCTCTGATCACAATGGTACCTCTGAAGTCGTCCAAGACCCCTACGAACATAGATATGACACTTTGAAAATGCCTGCATTTTGATGGCAAAAATTTCGTGGACGAGTTGTCTCGGACCTGTATTTCTCTTCATTCGAAATCGCTGCACGAGAGCAAAACAGGATGAGGAGATAGACTGGCAATAGACTGAAGAACGACGACATTCTGAGAATTCATCCATACAATTGGACGCTATCGAGTTCGTAAATCTGGTAGGGGGCCGGGCCTGTGGTGGTTGGCGAAGAAGATCGGGCTTGTGGTGGTTAGCGAAGGAGGTCGGGCCTGTGGTGGTCGCTTATATCTTGCTTATTTAAAGGAATTGAGATCTCGCATTTTGCACGTGTTATACAGGAGGGGTCTGCTACACAATCAAACAAGAACACCGAATTCGTGTCTGAGGGTGTACTATGCCTTCAAGAGCACAGTCCAACCTCAGAGACAAAATCTGAGATTTCCGCATATTTGTCAAGTAGATCCAGTTTATATAGCACCTGCCAAGTACGAACTTCCAATTCCTTCGAATAACTCAGGCGATTCTCGGCCCCGAGCCGCACATAACAGCAATCGGAGCCGTCTGACAGTTCGGCTCGTTCTCTCAGTCTCCGGGCCACTGTTGTTGCTATTAGGGCGAACTGGAGCGGCCCGGACAGCAACAGCGGTGGGCCGTAAAGCACCATCAAAGGCCCGGACAGCAACAGAAGCCGACTCGCAGATTTGGGAGAACGAGCCGAACTGTCGGGCGACTCGGGGCCGATAATCGCCTGAGAAGGGAGATATAGGGAAAAGCCACCCTGGCGCGCCCATAGCAAGAAGCCACTTTGGCACGCCCCCTCAGGCGTCGTTTAGAGGGCGTCGAACAGCGCGATGAAGTGCGAACCTACAATATTGATCGTGCGGCACCGCGTGATCAATATAACAGACATGTAGTGTGCCGCTCATATCGGCGCGAAAGTATAAACGACCCCAAAGACCACCTTTCGAGCGCAACAGTGGCGAGACCCAGCCCTTCACAACACTCTCAGCCTCTCTCTTTGCTCAAGTCCGCTCGCAAATATCGGTTGCGAATCAGGGAAATCACAGGCGTCGGACAACTCGTTACAACATACAACATACTTTCGCTGCCCAATATCAGGCGATTTTGGAGGGTTGATGAGTCCGTCCCCAGGGATCTCATTCAATTACAGAGACATCAGTGGAATCCTCGTGATTCCAATTGGTCTTCGAGATAGACAAAAAAACTATTCCGAAATTGGCATGTGCATTTAAAGGCGGCGTTCGCGACCCATATTACTTTCAATTTATATTCGTGATCAAACGGGGATATAGCTTCGTTCGGTGAAAGGGGGTGCTCTACCTCTAGGCAGGTGAAGGAAGAAACCTTCCCCACTGCAAAATCGGTAGCGTGCGGGTCAAGGCCCCGAAAAGGAATCAAAGTGACCCGACATTTGTGCAAGTCATTTTCAAGATGGGATAGATGTCATTACCAGTTTTTCGCTCACAACTTTTTTGTCTTAAAGATAGGCTAATGGTGATCGTTGTTTTTGGAATTCTCACGAAGTTCTGCATCGAATAGATTTTCGGGTTAAAAAAATACGCTCTCGGTCTCCAAGCCAATTTCAGTCTATCAAATGCATCTTACCGCCTGAAACTGTTGGTTTTTCATTCATAGCTTTCAAACCTGTGAAGACGAACCTTGGGTGAGAGTTGTTTTTGAAATCTCCATGGAGTTCTGCGCCGACTAGTGCTTTCAGTTTGGAAAAAATTAAGTCATTTTATGAAATACTAGTTTTGCGCTTATAGCTATTTGAAATTCAAAGGCAGGGTTGTGGTGAGACAGTTTTGAAATCTCCGCGGAATTTTGCGTCGAAAGCGATATATTGGGTCCCCAACTTCACTAGCTCCAGAGCTAGCAAGGTCGGTGGAGCCGAGCTGCATAGTTCCGTAAGGTGCTCTCGCTCTACGATGTAAACGAGAAATGGAGGGATTCACTGGAGCCAGCAATGGGACTCGACTCCACCGACCTGGCTGGCTTATGGAGCAACTGAAGTTAGAGACCCTATATACATATCGTTCGACGTAGAACATCACGGAGATTTCGAAAACAACCATCACGACCCTGTCTCTAAAGTTTAAGGAGCTATAAGCGAAAAACTAGTATTTCATAAAACGAATAAGGCCGAAGGATCGAGAAAATGTTTTTCCAACCTGTAAATTTTGATCGACGCGAAATCCCATGGAGATTTCGGAAAGAACCCTCTCTAAAGGTCCGCAAGTATACCAAAGTCCTCATGCTTGTATCACGAACAATTCAGGTGTACATGCTTTCAGACTCACTTCTCGAAAACGACCATGGCCAGTTTGTCGTCTTTGACGACTTCATGGAATCGCACTATATTCTCGTGATCCACTGTGTTGTACATGTCGACATTGCGTTGGAGGGCGTCATCCAGTGGTTTCAACTGAGCCAGGAATTCCTCTCCGGTTCTTCGCTCCTTCACCCAAAAAGGCGCTCCACTGCTCGCCAACCTGCAAATACCGCTCAGTCATCAACTGCACTTGCCTCCTATCAATGTCGTGAGTACGTCGCCTCAACATGCACACATCGCGCTCTGTCGCTTGGCCACAGTGAACGATATGCACATGTTTGTGGTAACGTACCACATCATAATTGGTCAGCAGTCAGTCAGTCATTTTCTAGACAGGACTAGGCGGTATTCGCGGTTCGGTCAGGGTCGGTTTGTACACATTTCTGAGGCTACATCACTGGTCGTCGTTCCCCGCGGGAACGACGGTTCTATTCTATCGATCGATTTGTTGTTATTGATTCTATGATTGATGAAACTCAGATTAGAATACTCTAAACACTCGCTGTACACACACGATAGATAGAATAAAACCGTCCGTCACTCCGTAGTGCTAGTGCATCCAGTGCATCTAACTAGTCGGAAATCTGTCCGGGCTAGGATTCACCGCCTCCAAACCTTGGGTTATGATTAGGTCTGGAGCACACAACTGTCATAACATAATAATACATAACCCATGATTTCAGATGAGCCGAATCCAAGCCAACTCCGTATCTATTGATGGACTATCCACGACCGATGAATGCAACACGCAGAAATTAACACAATCCGTTCTACCGTACCATCCTCGAGCGAAGGGGAACTGAGTGAAGAACAGGAAATGACGTCGTTTCAAGTGTGAAATTCCTCTTCAGCTCGATGTCGAAAACCACCGTACACGCACGCAAGGACATGTTTATAGTCGTCGCCGCTGTCGTGGATGCGTCGCTCAATAATTCAATATTTCGATCCACGACACCGGCATGAACGACTATGTGTGTTATTGAACGTAGACGGACACGGACAAATACTGATTAGTATTAAATTTATTGACAGAGCCAAACAAGACGCGACGCGGCCGGGCGCCAGCGCCATTGTTCACAGGCACACATGATGAGCAGAATAAGCTGCGAGCCGTCACACGGCTCAGCAGTGTTTAATCAATATATTGATTTTTGCTGTGAATATGAATAGGAAAAGAAGAGAAGAAGCCGTGTGATGGCCGTACAATAGAGCAAATAAATTCGCATAATCACAATGAAAATGAGCAAAGTTGAAGACACAATACGACAACTTAAGAGATGGGAAAAGTGAAGAGGCAGACGCGTGAAGTGAAAACGGTCCAGCCGCGCAGCAGGACCATCCACACGCGTCGCATCTCCGGCAAACTCTGTCACCACTTGATTAGTCAGGGTACGGGGTAAGCTGTTTTCTGTGATCTACACTAGTCGATAGAACTCTGGTAAACACATTGAAATACAATTGCCATCACAATCGAAAGGCTTGGAGTAGAAGCAGAAGTGGCATTGGGAAACAAGGAGAATCCAAATCCGGAAGAAAATGGCAGAATGACCAACACACTCACATATACAAAACGTGCATATAGTACATACAAGATACACGAATCTGTTTGTTTGTCTGTTTGTTAGTTGTATGTACTCTTTTCAGTTTACATATACACATGAACATGACCGCATATACACATGATAATAATGACAGCGAATGAATCACGTTTCGTCTTCTTCGGCAATCTGGTAGATTTCCCGAATCTTCCTCGCCTCCACCATCGCGCGTTTTTTCGGAAGTTCGACGTCATTGAAATCTCCATCAGCTGAAAAAACTGAGTATCAATTCAAATAATTGAAGCGAGAAAATGTACAATTCCTGGTACAGGGGGAGATGTGGGGATTGGGTGTGGGGGGCTTCACCCTTTGTCGCCCCATCGGCAGCAATTTTGAGGGTGAGCAGACCTCCGCTCATTGGCCGACGGAGGGATAAACCCGCCCCGTACTTCCATCTCGCTCTGTACCCAATTTCCTTCAAAGACGTCCTCAAAAGCAAAGTATCTCAAGCTTAAAACACATCTACGAAAACAAATTGCATTGTTAGTATCACTTGGGCACATTTAGTAGAACTGTGTAGTACCCCGCCCCGAGCTGTCGGTTCCAAGTAGTTACAAGCCCAATATGGTTGTTTTTTGTACCTATTTTACCTTTCAAAACGCGCAGTAATGTTTCGAAAATCTGGAAATGGACCTCATAATCGTGATCGGCGCCCCAAATGACCCCCTGGACGAAGTTTGGGTGAAAGCACATTTTTTTCGAACTTTGAATATACGTAATAATAGCGTTTTCGACTCGTACCGATTGTTGGTTTAGCGTTTACTTATATCAATTAGGGGGTTCTGAAATCGTACAAGAACAATTTTCCAAATTCGACTCAAAACTCTCCATGGGAGGTTTTCTGGGGCGCCGATCAAGGGTCTGAGGTTTATTTGTCGATTTTCCACAGTTTTTACTCAGGTTTTTGACGACATCCGGAATGCCACGATAAATGTGGCCCAAACTGTTTATCTATGGCTTATTTGAAGGGCATATATCTAGGGCTTATTTGGAGTGCATAACACGAATATGAAGTCCGTTTATCGATTCTTCATAGATTACGGTGGGTATACGGTAGTTTGGTCAAAGTGTCAGAGTTGACTAAAAATTTCGAATCGGGGGTACAGAATTCGGGGTGCTGAATACGAATTTGACGTCCATCTGACTATTTTCGAATTATCAAGGTAGATTTTGCTTCCTAAATGAGATGGTAATTAGCGTAACCTACAGTTAACCTAAGAACTTCGACAAAAGACCTCAGATTCAAATTCAACATCCTAAGTAACCCCTATAAACTAGTTAGAAACCAAATCACAGAAAAATTTTTTCGAACACCGCAGAAGTTGCCTGACGGTCCCTTGTCTTTTTGCGAAGCTTGAAAACGCTTCTAGCTTTGTGGAACCAGCAGCTCGGAGTGAGATACTGTCAGTGTTACTATAGAGGCTCAAGAGATACTAACAAAGTAAGTCGTTTTCGCACACGCGGTTTACACTCCAGATACCTCCCTTGCTATTGGTATTTGCAGTCACTTTCCATTTTAAATGATTGTGCAATGCAAAGCGCAATTAGAGTTGTTCATCAAGTATACAAAAAGGACGACTTCATCCGCCTTTTGCAGTTCCAAACTTCAGGCTATTTCATTCAGAGGTCACTCCGCTTGAATGGACTAGCTTGATGATCCGCAGTGCAAGGGAGCTGTAAACTCGTCCGTTCTCATAAACTCGATCATTAAATCGGTTCTACCTTCGTAAGCAAGTTTGGACCCCATGCTTGGAGAAAGCTTTTGATTAGAAGCCACGAATATATAATGCTGCCACTATTTTCGTCAGTTGAAGCAAACCGCGATGCGGTGATACTTTCGCGCCATGGTTCCATACCATTATGTGTAGCGTTCCCACCACTCATGATATGGTACTCTGGGAGGCCGAGTAACCCATAAAACACTCCTTTATATCGTGAAGCTTAAATGGTGCACTGTGGGCTTAAGGGTATGCATGCTTCTTTCTCCTCCTCTCCCCCAATCCCTCCCAACTCTTGAGGCCTGTAGAGTTATACTTCCGCGCTTCGCTGCAGCCGGCTTACGCGGCAGGTCTGCAAATGATCAATAGTGAAATCTCATTAATTGCAGACGTACCGCAAACGCCTAACAAAAACTAGTTCTCAATAAGGCGCTTACTAGCAAAGCAATCAATTTCCAGATATCTTCTCCTAGTCCTAGACATATGGCCTTTTTGTCAAGTTTAGTCTAGCGAATGAACCGCGGCGAACCGCGCAGCGTTCGCCACACTCTCGGTCAGCGGAGACGATCGACCTTCGCAGCCCCGTCTATTCAGCGCGACTGAGTTCTACAACAGACTCCTCACCTCCGGATTTGGTCAGAAAGCGCGAGGACGTGTTTTCGCGTTTTTAGCGTCCATTTTCGACAGCTCCCTTTAAAATCAACTTTCTGAAGATCCAGAAGTTATTTAGGGTCAACGTGAGGAGCACTATCTAATATACTGCTTGCCAGAAATCATATTCAAACGGAAAAGTTCGAAATGTTATTTCCAGATAGTTATACTGTATACATAGCGCTGTGCAGCCACATACTGTATTTGAATACTGTATGGTACACTAAAATTTCCACCTCAAACTTTTTTTGTCTAACTATGAACCCTGGCTTTCATTATACCGTTGGATAGGCCTATTCATCAGTATTGGCGTTGCAGCAGATACGCTCCTCGTAGAACAACTTTGCTTGTGCTGCTTCCTCGTCTTTTTTCGAGATATCGCATGAAGTTTATTCGAAGCGTTCTCTGTGTCTCACAGGAGCCAATTCGATACACAGTACCTTCTACAGTGATTGAGCACGATGTGGTCGCTTGGCCGGCATCATTGGCAGCTATACAGGTGAAGATGCCGCTGTCTCTCCACATCGGATCGGAGATTATCAACGAACACAGATATGGTCCATCCTGGACGAATTTCACCCGGGTTGACTCAACGATCGGTCGCCACTCCTGGAATATACAAATTCTTGTTGCATCAGCAGCTATGGGAGCTACATCTATGGCTTCTTGAGCTGAAACCGCAGATATTCAGGTAGTCTCGTTGAAGGATACACACCTTCATCCACTTCAGCTCTGGGAACGGCTGTCCTTCGACACGAACGTCCAGTCGCATCGGCTGTGCATCAGAAAATGTCCGGTTGAACAACGGCTGGATGAAGCTTGGACGGACTAAAAAAACTCCGGTTTTGCAAGATGGATGTTTCTTTCCTATCAACCTTATTCCTTCTGAAAAGATGGCCCAAGACAAAACTCACTTGCCAAATCGACCATGATATTCTGCTGCGCTTCACCATATGAATTCTTGGCGAAGCACTGATACTGGCCCACATTGTCCTAAACAAGAAGATTCGAAATACATATATCATAGAAATTCTTGAGGTCAAATGTAAAAATGGTGTATGAATCCTGATCGATTCCGATGACTTGAAAAACTTTGAAAACCACCTTCGTAAAAGCGTTGATCATCAATGTGGTCTCGGTTCCTCCGATCGTGTACACCTTGCATTGTGACGTTGGACTCTTAGTGTCAATGTCCCATCCTGCAATGGAGGCAACAATTTATTGACTAATCCCGGGTAGAAAAGAATTGTGGTTTTTGTTTGTCCTAGAGTTCAGCGTGACCCCGGCCTTATGTGAAAATGCAGGCGGAATATGTATGAAGGAAACTTTCAATGAAAAACTTCGATACGGCGGCGCGAACCTCGGAATTTCCATTTGATCTCGGGGTCCGGATAACCGGCCACATTCAGGGTAATCGTCAGTGTATCGTTTTCAGCACAGTATCGTTTATCGATCACTCCTGGGGCAAACCAAGGTGCGCATGCTGAAAAAGGTCTTTTTAAAAATATTTGATTATGAGATTCATGTCACACGAACTATTAACTGGGTTGAACGTCTAGAAAAATTTCTATGCTTATATGTAAAACAGTGACAGTATAACTGACCATACTGTTCTGCATGAGCCAGATCGAGCGCCTTCTCTGCGTAGGGATCCAACAGCGGAATCACCTTCTTGTTCTTGTCAAGCACTGGTTGTGGCGGTGCCATTAACCTTAATAAGGAAGAGGTATCAAATTGGTTGCCATCATTGGTCGACGAGCAAGGTCAAGCCAAACCTCGATGGCGGCGAAGCCGGTGAAGGATCGGAAATTCCATAGATATTCTCAGCTCTGACTCGGAATTGATAGGATTTGCCCAATTCAAGATTTCGCACTTTGCAAACTGGTTCGGGAATGTTGTAGTCAAGCTGAACAGTACATATTCGAAGGAACTGCAACTTGTAGAACAAAAAATATCCTCAACACACCAGAGTCCACTCCTTCTCGGGAAGTTCACGAATTTCGATGACGTAGGAGACCTGAGGATAGCGCGGAGGAGCTCGTTTAGTGGGGATCCATGAGAGGGTGAGGTAGTGACCAGTGACTTCCTTGATGAAAGGACCACGATCTGGCGGCGTAGGAAGACCTGAAACGGAGAGAAAATTAGGAATTTTAAGGATGTGTGTTGGAATTTAATAGTTACAGCAGATGAGGCTGAGCCAGAAACGGAGAAAGAAATGACTTTAGCCTGATCTACATTCAATGCGTCGATATAGGGTGCATAACAGTAAATTAAGGTGATCAGGTTGTATTTACAGAGTGAAACTCGGTTCCTTCAATCTTCTGACACAAAAAAAAACTATCGCACCCGCGTCTATGAATCCACACCAAGAGGAGATTCTCTTGAACGCAAAATAGAAAACTCACTGGCGTAGTTGAGCTTCTTGAACCCGTATTCCTCGGTGAGATAAGGTGTGACATCGTACTCACCATTGAATTTGATATTATCCAGATAAGGAACTGAAACATTCATAGGAATCCGAGAATTCTCGCGAAATCATCATAAGCTGAAATAGTGGCGGTACCAGTGACGTCAAGGATGGCGGAAGAGCTGGCGGTGCCGTGCATGTTTCTGGCCACTGCCACATACTCTCCGGCATCATCGACAGTGGTGTCGAGAAGAATCAGCGCATGCGATCCGCCACCACAGGACTAAACAAACGATTTTGAGTGTACAGCGAAAAACTCATGGGAAAGTTACCCTTACCTGTATCTTGATTCGACCTCCTGGAGTTATTCTTCTGCCATTGTGAAGCCATTCAACCTGGAAGGAAATTTTTCTTGAAGGCAGCAGACACGCTCAAAAAACTTATTGAGATAACTACGTTTCTGGAGTCGCATGGCTCCTAGTACACTGCTCACACCGTTGGAAGCGTCAAAAATGAGTCAAAATTACTAAATTTCAGCAATGCAAACCGAAACATTTCTGGAACCCCGCCCCAAAATATAAACTCGTCCAGATTGATAGTACTAATACTGTCACTTTGGTTGGTTTTTGATGCTTCCAACGAGGTGAACGTTCCAGTACATGCTGTTGGAGTATATCGGCTTCTCCATCTCAACCGGTTTGTTGCTAATATTCGCTGTTTGAACCGCGCGCGGTAAAACTCGTCCACTTTCACCCGATAACAAAATAACCGTTATTCCTCTATTTGCGCACAGTTCTCGTTCGTTTTTTCGTCAGTTCCCAATACAACCAGCTCCAAACCTTTGATCTACGTCATAAAATCGATACCATTTGTGAGCGTGTCTGCTGCCTTTAATGTCAGTTTTTCTGCTCCAAAATGGGAATGAGAAGGAGCTATGAAAAAGTCCTCAATATTGAAGTTGAACCCATAGGTGTTCTCAAATACCTTACCTCTGGCGCTGGATGTCCCACCACCAGACAGTCAAAGATCGTGGGCATTCGGTTGAACACGTGCTTGTTCTTCAACTGTCGCACGAATCCTGGCGGGAATGGCATACCACCCCTAAACATAAGATTTCGGCAAGTTTCATGGATTTGCAGATTCCTTATTCCATCAAAAGTACCTGTCATCTGGACCATAGCCGTCAACTTCTCGTGGCCGAATCACGCTCAGCGCGCCTTCTGTTCGAGCCATTCCCAACTTGTTGGTAGCCTCCAGTGAGTAGTCACCCTCATCCTCTGGTTTGCTGAAGCAGGTATCTTTCACATAGAATTTCGATCCTCGGAAAGAAAATCTCCGTGGGGTGCTAGCGCGAAATCTGCATTGAAAGTAACTTTATGGGATTAATCCATGGAACCTAGCACGGCGTCGCAGCGCGCGGCGCGAACACTGTGGCTGTACGGCCTTTTCAGCGTTTCCGTTCTGGTAGGCTCCCCAATTCAATGTGCATTTTTTGGAAAAATTAAGGATTGAAACTCACACATTCAAAATTACTAAATGATGAATTCCCCGATCGTCAGTGAATGGAACAATGCGGCCTTCAGGTCCTTCGGAAATGATTTCCTGTCCATCCTGAACAAATTGTGGTCTTTCCTTTTCAATATGTCGAATGTAAAAAATTCGAACCTTGAACCACTTCACTGTGGGTGTTGGCCATCCAGTCGCACATACAATCATCTCTACAACATTGCCCTGAAAATATAATGAATTGCAAAGGGAATTTCAGAAAATTTTGTCAGATTTCGGGTTCCTCGTCACTGATAATGAATTATTTTGACGATCTTTCAGTTCATCAAGGAGGTGTTCAAGGTATATTACGAAAATCTCGCTCATGTTAAAGGCAGTGTTCACGATGATTTTCGTTCCCGAGTTTTCCACTCAAAACAATGCGTTGGCTATTGAGTGTTACCAAAATTACGAAGCAACGGCGAGAAACGCATTACAACGTCGTATTTCAGTGATATTATTCTATAAAATCAACTAGTTTTCCGGTTGGATAAACGTGTCAGCGGTGGTCGTCACCGGTGGAAAATGAGGTTATTCAAAAATGGAAGAATATTCCAGGCAAAACAGTATTAGTTAGGGTCCGAAGCAAAAAACGGAGCTGTAGAGAGTAGAGAATTGCAAAAGACGGGTCCACAAAGGATTTCATTGTCACAACGAACAGTTCCAGTGAGAGTAAATTGGCGGGGTTAGAGTAAAGGATTTCTTGCCCTTCTGGTGCGTTTCTCTCAATTTCATCTTCATTTTAGTTCTACCCGGGGGCCAAACAATCGATTAAGCGAATTATCTCAAAAACGAAGATTATCGTGAAAACTGCCTTTAAACATCGACGAGGGAATAAATTTCTGCCTAGTCCGCAATTGAGAACGCGAAGCATCTTACGGATATCATTCGCTATCATTAGATAAAAAATTGAGAGGTTCGATCCCAAACCTAAATTTCGAAAAATTATCAGCTCAATATCAGTGCCACAGTTTAACCCTCTCCATACCATAATCGAACTTTTGGGTGGAAGAGAATTTTCGGTCCCCGATTTCCCGAGGATGAGACTGGATTTTCCCCGGTAAAAACAACTATTCGCCCAATCTCCGCCCAAGTGAGCTACTTGGGTAAGGTTCGTTTTCGTTTTTTCGCACATTCACGGAAGGTTATGGTAGTTACAGCGTCAGTTTACTTTGTAACCTGCCACTCTGAGCCTGTCGTTTTTCCAGATCTAGGGTTATGGACGAGTCAGCCACAATTTTATTTTTGGACTGCGCTAGAATAGCTTCCCTTGCAAGGAGCGAGCGACATTTTTGAAAAAAATTTGAAATTATATACAGGCGTGAATTGCTGTCCGCAACTGACCATGAGCGCAATCGGTGTAGCGACACGCAGTGCAAGTCAGATCATGAGTGGACCATCATGGGTAATAGTACTGGGACCATGGGGTACCGTCATGATTATCTTCGAGCTGCGTGCTACAACAATGGTTGACTGCAATCGTCGACCGGTATTTCGCATCGATAAGGTCAGTATTTACGTATGGATGACTATCACCCGTCAAATAAAGGTCTCTATGTTTTGGGTAACAGATTCGTTCAACTTGGATAAAACTGAATGAGTTTCAATTTTGCAGAAGGGATCGGCTTCCAAGTTGATTAAACAGATCAGACCAATGGTACGATTTCGCTAGTTACTGTAGTGTTCTGCAGGATCATCCCCTCCGGGTGCCGGGTGATCGTTTTTCGAACAGCACACCTTACAATCAAAAGAAGCTAAATAAATATCTTCAGCTGTTCAAACAGTGGCGCACTTTTCCACTGGCGCCGTCCGTTAACACCTTTGACCTTGCGGTTTTGCCTATCTGACACAAACAAACACCAGTGGTGGCCCCAAACACCATCACGTACTGGCCTGTTTATCACCCGAGACGGGGTTCTGCCATCAACCGTTTTACTTATCTTTTAACTTGGTAAACATCACATACACATTTTCAAGACCAAATAGTCTGGTTAATTTTGGTCCTCCCCGGTTATAGGGCAAAATGGGTATCTGAAGACCAGTCTAGCAACATTTACAAGATTTGGAGTATTCTGTAAGCACTCAAATTCTGGAAAAATCGGCTAGTATCCAAGCACTGCATCATCTTTAACATGACCTCCATGACGACCACGGGTAAGCCCATCATCCACGGAGGATGCAAGTGGACAACAGGGTAAGAGGTGCCAAAACTGGAAGGAATTACCTCGAAGAACCGTACACAAAACTGTACGGAGTTCAAAAACAGTGCGGGCGTCGATTTTTCTGCGGGCAGTAGACCCAAAACTGGAGGCCGGCCGGACCTCAGACTAAACCGGCCAGAACCTAACGAAAACCATTTTCTCCGCACCTAGAGTATTTTTCCTGGAACACGAAAAGCCTCTAAACTGAGAACCTGACCGATCTTGCTCACGAAGATCTGCAGGAACGGGTAGCGAGGAAGTGACACCAGAGATAGAAAACGGTTTCCAGCCTAAACTGTTCGTGGGTGGGGCTGACTAAGTACGGGACTATCGCCGTGACTCAGCACACTCCATAGAAATCCCCACCCAGCAGAGCTCCATCCGCGCCACCCGGTTCAATCAGCGTCTCTGAATCATTCGATCCACAAACATTAAAAGAAACTGAGAACTCAGCGAGTTCAAACAACCCACATCTCACCTCCCAATCGTTTTAGTACTATTGCAGAATTTCGCAATTCTATGAGGGACAGATTTTTTTGAGGCCAATGCGCACTCTGACGCTTCCCTGCACCCCAATTACAAACCAGTTCCTCACTTAAGAAAGTTTTTTTCTGCAGGTAACAAAGGAAGAAAAAGTCAAAATATACCTCAACTGGTTTAGTGCATTTCTGACTAATTCTTCATTTCCGCCATCTTCATGCTGGGCAAGGAATTACCAAGCTCAAACCCACAGGTATGGAGATGTTTTGCGCAACTAACTTACCATTAAAGTATGCACTTGAACCCCTAAGCGGCCGGTAACCTTTGAGTCTGACAAAATGGACCGACCCTGAGCTGCTCAGGTCAAGTTTCCAGTCTCATTTTGATGGTCATGTCAGTAAACTAGAGCCCTTCCTTTCCTTCGCAAAACTGCTCAAATCAGCTTTATCAGACAATCACATCAATTCTGTCCACAGCATTTCTTCACCTCAGAGTGAGAAACAATTGGCTTCGTCTGCGAAGCTATGAGTGCACGTCTTGCCCCGATTTGCTGTACGTATACATATGCTCAATGCATCGTCCACCGTCTGGTTTTCCTCCTCATCGATGATTCATCGCTTACTTTAAAAGTCCCGAAATCGCCGAAGCAAAGCGCATGGGATGCGAGCCATACTTACCTCCTTGTGATTATTTTAAATTCTATTCTTCTCCTTAAAAGACTTAAAAGTTTATTTATTTTGTCCGAGGGAATTCCCAATATCCACGAAAATCATTTTCGTGCTTTTCAAATAAATCTTTCCATTTTTTTCGAATAGATGAATAGATTTCTCGCAATAAACGTTATTTTCTCGAGAACACTGACTGCCAATTTCCACAAAAACATCTTTCGCACTCAATCTGCGCGAGCAGGCTAGATTTTATTCTGAAAAAAAAAACTTTAGGTAACCAGATGATAAATATTTTGCAGACTGAATATCTGATTTTGAATCACGCAAATCCGTTAGCAAAGGCTGTCCATGCACTATTTGTGGTTTTCAACTTTTTTAGCACCACTAGCTCTTCAGACTTTAAAAAGAAAACCGCAAGATTAACAGTCTGTATCTGAGGCGCTTGTTGACAACCATGTAAGTCGCTAGGCAAATAGCAAAAAGCATAAGAGAGAGGGAGGGCGGGGTGGTGGTCGAGAATTGGGCAGCCCTTCCATTAGTTAGTTCTCTCATTTGCATTAACCAGGACTGAGCTGAAAAGGAAACAACGTGAAGTAGTTTTGGCTTGCTCCGGTATTCGTCTTTGAATTGCACTTTTTTCTATAGTCTTGTCCTGTTTTTCTTCGAAATGCTTCCTAATTCACACACGAGACTTTTGGTATGTGATAGGCGGGACGATTCCCAGGAGTGCACTTTTTTCTTTTACGACCACAAACATTCGAATAGATCTCAAATGTTTAGAATAACTTCTACAGAAAAAAAGAAGAAAAAAAGAACTGCAGTTGACTTCAAGCTAATCACTGAGTTCATTTGGAAGACCCCAATCTGATTTATTACAGATGTGTTCTTTTGAAGCTCAAAGTACTTCGAACTGCCTGCCCGCTTGTTCCCTCCGTATTCAACGAAGCACCTAGGAAATCTGTACTGACACATAAATTGCTGTTCGTATCGGAGTGAAATTCCGGTCCGCAGCTTCGGACAACGGCTGCTGCGACAAGCACGCCACACAAAATCGTACTGAGACCACGGGTAATCGTGTTGGGGCAATCGGCCTAAACTCGGTGCATTTATGTTATAACATAGTGCACTCGCTTTGGGCAAACGCATAGTAAGGAACGCAAAGTATCAGTGCGATCTGTGCAGACTGTATGTGCTGCTACAGTGTTTGTCCGTTACTGCGAAAAGGAATTCCGCTTCGATAAGGACATACACATAAATTGCATAGGGAAACAAATTCCCGTGTTTTTTCTTCCATTGAGAATTGCGCAACAATTGAAAATTATGGATTTGTTGCAGATCGTTGGAACAAGTTTACAAAACCGTATTGTTATTGGCCATTTCGACAGATCGATTTTTCATAGATTTTCGGATCGATTAAGCGGAGGGTAAAAAGAAGGTCCTCTGTATTGGCCCAGAAATCAATAACAAAAATTCAGTTCAAAAATCCAATCACATTACACAGCGTGTAGAAAGAAAATTTTCATCTGGAAAGCCTACATATGAGAAAAGGCCAACATTTTTCGAGACTTCCCTCACCGAGTAATAAGTCCTCATGCCTTTGAATATATCCGATTTTTCATAAAACTACCACAGTTGTGAAACTAATTCATTCAATCATGTATTCTCTATTGTTTCCAATATCTCCAACAGTTTATCAGTGTTGTTCCCCCTAAAATTGCTCGATCGGGTGCCGAAAAAGAACGCGAGTCAATCTTCGAAGTTGCTATCTTCACAAAACTTTTAATTTCAATTGAAATTCGATATTCGTGAAATTCGATAGTTCTGAAAAACAGTTATCGAATCGAGATGGATATGTTCCAAAGTTGGGGGCCAAATGGATCGCCGAAGCTGTAGACCGGCACTCGAAAGTTGGTGTCATGTTATGGGTCATTCAAAAAAAAGATTTTTTTCGCTCTAAAAGCTGATGTAACTGAAATTTTGCATCATAGAAAGGCGAAAACCTATTCCCTACCCCAATAATTTATGAAATGTAGAACTACATACATATAACTGGCCCGAACTCTCTTTTGGTGCACTTTCATAAAGTTCTTCAAACGCCAGGACGATTTGACGGATAATAACGATCATTCGAAGGTAATACATACTTTACGGAAGGCAATTTATATTATGGTTAGCGAAGTTAGAGTTCATCTCAAGTTGTCTGATACTATTTTTTACACATTAAAGTCACGAGGTCATTCATGCTCTAATAAAAGATTTGTACCACTGCAGCAGCATCCTAGTCAAGTGTAGTAATGTCAGTTGAGAGCAACTTCGATTATGCTCAAAGGCAGTGCTTACGATGAAAGTCGTTTTTCTGTTTCCCCGCCAATCTTGAAAACGGTCCCATGCTGATTCCAATGATGTCCCTGGAATCGTACAAGATCCCCTGGAAACGGAGTTATGGCCCCTCGAAATTCAGCTAGGGAAGCATTTTGGACGAGTTGTCCGAGGCTTGTAGCTCCCGTTTTTCGCAGCCGATGTGTGCGAGCTGATCTGAGTAAAGAGAGAAGTGGCGAATGAAGGGAAGAACGGGGCTTTCGATCGGAAACCATAGCCGATCTAATCACGAATCCAGGGCAACAGTTACAGGACGTGGGCGGAGTGGCCCAATGGGTTGGCTGACCCACGAGATTTTCACCCACTTACCGGTCGTTTTTCGTCGCACTTCCGTTCTCAATCTTCTTGCAGGGACCCAAAGCTTACGTTTTAGCCGAAAAATGTGCAAATTTTTCTTGGTGAACACTGCCTTTAAAATACTCTTCAGAAAATTCCCATGGTCTTTCAGCAGATGAGTCGATAGGGATGGAAATGAACTTCCTGATGAGTAATCTGTCAGTCTTCCCCGGATTAATTTTGGCGTCTTTCACGCGCCGCGTCGCCCACGACGTCGCACTCCCACCATGTTACATCCTAACTCGAGTTTCGGCCAATAACTGATGACGTTACTAACCTGATGGATGCTCTGATTGTAAAGACCTCGCCGGATTCGGGGCTTGCTCTCTTCCGGTTCTTTCGGCTCTTCTGGAACGATTTTTGTGCCCAGAGTGCGATCACCTAAACATTTTGAATAAAGATTCATAGCTTTCAGCTATGTCAGATCAAATCTGACTCTTTCAGTAATCACTTGACTCTTTTGAAGGCAGTACTCACCATGAAAACGGTCTTCGAATTTCAACCGGTAATCGAATGTACTGGGGGGGGAGGGGGGACAAGCCACATATAGCCCCATATGGCCCTCAAACCTGTATGCGCTATGCCCTACCCGCCCATTTCGTTGACGGCCGTTGAGGGGTGAGCGGGGCGGGCATAGCACAACCAAGTTGGAGGGCCGTATAGAGATATCTATACGCTTAGCAGTTCTTCGGTATTCATTGTTGCAGGAACCATGGTACTTCAGATTTCCGATGAAAACTGGAAGACCGATTTTATCGTGAATTTTACCTTCAAATATGGTTCTGGCAAGCCTGGATCACCATAGCTCAACTCAACTTCCACGTTTCGAAGCTAATCTTACGCGTAACGAGTCGATTCTTGAAAAATACCATGATCGGATTTTCGATAAATCCCTATGTGATCATCTTTGTTAATCAATCAGATGGTTTTCAGGTATAACTTTCAATTTAAATGCTATTCCGGTAACATTTGTGGACGGACGCAGAAGTACTCTTGAAGAATGATCTCTACTGCATATTTTATCCTCTACAGTATTCCGATTTTCCAATTCATACTTGCCGATTCCTCCTGTCCACCACGATGGAAACACGACTCCAAAGGCAGGACTTGCTATTATGTGTCGAGATTGAAAATGGGTCATCACGACGCTCATCAGTACTGCCAAAAGTTTGTTTTTAACAATCCCTCCATTTTTACATTTTGGAGCAAAATTAATATTGTTATAACTCGTGCGTGTGCGCGCTTACGATGCTCTCTTCCTCTCCCGCACGCCATTTAACACCTCTCACCCCTCACTATGCATACGCACGCGGAGCAACCAGGTGAATTTCGTTTCGAAATAGGTTGAAGGGACAGCGACTAGCGGTTGCGCTGCAAGCGAACCTGAGAAGAATGAGTAAAAACCGGTCAGTATTCTTCCGTTTGTGAATTTTGATTGGATCTCATGACTTTCGGGAACTATTTTCATCAATTTGAACTCGAAAAGACAAAATTCTAGACTGCACCTTTCTGACTGTTTGGAATTAGTTTTTGCTCCAAATTCATGCTCTATTGCTCCCAGTTCGAATTGCTCATCTTCGCATCGAAGCTCATCAGAATGCGCAAACTCCACGATCATTTGTGAGCCACGTATCCTCTGATTCCGGGTGTGATTTATTTCCGTTCGTCGCGTGCGCTTGCGTGCGTACGCTGCGTCTCCTTCTCTCCACAGTTTTTCGCTGTCTCTACCCTCGCTCCGCACAAGCGCGCGAGAGAACAGAGTAAATCAGGCTCGGAACCAGAGGATATGTGGTGGGTGTATGCGCAAGAGGGATAGCTGCGAACCACTCAACAGGCCGCGCGCCTGTCGCGTGCGCCGATCGATCACCACATTTCTCGTGGGCGCACACGACGCAGCGCAGTCTGCTGAGGTGTCCGCAGCTACTCCTTTTCTGGTTACCCGAACTATACAAGAGGGTACTGTTCATTATTTCAGGCTCTCAAATTCATCACACCTGCTCCGAATACAGTGCGACTCGGAAAACAGCTTCGTAAGTAGTAAGTTACGCCAATTATTCTCTTCTGGGATAGTTTTTGATAGGAACATGCTTGGTCGGCCTAAAGCTGGACACTGAGCAATGGTCCTCTTTACGGCGTTACGGCGCAACCATCGCAAAAATATTATCGTTCAGATCTAATGAAGCCGAAACCCATGGCCTGGATTGACGCCAGGCCTCGGTTCGATATCGTTGACAGTGCCGCTGGTCTGTTCGCACCCGGATTCGTGCTACGATGGCCTAATGGTCAGTGAGTTTGACAGTTTACAAGTGAGAACGAGGGATTGATCTGACCAATTTCTAAAAGGAGGGGTAAAGCCCCATTCATTGCTGGTCGCTTCGACTAGTCGCGGCACTGCCAACAGCTACAAAACCCGTCGCGTCAACAAATCTGGCACTGAGTCGCGCCGGGTTGAACAGTTTGCAGTTTTAGTCGGGATCGTCGAGCGACTGGGGTGTTTCATAGCTGGTCGAAGTGAGCTGCTTGATTTTGTTAGGTCGCTTCGGCTAGTCGCGCTGCTCCCAGGATGGAAGCGATTCCTCTAGTCGAAGCGACTATGCCGTAATCTCTCGTCGAGACGTATGTATTCAGCACCAAATTGCGGACTCCACACTCAATCTCGCGGCGTTGTCCGCAAATCTCCGTCATGTTTCAAGCGGAGTTGCGTACCAAGAGTGATCCCAAGTCGCTCGACGATTTGAAAACGCTGAACGGAGCGATTTCAAATCGCTTCGTCCAACGATTTTAGATCGCAGCAGTATTGTTGGTCGCTTCGACTTCAAGTCGAAGCTACTAGCTATGAATGGTGCTTAAGACCCAACGGTTCTGCTGGTTCGCACGTAGTTTCGAGAACCGGACTTTTCCTGTCTGCAACTTCTGAGTAAGCTGGTGAGTGGGCCATTTGAAAAGAAGACACACAAAAATCCCAGAAGCGGCCCCAAAGCAACACCTGCAAACCTCCGAACCCCCCTTTTTTCGGAAACCACGCCCCCTTGTATGCAATTGATCGACTTCACCACCTGAGAGAAAATGGTTTCTGCTTATTTGTTGGTCCTTCTTCAGCTCGCAATATCAATGTAGGTCCCTAGGTCTGCTCCAAGAAAAAAAGACGACGACGGCAACTTTTAACGTAAGTTTTGCCTTCATCACGGCCAACTGTTAGGGACCGCAGATATAAAAATCCTCGTACATAATTTTGGATTAGAAGTGGACGTTCGGGAAATTCGAAGCCCCAAGATACGGTCCACATATGAGCTCAAACGGAATGGGAAATAAAATCTTTCCTTCTTCCAAACCCATTATCATGTAAACTTCTTAACTCTGTTGAACGAAAAAAAAACCGAAACGGCATTTTTCTTGGGACCTACGATTTGATCCTGTCGTGGATCTATAAAATTGGTGTTGACAAATTTTTTTTCATTCGATCGCTTAGTTTAAAGCCTGCCTCAGGGAAGAGGAAAGACATGGGGAGCAAAGAATTTCACCCCGCTACCCCTGATCATTACATAATCTATCCACATTTAGGCAAAATCGTCCGCTTCACTAACTGGGCAAATGGTAACGGCGTTGAGGTGGTGGATCGGTCGAAGAAGTGCGTTCACCTGCACGCGACTGGGGAATGGGAGAACGCTGCCTGTGACGAGCCGGCTACAGCAATCTGTGAGAGGCGACTCCATCGCCCAGCTGTACAGTACTGCCCTAAACACTGGCTCTACATGGACGCCACACAGTCCTGCTACCGGGCGATCACACGCACCAACATGACCATTCTCGACGCAGACAATCGCTGCTTCCAACTGGGTACGGTACAAATACCATAATCATTGAAGGCTATCATTTTTAAACGCGCAACTTCAGGCGCCGAGCAGAACCATGACGCAATGCTGGCCAGCATAGGAGACGAGGTCGAGAATCAGTTCATTAAAGGTTGGAATTTTATATTCATCTGCACTTCAGATATGAATGAGGAATCTACCACTTCCTTTTTTTTCGAAAATTATGCAGAATTTTATACCTGTATCGAGTTTTATATTTGAATTATAGATTTGGCTCGCGAGAAAAACCCTAATTTTGATTTCGTGATGCTGGGAGCGTTTGGTCGATCCAACAACGGCGACAAGTGGCAATGGATGGACGGTGAGGGATAATTTTTATCAAGTTGCAGCGAGAAAAAAGTGCTTTGGAGACTGTGCACTCCAAAAGCAGAAAGTTTGAAGGCTGAAACTAAATAATAGGAAATTTCAAGTTTTCCGACTTTTTTTCTGGCCCACATTCCGCTGTGCACTCCTATGAGGCTCAGTTCAAACATTCCGCAACGAAAGACGCGACATACATAACTATGTAGTGTTAGTTACCTATATCGACAGAAAATCGATATGGTTGGCCTCATGATATGTGCTTCTGAGATTATCAACCAAATATGCAAGACGGGGTAGCAATTTCACCGAGAAGCGGAAAAAATACGGAAGCTTGAAGTGCGTTCACGACGTCTTTTTTTCAAATTTTCCCCAAATTTTCCACCGAAAGTCCGTAAAACGGCCGCTGCCTCGCGTCACGGACGATCTGAACTAAGCCTTGAACTGAGAAATTTTTTTGTCATGTGTTCGACAAAAAAATATTGGGATATAATGACGACTTTTCCAGGGACGCCGTTCACCTATCAAAACTGGGATCGGGGAATGCCTTTCGGGAAACGAGCCCTGGCTGTCTTGGTGAGTGATTCTTTCCTACATAGAATCTGGTCAATCAACAAAACTATAGCTTATCTAAAACTGGCAACTCAGGTAATGAATCGACGTGGGAAATGGATTAATCACTATGCTGATCGGATACTTTCCCAATACAATGCAGTCGCCGTCTGCAAATTGAAACCTTGATCCGGAATTAATCGTCAGAAACCACCTGGTTCCCTTCAATGATCTCTTGTCTTACCAGCTAGAAATAAATTTTATATATTTTTGAACCACGATTCTTACCTTATAGCTGTTACCATACCATACTTCACACTATAGCACCACTATGAGACTTGTTATACTCTGTTTATCTTGAATCGCACAAAACACGGTCCGCCAATAGTCCTCTAATTGGCCCGCTAGTACCTTAGTGTACGTCCACGACGCGTTCTCGGCAGACCCGGGTGTGCATCCGGTGTGCACAGCAATCGATTCGTCAATGCCGTCACTCGGCCACCCACCCTGCCACCCGGGTCTGCCGAGAACGCGTCGTGGACGTACACCACGGTACTAGCGGGCCAATTAGAGGACTATTGGCGGACCATGTTTTGTGCAATTCAAGGTAAACAGAGTATACAAAGGCAGACCTACAGCTACGTACTGTCACCTTGATATTTGAAATCTCAGTATTTCAAACATTCAGAAAAGCACAGATGACCCTCACCATCGACACAGAGTTCAGCCTTGGTGGAGGCGGTTCCATGTTCATTGGTGGCAACACAGCGGAAAAAGCCCTCGCTGAAGAAGTCAACATCGGTCAGATGAAGACGCTGGGTTCCATCCGGTAATGACTCAAAGTTCATTTTCGAAGATGGAGTGATCTCGATTCCATCCTGAAACACCATAAACATCCTTCCTGTCAAACCACTGACGGTAACTTGGAGGCGATTTCGAACCACTCTCACCTTTAACCACCTGATCTGCGGGAACGGATTTCCATACGGGACGCATTCAAATGTAACATTGCCTCCTGGTTTCGCCCGTCGAATGGTTAGCGGTACGGTGAATCCGGGTGCTTTGCCTTCCTTGAGCGTAGCATCGAGGTCTGTGATCGGTTTTCGTTCCTTTTCTGAACACATTTAGGTTATTACAGCACCTCTTTTCTATCGAGAAACTTAGGTGGCCCACTCAAAATTATTTTAATCACTATGAAGGCTAATGCTTTCACAAAAAGCTAAAATTACAAAAATTGAAGTTTACTACAGAAGCTACAAAGAAAAAGTTTGTCAATCGACTACGCATCTGCTTACATTATAGACACCAACACTTACCCGAAGGTTCGGTGGAATCTAGAATTTCAAGACGGTGATTATTCTCTTTCGTAGCACTCAACAATCACTTGGATTACGGCGACCTAATTAAAAGCTGAATAAATACAGTATACTCACGGATCACGGTCACATCGCAGGTGGTTCTAGCGGAGCCGAACGCATTTTCTGCCACACAGCGGTAGCCGCCAGCGTCTTGCCGGATTGAAGATTCGACAATCAACTCGCAGACTCCGTCCGAGGACTCTGTCTTGAAGGTAATCAAAATTAATGAGTATCACTTTCAATGGATTTACACATGAATTCTTTGTACTTACCAACTGCAATCTTCCATACGGGAATACCCGTTCTCCATCCTTGAACCATTTGATCTGCAGTTTCGGCTCTCCACTGAACTTACAACGAAGCCGGAATCCTTGTTTTTCAGGGATCTAGAAGACATGGATTAATGGAGGCAGGAAGTCATGATTTCTTGGCACCCACCTTCACGTTTTCGAGTGGTTCGACGACCTTCGGGACTTTATTGGCATCAAACTGATCGCGGTCAGCTGACCGACGCTCAGTTTCACGAGGCGCCTTCTTTACAACGGCATTACCCTTGTCGTGGGCCGAGCCGGATGGATTCGTCGCGATGACACGGTAAATTCCTAAAATGGCCACACTCTGATATTTCAAGGTCTGACTATAAGAGCTCCTACACAATCGCCCAGCCGATGATAATCGAGTCAAGTTTATTTATTCACAGCGAGCCATGTATGAGGATGGATGTGCCTTTCAACTTTTGCCTGTTCTCAACTCTGGGCTGTCTCATGAAGGTTGAGGCTACACCATCTCACCTTCATCATCCATGCAGCATTGTGGAATGACAAGTATAGCGGTGCCGTCTGGACCCATAGTGATCTGCACTCGGTCGGAGGGTTGAATCTGAACAGTATAACGTCAAACTCATTTTAACAATCATGGCCACTTGTGGAGTAGGGTCTACTACCCTTAGCCAATTGCACAGCCAACGCACGCTCTCCACGTGCCGCATAACAGCATATACTGTCATCCGTAGTCAGACCATGAGTTTTTTTCAGGGCCTTCTACATACTGTTCCTTCATAAAATCTAGTCGAATCAGGCTTGACCGTTATCGGAAGGTAGTGCGGCGCTCACGATACCGCAATCAACTCATCTTCCGCAGCAAATAAAGAAACTGGATACCTCGCCCACGTTAATTCACTTGACCCGAAGGCAGTGTTCACGGTATATTTCACTTTCAATATCTCCACAGTTTACGGATGTTCTGGGGCCCTATACAGCAAGTCATACTTAAAAAGGACGCTAAAGCCGCGTTTTTTTTAGCCAAAGTAGGCCCTCCCTTGTTTACGTTGATTTTGAGCGTGGAGGAATTGACCGCTATGAAGGATTATGCCTATCAGTCAGTCAAGCGATCAGCTGACTTATCAGCACTTCCTTGACTTGATTCTTCCTGTAATCTGAGTGTTCATTTCTTCACATAGAGGGGGCGGAAAAGGGGCACGGGGCGGTTCTGGGACTCCAAAACGCTTGTTCGCAGCCGTTATTTTGCCACTCCTGGCTCGTTTTCTAAAGTTCTTTCGGCACTGGGAGCCTGGAACCCTTTCAAATTCACTGTGGAAAGTCAACGAGGATGATCATCGTGAACACTGCCTTTAAATCAATAAGGCAACCATACGTACTTACTAGGAATCAGGGATGAGCGGAGATCTTCAACGAATCTCGGAAATCGGAAAGCCAAAAAACCATCGGAAATCGGACATTTGTTAAGCCAAATTCTTGACCCTCCCCTGGTGACTGTGCCTTCCAAAAATCTTGGGCTTTTCCATCTCTATTGCATAATTTTCATGTGAATAAAATTAACCCTGGCTTTCTGAAATTGAAGACGGACCTCGAATTCGAATTAAGCGCCCGAAATAACGCATCTATGGACTTGGCAAGAAATGCTGTGAGATCGCGGTTTTCGGGGAAATGTTAGGTTGGCCGAGGAATGGGGGAAGCGAGTGTTCACTCGTGTACGAAAGACTCTAGTAATAATGCCTACCTGCGCTCCATCCTTATGCCAAGTGAGATCAGGTAAGGGCGAGCCTTCCACTTTGCATTCCAATCGCAGCGGTTGGCCTTCAATGGCTCGTGCATCCCCGAGGCGAATTGTGAATCGAGGCGGAACGCTTTTAGAAGGAACTTTAGCGGAGATCAGACCGTCTGAAAAAAAATTTAGTAGAGCCTAATTACAGCAAAAGTTAGAGGTGATATAGGACCCGCAATGAACAACAAAAGGGAAGGAGAAAAAATGTTTAGCTTGGGGCTGAACTTACGGTTATGGAGAATTTCAGATATTTTGCCAGTAACTCACCATCGATGCGAGTAAAGGATTTCGTGGTCGCCGAGCCAGATTCATTGGTGGCAACACATCGATATGTGCCTTCGTCATGCACAGTCGCGGACGTTATTCGAAGATGATAAACACCCTAAAAGGCTTCCTTAACTTCAACTTCAAATAAAAACGGCTAAATAGCGAGTTCTGCAGTTTTCGTCGTGAAGGATGTGTCCACACATCCGGACAATGTTGATTGATCAACAATTTCATTTATCTTCTCGAAGCTACTCGGTCCAACCTTGCTCTCTTCAATATCCCATTCATATCTTGAATCCTCCCAGATCGGTCCTCCATCCTTTGACCATTTCACCTGCGGCATCGGTTCTCCGGTAACCTGAAATTTCAGATGTATATATTCAACTGGCTATTCAACACAACTACGCGAAAAACTTGCTGCACCTTGCATTCAAGATCAATAATACCACCAACAGACACGGTTTGATCTTCGAGAGGAATGATGAATTTTGGCGGCGATCCCATCTCCAGTTTCGGCATGTCGCCTTTACCCAGTGAGACTGAAAGCAAGTTTCATCTGCATATCCTTTCATGAGATGCGAGCAAGTGACATACTCTGGACATGAGATGTGGCCTGAGTTTTCGCTCTTCCGTGTTTGTTCTCCGCTTCACATCTATAGATTCCTTCGTCGCTCATTGTGCATTCCTTTACCGTCAGCGAGCATATGCCGTCTGAAGTAGTCTCGATCGTCGTACGGGAAGAGTCGCGAACCAAGGTGCCATTGCGGTACCTAAACAACACAGTTTGAAGCTCATTTCATACTCGCAGAAAAAATTTGTTCACGAACCATTTGATTTCCGGAAATGGATCACCCTTGACGGCGCATTTCATCGTAAAGGAATCGCCGCGATCGGTCCACACATCCACTAGACCCTTGGTGAAGAATGGCTCCTCTCCCTCCTTCTTTGCCTGTAACAATCCTTTCTTAATGCACCTACATAAATCAACTGATAATGTCCGAAATGTTGACTAAGGCCCCCGTCATAGTCGGTGGATCTACTGAGTCCCACCGTGTCGATACGCATCGAATTCGTGGAAGACGGGTGCAAAAAAATCAACCCACTGAGTCCGACTGCGACCGTCTGATGCCCACCGCAATCCCCCCGGTCGATACTGATATTTCTCATGCGTACAAGGGCGGGGCCAATGCACCGACTGAGTCCCACTGAGTCCCACCGAAATCATCCTCACCCCACCCGGTCGATATAGGTGTTTTTCACGTGATTTGGGTGCATTTTTTTCGGCCGACTGCGACCTGCCGAGTCCCGCCGCATCTCGACTCTCGCCGTCTGCGCTCTGCCCCACGTACTGCTGATACGGAAATCAGATTCAGACATGTTGAAAACAAGAAAAATCAGCCACCAAACACGTTCCGATTCACAGCTGAAGTGATAATCGTCACTATCAATTGTTTGGTTCGCAGAGGAGTTGGTTGGCGCTGGGGGCAACCGGACTCAGTGGGACTCAGCAGGTTTTCAATCCCTCCGCGGAGAGGGTTTTTGTCATGAGAGAGGTGCTGGCTGGCTGCAGCTCTCCTGAGGATTCTTCTACAGACGGCCGGCGTCAAAAGGAATCCAGGACCCGCGAAGAAGAAGAAGTATCCATGTGCCACATGCGACAGGGATGTCACTTGGTATGGAACCAGCGTCCAATGTTTTGGATGCCAAAGGTGGGTGCACTTCTCTTGTTCGGGTCTCAGTTCTGTGAGGCACCACGATTCTTCCTTTCGTTGTATTGTGTGCTCCGCTTCCAGTAACTCAAATTCCTAATCTACCAACCACCCCCTATCTATTGTACACATCAATCTGAACGGCCTTCGCGCCAAGCTTTCTGAATTATCTCTCTTTGCCCGTACTCATCACCCGGATGTTATCATGGTCCAGGAAACCAAACTCTCTCCCTCTGCTACCTCTCGACATCTAAACATTCCGGGCTATACTGCATATCTTACTCCTAGATCATCTCGAGGAGGCGGAGTCTCTACTTTTCTTCTATCCTCTCTTCCCTCTCAGATTATTCCAAACACTCCAGTGGATGGCACTCTCGAGTACATCCCCATCCATCTACCTCTTAAAACACCACTTTCTCTTTTTAATATATATATATATATATATATATATATATATATATATATATATATATATATATATATATATATATATATATATATATATATATATATATATATATATATATATATATATATATATATATATATATATATATATATATATATATATATATCCTTCCTTTCTACCTCTTGTCCCTCAACATACAATCCTATCCCCTTCTCAAGCAGCTGTATGACTGCTCTCTATCTCCTCAATTGTCTTTGCGGGTGACTTCAATGCGCACACGTTCTGCTCGTCGCTTGATTCTGATGCTAGAGGAAGTGACGTCGAAGAATGGGCGGAAGAGTGCGATCTGGTTATCTTAAACGATGGCCAGCCCACTCGTCTCCCTGCCAACGGCCGATATTCTAGCCCAGGCATCTCGTTTGTCTCTTCCAATCTCTCTAATGCTTGCTCTTTGTCGACATCCACAACTATTTCCAGCGATCACATCCCTGTCTTTGTCGATATTGATCTCTCTAACTCTCTTTCTCCCTATACACGTGTTCATCATCGTTCTTATCTTAATTTATGGCTTGCGGACTGGAGCCTGTTCAGGTAGGTTGCGCTCCGCCAATAGGCTGATTATCCGTGGAATGGCGATGTACACCAGAAGGAGCGCCGCCTATCTGATGCTATCTTGAAGGCTATGAAAGCTGCGATCCCTGAAGGCCGCGCAAAGACCTTCTTTCACAATGTCACCAGGGAAACATTGCAGAAGATAAGGACAAGGGACGCAAAAAGAGCTGCAGATGATCTTGACCCAGACATCGCTGCGCTGGATGATGATATCAGGAAGGACCTTGACAGGCACAAGAAGGAAACTTGGGAAAGTTCACTGAGAAGATGAACTTCAGAAATGATGCAGCAGCAACGTGGAAGGCCTTGAAAAGGATCTCCGGAAAGTTCACCTCCGCCAACAATTCCACGATTAAATTTGAAGGTGGAGTCTTCAAATCAGGGAAGGAGGCCGCAAATGCTCTTGGGAAGCATTTTTTCATCACTAGAACCAAAAGAGGGCAGCAGAATAGAATAACTGTACGGGAACTCTGTAAATTGCCTCTCAGGGATGTAGATGATGAAGTCAAGCCTGCACAGGTCGAGAAGGTGATAAAGGAGATGAGCAACTCGAAGGCAATAGGGCCAGACGGTTTGAGCCCTGCAGTCCTGAAAAGACTGCCCAGTGAACTACTGCCCCTTCTTGCTGACGTCATAAATACATCGTTTCTTACATGAACTTTACCCAAAATTGGAAAATGGCTCGTGTTATTCCACTGCCGAAGCCGGGAAAGTCACCATCCACGGCTAAAGGGTACCGACCGATTAGTCTGCTCTCACCCATCGCCAAAATTGCCGAAAAACTGGTTGTGGAGGAGCTTGCCGAGCATAACAGCCAACAGCAGCACCAACATGGTTTCCGTAAATTACATTCCACCACTACGGCCTTGTTGGAAATTGTGAGCTATGTGCTGGACGGCTTCAATGCCATCAAACCCTAACGTACTGTTGGTGTGGCCCTCGACTTAACAAAGGCATTTGACACTGTCAATCTAGGCCTATTATCAGAGATTCTGTTGAAGTCTACCATCAAGCCATGACAGAAGCGGTGGATAACTGCCTTCACTAAAGGACGTCGGGCAAATGTGCAATTCCAGGGACATGTTTCCAATAGCATCCCCATCGCCGCTGGTGTCCCTCAAGGAGGAGTTTTATCGCCTGCACTTTTCAGTCTAAATCTAGGAGATCTGCCCGTTCTCCCTAAAGACATCAAGGTCGTTGCATACGCGGATGATATTACTATTCTGTGCCGAGATCGGGACATTAAGGTAGCCGCCAGTAAGATCAATGACTACTTGATCGAGTTGAAATGTTTCTTCGATCGCAAATTGCTCACAGTCTCTGCCTTCAAATCATCCGTCACCGACTTTTCCACTGATAATTCAGAGCACAATGCCCATCCTATGGTGAAGTGGGACGAAACTCAATTGCAGGCCACCCGATTCTCCAAACTGCTTGGACTCGTGTTGGATCCTTCGTTGAAGTTTCATAAGAACGCTGAGCAGAAGCAAGCCACAGTGAACACAAGACTCAACGTCCTGCGTGCTCTCGGTGGAACGTCCTGGGGATGCAATAAAGAAACTATCCTGACCATGTATAAGGCTATTGTGCAACCCGCCTTTGAGTACGCCGCGCCAGTCTGGCAGCACATCGTGTCGGACACCTCTTGGTCCAAGCTGCAGCGCGTCCTAAATTGTGCTCTGCAAATTGCAACAGGCTGCTCTAAAAGCTCTCCAATTGAGCACTTACACGCCGAAGCTCGCATATTGCCAGTTAGAGACCACTGCCAACTCCAGGAGCAACAAATGTACATTAACATCGTGAAGCAGCCGAATCATCCATCGCGAAGAGTACTAAACCCGGTGAGAGAGAGAGATGTATCAGAAAGCCTTTCGCTGATGCTCCGTCGAAAGTAGAAGTGCAGAGATGGACCGAAGCACAACAAGAACGCCTCCGTCTCTTGCGCGCGGAGCATACCCGATTCGTGAAGGAACACTTGAGCTGAGTTGCCATAAACTCCATCCTGGGAGTCGCACCTCCGAAGGTCAGCGAGACAGAGATGGAACTTGGCAGGCGTGCCAGGTGCACCTTTGCATCGTTACGCTGTGGACACTCCCCTATGCTTATGTCATATTTGCATAGGATTGACAACAGCAAACCTGACGAGTGTCCTGATTGCGGTAGTCAAGGGCATACTACTGCGCACCTGTTCAATTGTCCGAAGAGACCGACTTTACTAACGACAATGGATCTGTGGACGAACCCAGTGCTAGTGGCCGAGTTTCTGAACCTAAGACAGAACCCCTCTCTGTGGCTGCAAAGAAGAAGAAGAAGGCAGGAATTTATCAACCATTGAATCCAAGGGTTTATAGGTTTGATGAGGTCATTCAGTAGATTACAGTATGAGTGCTAAATTGATCTCAGGACCAGTGCATTTTATCGAAACGGGACCAGGAACCCCAAGCTCTTTTGGGTTGACTACGCCAAACGAAACAAATGATCGAATAATCGAGATCTGGATGACTCAAATTTCAATTTTTCGAAATATCGATTTTTTGAATGACTAGAAAAAATATTGCTCGACTTCACAGGAATATACTCCTGGGAACCTGAAGTTCTATGCTATGAGCACAAATCTCACCTCAGTCTTCGGCACCTTCACTGTCACCATGCAACTTGTATTGATGGATCCGTGCTCGTTAGAGGCGACACAACGGTAAGCCCCTTCATCGCCTGAAAAGGTTCCGTCATACCATTTTATACCTACTGTCTTCAGAATGCGGAACTTCACAGGATAACGGAAGGGTTTTAGTCATAATTGAGGGTGAGTTGAACTTTCCCGCAACAAACCTTCAACTGTCTCAGAAATTTCCAGCGAGCATGACCCGTCTTCTGCCGTGGTGATTGTGAAACGGCCACCTGACCGCAGAGGCAGACCATCCTTGTACCAGACAGTCTGAACACAAAACACAATTCGTCATAAACCAGAACTACCGTGGAGCACAAGACTTTTCAGGCCTACTGCTTTTCTAGTTAGACTTTTTTTCGCATTTAATCAATCTTCCTCATTTTTCGATATGTTCTATGCGCTACCAGCGCAACGTATGGACCACCAAGACAAGTCTTGCCCAAATCCGTGACGTCTTACATGCTCCTCACGTAGCCAACCCACCGCCCATGAGCAGCAGCCAAAGCTACAGAACGAAATCCGTTGAATCAAAACTTTGATGCGCCAACGTATCTCTTATTGGTGCTTGTAGGTTCTCCACTCATTCCTTTTCTTCGCAACAATGTCTGGAAAACTCACGCTCGCTTTGGGTATAGCATCGACACTGCAGGAAAGACGGAAGCCCTGACCGACGTTAATGATCTTATCCTCGAGTCCAGGGTTGAACCGTGGGGCATACTCCTTCTTCTCGACCACCTCTTCTGTCTCAGAAACTGAAAAAAAAGGATAGGTTAGAAAGCCTTGTTGAACAGATGTTGCGCAGCAGCTAAAGCGCATCGACTGGAATTTAGCGCTAGCCACGTTTCTAAGTTGCAACGAATGAGTGTGCTGAACTATGAAGTTGAATCTCCAGAGGTGACTGGATCGCACCCAAACAAACTTTTTTTGAAAAAGATATGGTCGACTTAGAAAACATAGACTAGTGAATGGACGGGATCGCGGCTGTAGGTCGTCGATCTCTTCGAGCCTCGTCCATTCGCAGGGCTGGGATCCGCGGAAGGACTACACGTTACCCGCACATAATTTTTGTTTAATCTAAGCCGAAATTTAAATTTCGAAAGGGTTCGGAATATTATTGCACCTATCTTGTGGCCCGTAAATTCAATAAGACCACTGTGGACATTTCTTCTCAGAGCTTCTGGGCTCAGCAGAAAAATGTCTCCCTTTCGTTACACCTACATGAACATCAACTCACTTTCAACGGAATATGTCGATCTAGTATCGGCCACTCCAAGCGGATTTTTCGCCACGCACATATACACGCCAACATCTTCGCTGCTGAATCGCGCGATTCGTACGCGACATGCGCCATCAGACGTGTTTCGGATCTCTATGTTGTCTGTTGCCTCGAGCTTCTTTCCTGCAATAGTTAGAGTGAAAATAGACAAAGCGCCACGTCAAACAAGCGCGGTTCTTAAGCAGCCCTTCTCACCTTCTTTGAACCACTCGATCTCAGCCACGGGTTTCGCATCCACATGACACTCGATGGAAAGCGGATCGTTGATCGGAATCCGGCGATCCCACAACGGCACGTTGAACCTGGGCGGGTAACGATCGTCATCCTTCTCACGACCAGCTCTTGGGCCTGAAAGATGATGAACTGATGCGTTGCGTCGTGCAGAAAATGGGAAATGCGGGCCACGACTACGCTCCGTTGCGACAGCGCTGCTCAGTCAGGAATGCTCGTTGTTTTTTACAGAAGTCTTAGCGCTAGTAGCGAGCTTCGAAAATCTGAATAACTCGAGATAACTTCACAGGCATTGCACTGTGTGACACAATGTCAGCGAAGAAATATTCACAATATCTGTTTTTTAGTGTGTCATTAATGCGAGTCCCATGGAAAGTATAGTTCTGTAAACAGTAGTTCTAGTCGAACTCTGGAGCATTTCTAGTGAGCTCTTGATTTCGATTATCAATAACAGCGGAGCGGTTGGTTCTGGAGGAATATAACTGCTGTTAACGACGTTCAAACAAAAAGCGACCGCTCGCTGTTGGTGACTATCGAAAAAGAGAGCCCACTTGAAATGCCCCAGAGCTTACTGTTCTCATCGGAGATGAATTCCGGCACCCAGTTGCTGGCGACCGCTGTTGCGGCACGCAAGGCCTATTTTAGAGTTCCATCGCAGCGCGGCGGGATGAGATGTTTCCTGTGGGCATCAATCGATAACGCGCCGCTCGTCGATTCACATATGAATCATTAAATCGCGCCGCGGTGGAACTCTAAAAACCCCCTTACACGGAGACAGTCGCGCCGTGACGCCATGGTCCTGGCATGATTACTTGTGGTCCGAAACGATACTGCCTGAAGTGTGTCACGACAGCTCTGGGCCGCAATCGCGGACCGAAAAATCCCTTTGATAAGGACTGTAAAAAATTGTCGTGTTGACCGATATCCAAAGCATGGTGCCGTTTCTCATGAGGAGACACTGAGGCACAATGGGTCCTACAACGAGTTAGTGAACAGAGCACTGCCCATTGTCGGATTGGATCGATCGACGACTTAAAGGCAGCATACACGCTCGTAAACGTGGTCGAGCTAACAACTTCAATCGAACCGTATGGCCAACAACATGATGCCTACGCATTTTGAAGCGTCAAAAACGACCCACAGCGTCGTTACAGGAGTAGCATTTTTGGCCCCGCCCGTATTTTCACGCCCCCTGTATTTGCGTTTTTCTTTCCACCAACGCAGCGTCGCTGGCTCATCCTCGCCTCCAGTAACGTGTGAGGTTCGCTTGTTAGGCAATTCACCAACAGCACCGACGTTGAAGATGACGCAGCAACCTTGAGTTACAGGAAAAGGGCAAATACTGGGTCGTGAAAACACGGGCGGGGCCAAACTTGCTACTCCTGTAACGGCATTGTGGGTCATTTTTGACGCTTTAAAATGCGTAGGCATTTTAATCTGAGCCATACCATTCTATTTCAGTTGTAATCTCGAATACGTTTACGAGCTTGTATGCTGCTTTTGAGTCGCTCTTTTAGCCGTTAAAAGGTGCACTCGCCCCTTTTTTCTGTTTTGTTCATCCTGAATCTTGTATGTACTCAAAGGGGAAACAGCAAGGGGAAATAGTGGGTAATTAGTGTATTATTCTGATATTTTATTCGTGTCTGATGATTTTTTGGTATTGTATCATATCATGTATGTATCATATTTTGTAATGATTTTTGATGTTCTTTAAAAATGATAATCTTTGTGTTGTGATAACCACATTGTTTGTGTTCTTTCTTGTCGTCATCGATTGAGAAAGGCCATGCTTGAATTTGAATTCGGGCGCGACATGTTTGAGTTTGAGTACTCTGAGAAAATTTGCCGCGTCAGTGCCGGGACAGTACCGCGACGCTCGACTTTGCCACGATTGTTCCGCGATAGTACCGCAGCGGCTTCGTGATCAGACGATTTTGTGGCCGTGTCTTGAGCCTCGACATCGTCGCGATAGTACCGCAGCGGCTCCGCTTTAGAACCGCGCCGGCTCCGCGAGAATGCTGCAGTGAACCCGCGTGGAGTACCATGTACTACCCTGTGTGGTAAAACGAAGTTGTCGCCGGTTCAATTATCCAAGTTTGAGATACTTTCCGTATTTCCTTGGGCGCAAAAGCGGCGGTAACCCCTGTACCTATTAGACAGAAGAAGTAACGACTGCGGGAGCGTATTTTTGTTCTTACCCCCCCCCCCCTAGTTGTATTATCATTCTTAAATGACTTCATATCAGATGCTTTCTCGGAGCCGCTGCTGCACTATCGCGGAGCCAGAGCGGCACTGCCGCACCGCCGCTACGGCTCCGCGATGAAGCCGCTTCGGTGTCTGTAGGCTCCGAAGCGGCACTATCGCGGAGCCGCAGCGACAATTTCTCTCAGAGTATGGGCGGGTGAGTTGGCGCGCAAGCGCTACCCGCGTTAGAACACGTGAGGAACCCTTGGTCAGCTATCGTTTACTCTTCTGTAGCTCTTCTCGATCCCAATTCTTTTCAGCGTGATTGATGAACACAAGGGGTGTTAGCAATCAAGGGTAATTCGTCCAACCGTTAACATCGTCTTTTGCATCATAGCGATAAAATGTTTCTATTTTCCTTTCGTTTCCCGTTCTTGCAGGGTTCACGTGCCTGGAATATCGATTCCATTATGTGGCTCGAATAACGAATTACATTGTTGCTTTGCCATCTGACCTCGTTTCAGGCCTCAGGCTTCTAGAACATTATCACCTAAGCGATAATAACGCTGGTTTATGATGATCCTGCCCACTACATGGTTTTTTTCTCGATTATTAGATTTTCGACACAGTCGATAATTCTAGTTCTGGAATAGTGTACGTTTGAATATGCTCGAAATTCTATTTTCTCGACTTCTCGATTGACGAATATCTTCGAAATTCCACTTTTTCGTGTTTTCAATTTTCGAATATGTTCGAGATTCCAACATTTCGACTTTTCGCTATTCGAACATGTTCGAGACTCCAATATTTCGACTTTTCAATTTTCGAAATCGAATATATGTACATATTCGGAACGACAGACGATTGCTTGTATCTCTGTAGACCTTTCAAATTCGCATTAAACTAGTGTGTATTTTTGTTATGCCTTGTCCTGTATTTGTAATTAACCTCATTAATACAGTGCGTTTTATAACCACACGACCACCCCCATATTGGCGTTCTCGAGAATACTAGAGCTTCAGTAATTTTGCCGTAGTGCTTTTCAGATTCTACGTCCAAAATAAGGGTGAAGTGCAAGATTCCGTTTCCGTTCTTAGATTTCAAACCTTTTTATAACAACTTTTTCAATTTTATGCTGTTTCGAAACCATACGACCACTTGGGAGGATATGCTGTTAACTTCCGTTTTATCGCTGCGAAAGTGCCGCGAAGGGTATTTCCGTTTCAGAGACGTTACAACAGAAATTCAGCAGGGACGGCAATGAACTCCGACAATGAATCGAGGTACGTTGCTGAATTCCGAAGAACGCGCAAAGATCGACGTTCTCCATCGCACAGGCAGCAGCATTAGGTCCATCGCTAAGGAAATCGGGCGTGCTCACAGCACTGTGATTCAGTATTTGAAGGATCCTGAAGCATACGGTTCACTCCGATTCCATGGTCGTCACCGACAGGTCTCCGCTTACGACGAGCGACGAATTTTAAGAGAAGCTTCCAACAGCTCGTTTCCTGTCAATCAGATTCGCGCGGACATACAACTACGCCAGTCAAGATCTACGGTCTGAAGGGTGATTTCGAGCAGCAACCACATCAGGAGAGAAGCCATGATGAAGATCCCATGACTCTCCGAACGTCACAAAGCTGTGCGACTAGAATTCGCTGAATGTAATCTGACAAGAGACTGGACAAAGTTAAGAGTCTTTCATACTAGTGCCTTACAGCTTCTTTGTTCCCTAAAAATAAATGTTCAGGTCGTATTTTCGGATGAGGAGGAGTTAAACTTAGACGGACCGGACAGCTCAAAGTTCTACTGGTGCGGTCTCCGGAAGAATCTAATCAACTTCAGCCGACGTAACTTTGGTGGAGGAAGTGTAGTGGTGTTGGGCGCAATCTGCAGCTACTCGGTTGCGAGATTAGCGTTCGCATCTACAAGATGAACTCGGCTGATTACCAGATCACCCTCGAGTCACACCTTCTTCCCTTCATGACGCCTACAAACCGTCGCAGCCATGTTTTCCAGCAGGATAACGCAAGCATTCACGCAAGTCGGTCAACGCAAGAGTGGCTCAGATCGCATAATATCGCTACCCTGACGTGGCCAGCTTGTAGTTAATCCTGTGGAGAATCTGTGGGGAATCGTCGTCAGAAAGGTACATGAACAATCGCCAGTTTGATTCAGTCGCGGCCCTGAAAAATGCAATCGAGGCAGCATGAAACGGAATCGACTCATCAGTTCTGAACGGCCAAACTGCAAGTATCCCTCGAAGGCTTTTCGAAGTAGCCAAGCAGCGTGGAGGACCCATAGAGTATTGAACTTGTGTGTCGTTGCGTTTTTTTTAATGAAATGTGTTTTGTTTAAGTGGTCGTATGGTTTTTAAACAGGATGAATTTGAAAAAGTTGTTATAAAAAGATTTCAAATCTAAGAACGGAAACGTAATTTTGCACTCCACCCTTATTTTGAACGTAGAATCTGAAAAACATAACGCCGAAATCACTGATTTTCTTATTTTCCCGCGAACGCCAATATCAGGGGTGGTCGTATGGTTATGAAACGCACTGTACGCATTTGACCACGTGCTGGTTCCAAAGAGTGTATCCAAGGGTTAGAGGCACTGGGCTGCTTAGCCTATGTCATTATTACAATATGCTGACTACCACGTAGTTAAGTTCAGGTCCCATATGTATGCGAATTGTTGGACTGGAGCTAGTTCCCACGGGACCAATGCCATTATTACGTCGAAACAGGGGAAATAACCATAAATGTCCAATACCTTCTATGTAATTCCAAGGAATTTTGCACTTTTTGAGACAAACTAGACTGAATAATCGAATAACTTGTCAGTACTATAGACAACTGGTTAAACTTAGTGTTTTGAGCACCTTACATTACTACTGGGGGTGTGTATACAAGTCTGTTGGTACCTGCTCGTTGGTGCCCCTGCTTCTACTGAACCCAGCAGACGTTTGAGTGTACACAGGGAACGTTCGAGCGATATAGCGTGCACAACTATATCGCGAAAGTATCCCAATATTGCATAAAGGTGTCGCCGTCCGGCACACTAAGGCCTCTGGTCCATAACACCTTAGGATCCGTACCTAGGAGTCATGGAGCTCTTGGCCACAAGCCACAATTTCGCCACCCTGAACTGTCGATCGCCGTCGAGTGATATCCAAAAAAACTGCGCTATCCAGACTTCTGAGCTATTTCCATGCACCGTTTGCTGCTTTGCAGGAAACCCGCCTCGGATAGACCCGTCATCAGCGTCGGAGAGTACACCATCTACTGCGGCAACGCTGACGATAGGAGAGTGGGAGGCTGTGCAATAGGCTAAGGAAGGATTTCAATGGTATGGTCAAGGAGTTCGGCTCAACGTCGTGTCGGAATGCATTCGTACGACTGCGGGATCACAGAGGATTCAATCTGTGGATAGTGAGTGCTCATGCGCCCACTGAAACCGCCGAAGACAATTCGAAGGATGCGTTTTATGAGGAACTCAATACGTTGCTGGCCAGGATACCTTGTCAACATGCTGTTGTCGTGGGGATTGACGCAAATGCGAAGATGGGACTTGATCAGGAACTGAAGTACTCGGTAAATGGTTCTACCCAGTGAGCAAACATAGGACAATGGCTACCGCCTTGTCGACTTTTGTGAACGCAGTGGTCTGATTATTGCATCGACATTCAAGAGGAATCATCGCCGCCATCAGCTTACGTGGCAGGGACCAACCCGGCTATCTCCAGAAGAGCAGCGGAAGTGAAGATGACAACTTTGAAACTACAGCTTGACTATGTCCTGACGAGGAATATTCCAGTATCGGACATTCGAAGATCTAGAGCTGTGTGATGTCGCATTCGATTCGGATCACCGTCCTGTTCTGTTGAACTTCACTGCGAGGATTCATAAGAGGAAGCGAGGGGCTCAGCCTTCTCCAGAGTATTGACATGACAAGTCTCAGAGATGAAGAGTGCAGAAGGAATTTCCGACAACGCGTTTCTATTCACATCGGAGTACGGACTAAGAAGAAACTTTGCGACGCGGATTCTTTTGTCAAATGCATCCAGGACGCTTCGAAAGAGGCACTCCCGGTTGTACAGCCTAAGAAGAAGTTCGCCTACGTCTCAGAAGAAACAACATCTACCTACAACAGAGTATGTGCTCCGAACTGCAGGAAACTTCGTGGAGGAGTAGCGTCTGAGGAGGAAGTTGCGTCGGCAGCTTCAAAGTGACCGCGAACGAGAGTGGACGTGTAGAGCTAAGGAGTTCGAGAAGGCTTGGGAGGAGAAGAATCCGAGGAAAGCCTACACGTTGCTGCGACAGTATAGCGGGAAGATGAAGAGATGTTCTCCTGTCTTGAACACTACCAATGGAGTTGCAGTTGGTGATGCGACGCTGCCAATATGGGAAGGATTACTTCAGTTCACTACTGAATCGTCCAGCGCCATCAGTACCTGAGCTCCCGCATGTTCAGAGAGCACATTACGATGTCAGTGAGGAACCGCCGACTGAGTCTGAAGTTTTGGATTGTGTCCGGAAATGAAGAATGGAAAGGGAGGTGGAGATGACAACATCGCTGCTGAAATGCTGAAAGCTCTTCCTCCGTCTGGGATTCGTGAAATGACCAACACCATCCGCGCCATATGGATGAGCGAAAGGATACCCGATTCGTGGAGACATGCGATCATCGTACCTCTTCACAAGAAGCTATCCGTCACGGATCCTAAGAACTACAGAGGAATCTCTCTTACTTCGTGTCATGTACAAGGTTTTAGAACGTATCATTCTCGAGCGACTTATCAAACATCGTGAAGGAACGACCAGAGATGAGCAAGCCGGTTTTCGACCTGGAAGATCGACCATCGACCAAGTGTTCGTCGAGAAGAGTAATTGAATCGTGGCAGCGGTTTTCGAAGCCATTACAGCTTGCTTTTTGACTTTGAAGCCGCGTTCGACTCTCCTCATCGTGATCGATTGCTCAATGCTCTGCGAGCAGATGGAGTCCCGGAAAAGTATGTTCCGGTTAATCGAGGACATGAACAAAGGAACAACAGCAGCAGTTCGTACACCTGTCGGATTTACGTCAGCTTTCGAGGTGAAAACAGGAGTAAGGCAAGGAGCCGTTGCAGGACCTTTTCTTTTCAACTTCGCCGTTGATGACATCATGCGTAGAGTTGCAGAACAGTTTCCTGCGGATGTGATCCTAACACCATCAGGACGCTCCTTTGTCGACCTGGAGTACGCCGACGACATTGTGTTATTCGCTGAAAACAACGCAAAACTGCAAAGGATTGTGAACTGTTTCGAAGTATGCCGCAGCCTATGGACTTCGTCTTCGTCCCGACAAATGCAAGCAGATGTGGGTCTCTCAGAGGCCTTCAACTGGAGTTTGTGTGGACGGACAACGTATCGAACTGGTGGACGATTTCGTTATTTGGGCTGTTTGCTGAAGAACGATGGTAGTTATGCAGCGGATATTCGACAACGATGTGCGAAAGCTACGTCTGCATTCAAAACTCTAACCAAGTGTTTGTGGTCTACCACCAGCGCGAAGGAAGGCAAGTTGCGCGTCTACCTATCCGCCATTCGCCCTAGCATGATGTACGGGTCGGAGACGTGGGCAGCACCGAAAACGCAGATGGAAAGGTTGGATTGCACGGAGGAAGCTTTTTAGGCGTTTGCTTGATATTTCTGGCCGCGTGTATGCCATAACGAAGACCTTTACAAGGAAATCGACGCAGTACATCAACGCTTGACACGAGGGAGGTGCCAGCATCTCCTAACGCCATCTCAAGCAGCAATGGAAAGTCGACTTCGACTGCTCGGGCATATACTAAGAAGAACGCCGGATCGTCTCGTACAACACGCTTTAAAAATGCTTCCAAATCCTGTCTGGAAACGGCCACCTGGGCGTAGGCGAAAGTTCTGGACGGATGTGGTTAAAGAGGATTTAAAGTCACTCGGCATCGAAAGACAGTTCAGGCGCGATGTTTCGTTTCGCAGGAAATGGAATAGTGACAGCTGGATGGAATGTGTTCAAATTGTGGCTGAAGACCGTGAAAAATGGACACGGCTGACTACTAGGACGGCACACCTCGGTGAAGATGCGGAATGACCGCGTCAGGCGAAAGCCAACCGATTAAGTCAAGTAAGTCACATTACTACTCACCGCTCTTATCGAATTCAGCTTGACATTCGTCCTTGCCTAGTTCGTTAGTGGCAATACAACGAATCGTACCAAAGTCGGTTTCTCTGATCTGTAAAACATGAATATTTGTTCAGAAAAACTAAAATTCCAGAGACTTGCAATGCTGCAGTATTGAAGCAGATTGAAATCGTGGAGTTTCCGAAACAGTCAAAATTTTGGGTAAATCTCACATCTTTGATGGTAAGACAGTAGTTTCCGGCTCCGAGGTCTTCGACAGTAACACGATCATCGAATTTGATCGGTTGCTCGTTGACAAGCCTGAAAATTTTCTTAGCTAAGGGGTTGCATTGTGGATGAAAACTTTTGGATACACATGCATCTGCATCCGTGAATCAAGTGGGAACTGCGATTGCATGACTTCCTCACTAAGGAGTTCTAGGAGGTGAATGGTGGGTCGAAAGGAAGACACCTCACCATTGAAGCGTAGGTTTGGGGAAGCCTCTCAGTTTCACCTCGAATGCCTGTTTAGCTCCAATTTCAGCATCGCAAGACTTGAGTGGAATGATGAAGCGTGGCTTGGACGGCTCTTCGCCCTTCTCTTTCACGGTCACCTAAGTTTCATAATAATTATCCTGCGCGATGCGCCGTGGCCTCCTACACATTCATTTGACAGCCGACTTGGTCCTAACGCCAGCTACCGATTTATCAACAAGTGGAACTTCGCCTGAACCATTACCACACCTGACAAGCGCTCGTCTCTGTTCCACCCTCGTTCTTGGCAGTGATTCGATATTGTCCGAAGTCGGACTTGCATGCGTCGCGGATGCGCAACGTCGCAGTTCCGTCAAGTGCAACACGCATCGTAACGCGGTCGTCCTTCTCCAATTCCACTCCGTCCTTTGTCCTAGAAAATAATAAACAATACGCAACAGAGGTCAGATAAGGTCGATAACCCTTCAGCACACCATATGAGTTGAGGAAATGGTTCTCCAGCAACCACACATTTCAGCGTCAAAGTGTCGCCTTCGGCAACCTCGGTGTCCTCAAGTGGTGATAAGAAGTTTGCTGGCACTGTGACCTCCTTTGGCTTGACAGTCTGGAATGTTGGATAATATACCTCTCTTGAAATCCTATTTCTTCTTACGTTACTGAGAAAAGTGTCATCACACATCTGAAAACTATCTGAGCCAAACCTTAACATGGGCGACCGCACCACTGTAGATCTCGCCCTTGTCATTGGCCAACGTGACACGGTATGCACCACCATCGCTCTTCTTCGACTGAGGGATCACGAGGGAGTATTCACCGGTCTCAGGGTTTTCCTTCTGCAAAGTTTTTCTTCAAAGAGGGCATGTGCGAAGCCCCATTTAATAAGACGGGAGGCTGGTGACAAATGTGGGGCAGTAAAGGACCGAAGACAGTGCATATATCACAAATTGTTGGCGACCAACCGTTTCAGCATCGTCTGGCGCCAACTCCGTACCGTTCTTGTACCACTTCACAACCTTTGGAGTTCCTTCGACTTTCACCTGAATGTTCCATCAGCTTTCAAACGCTATCAGTATTGCGAATAGCCTTGATATACCTTGAGTTCAATGGGCTGACCCTCATCGACATCAATATCCTTCATGCCTTGAATCATCTTGAGAATATCCGGCTTGGTGACCGTCAGCTGCGCAGACGAGTCACATTCGCCAGCGGCGTTTGAAAGCACCACCTACAAAGACGATAACCTATCTGAATTGATTGAAAATTTAAGCAGAAGGAGGGCCCACCCTGTAAGTGGCACCATCGTCAAGCTGGGCTCTGTTTATTGCGAGCTCGTACTTCTTGGGACCGATTTTCTTCGGTTCCAAATGGACAGACGGTTTTATCTCCTGGCCGTTCTTATACCTTAAGGACAATATGTCTATAATTGTTGTCTTCGTTGAAGAATAGACTATACATATATGAACATTCGCACCATTTCACGGTTCTGACCGGTTTCGAGACCTCCACCTTGAACACCTCATCGTCACCTTCAGAAACCTCAGTATCGTTCAATTCTTTCACAATCTTTGGCTTCTCGTCTACTTCTCCCTTGGCGTCAGAAGCGGCCTTAAGAGCATAATTAAGTGGCTGCGTTCACAGAGAGCCTACGCAACCCATGAAATGACAGACCTTTCCTGTTTCGTTAATTGCTTCAACTGTATAATGTCCACCATCCTCCAGATCCGTCTTAGGGATTGTCAGCCGGTAGCTAAAGGCATGAAATGAGAAAAAGTTGTCTCAAAAATACATAATTTTTCTATACACAGTTAGACAAGACATAAAAAGGCAACACGAGTCTAGGGGGCTGTCTTAATGCGCCTTTATGACCAGTATGGGAGTGTAAATAGTTGATTAACATAAGCAGCAGACTGCAGATAGGCTCCCGACGCACAGTCGGCACGGAAGGCGCTGATACTTCCTGTTCCTTGTCGTGCGTTGGCGTGAACTCAGTGCGCATATGCTACAACATGTGTGCACCGAGTTTGCGATGACGTACAATAAACAACGCATAGTACCAGTACGATCGGTGGCGACTGCATGATAAAGTTTAAAACCATTAGAAATTGTATGAAATATTGCAGACGCCGAAGTCTTTGAGGAAACTAACGTCTTCTCATCGATCTTCTCGATAAGTATATTGGCTCCAGCAGAAAGAGGAGTTGCGTCTCTGCTCCATCGCAACTCGTCCACTTCGCCCTCAACTTTCACTTCGAACACCATCGAAGTACCCTTGGCAACTACCTAAAGTGGCGCGATTGATGAGATTGTATTTACACAAGAGAAAAATCGTGGATATTCGCAAACCTGATCTTCAAGACCTTTGACGATTTTTGGAACTCCTGGCTTGGCCCTCTTGACGGTAAGTTTCGCAGAAGAGTCGGCGTCGCCAGCAGAATTTGTGAGGATGACCTTAAGACCTGATATTAGGTAACATAAGGGAGGCAACTCTCGTCAGCTATAAAATTAGAGCAAAGCTGACCTTATACTCAGCAGCATCTTCTCTTGTCGCATTCTTGATAACGAGTTTATACTTGGTATCCTCACCGGAAACGATGAAGCGGGCGTCCGGGGTGATCTCCTGACCATTTTTGTACCTGAAAAAATGTGGAATCCTTACGTCGGCCCATAGCACGATTCTAGGTGTTAATGTGTAGGTGCTTCTTTGAACACGAAAAAAAAACAAAAGAAAAAAAACAAAAGCCGACTTTGAAAATCGAAGTTTGAGCATTTTTTTTTGGAAAATTCTACATTCATCAATTGGCATACAGCAAGTAGTCATAGTGCAAGCACTTCACCTTCACATTGGGAGCGCCATGATAGTACGCTACCCTTTGTGTCCTATTCATTCACGAAATTCCCAAATGTGCCTACTAGAAATTCAGCTGAACATCTGGGGTTACCCTGTACAATCGGGTCAAAAAAATCTAGTCCTGCCCGCAAAGGCCGCGCACGGCCCAGGCTGCACCGGGAACCGGTGGCCAACAGCGCAACAAGTCGTCGGCCCGGCATTCGAGGCACGTTACGTTTGCGCGTGCGGCCTTGAAAGGTCGCCGCCTCTGGAAATAGGACTAAACTTTCCGACGCGACTGTATAAGCTTTCCAGGGAATTCTCTTAAATGCTGGTCCAAGGCGATGATCAAGCGAATGTTGCAACTGAAAGCAATTTTTACATGTAAGGCTAAGTTCAGACTTTCCGCTACGGTCGACGCGATGCAGAGTTCATTCACCGGATCGACCGAAAATCATTCTGCCTGATATGAAATGTAGCGGTTACGCGCAACGGGAACTATGAACCCGAACTTAGTAACCGTGTCCAGCCTGAGGGCCAGCTCAATTTCCTACTCAGCCCAGCACAAAACTGAATGATAGGCTGAACATACTCTCAGGCGATTTTAGGCACCGAGCCGCATCGAACAGGGATCGGAGCCACCCGACAGTTCCGCTCGTTCTCCCACTGACCCGAATGGCAACAGCAGTGGCCCGGACAGCAACAGAAGCCGACCCGCTCATTTTTTTCTCTACTACTCTTCCCTGGTTTCCTCCTAGATTTGCCGTCAGATTCCTCAAGAGATTTTTTCGGAATATTCAATGTTTGCAGAACCCTTCGAATCTATCACATCCACCATAAACTCTTACCATTTGACACATCTTGGCTTTGCATTTGTTTCCACTTGGAACTCGGCATTTTCACCCTCTGTTATCTCCTGGTCCTTCAACGGTTTGAGGAACGTCAGCTGCGGCTCCACGGTTAGCTATAAACTTCTCAATGAGGCATTATCTGAGGAACCCTTTGAAGATTCGCAACCAGAGTAAGAAGACTTGGTGACGTTCAAAAACTATGACAGCGTATTGACCTTGCCGCTACTGTTGGCTTTGCCAGCATCGTTCTCCACCTCGATCTTGTACTCGCCTGTATCATCGAGAGCGCATTTCGGAATCTTTAAAAAATAAAATATAATAATCAATGTCAAACTGCATCACCCACCGCGAATCCACCTCACCTCAAGCACATAGTTATTGTCGTCGACCTTTGCGATCTTCACTTGGGCTGCAGCGGCTCCAGTCAACTCCTTGCCGTTCTTGTACCACTTGACGGTTCGTGGCGATCCTTCGGTCTGAAGTAACCGGCTAATCTACATGTAATGAAGTGAGTCTGGGACAGATTAATCCACCTCCACTTCCCAGATAGTCGGCAAGCCAAATGGAACAATACGATCAAACAGTCCTTTGATGATTTTTGGCTCCTTGTCCGGAAGTCGTACAGTGAGTTTACAGTACGAGTCAGCTGTGTTGTCATCGTCATCGGCAAGCACCACCTACAACACAACTTGGGCTTACAAGTCTAATTTTTCAAAGAATTATGGAATATTAGCATAAGAATTTTGATAATCTACCTTGTAATCGGCAGTGTCTTCGTCATCAGCATCCGGAATGACGAGTTGATGTTTGGTGTCGCTCACCTTCTTCACCTCCGGCTTATCAGAAGGCGTGAGTTCCTTGCCATTTTTGTACCTATTAGGATATGTACATATGTGAGGTGATGCTGGACGGAGAAAATGAAATTAGGAAAAGGATGCATACCATTTGACTTGTTTAGGTGGTCTGCTGGTTTCCACCTCCAAGGTGGCGTCTTGTCCTTTTGGTACAGTAGAATCTTCAAGACCTTTAACAATCTCAATTCCAGCTGGCAACTTAACAGTGAGTGCACAACTCGACTCCGCCATGTTGTCGTCCTCGTCGCTAAGAACGACCTGCAAAAATTCTGTTGAACATGAAAATGTAAATGAGAAAAACAACACTGATTCTCATGCATAACGTCAAGCTTGCGATGCCCAACAGAGAAAAAAGTTATACAAAAAACAGAAATGAAACGATCATCCACCTAGAAAGGGAAGCCATTCTGGCGAAGTCGGGGGGGGGGGGAAGTGTACTATGACGATGCCCACACTAACTAGTAAGAACTGAAAGTGCATTTTGCAAAAACCTAGATCTCAAAAAGTTACAAGTTAAACACCGTCATGTGCTCACTTCGAACTACATACGCTGAGATGGTTACCCTTGTCAGGGATGTTCACGTGCCCGCTTTTTCGGAAAAAAATTGGAAAACAATTTTCGCGCGAGTTTGCTCTCTTAATGTAGGGTTATGGTGAATGATGAGGTGATAGTAGATCAAGATCTAGTAGATCTATACTGATCCGCACCTTCATGCTCGTGGACCTCGCCGTTAGAAGCAGTACAGGCTCATAAACGTGGTTGAGATAACTACGGAAATAGAACGGTATGGCTCTGCGCACAACGCTTACGAATTTTGAAGCGCCAAGAACGTCCAACAATGCCGGTACACGAGGAAGAAGCTGGCCCCGCCCCGTGTATTTGCCGTACTCTGAAACAGGGGTGCTCTGCCATTCCCACCGTCGGCGACGTTTGTGGGTGGTATACCTCGGAGACTCGACAAAAATTTCGATTAATCGTGTTTTCGACTAACTCGATTGTTCAGAATTTCGAATAATCGAGTTTTCGACTAACTCGATTTTTCAAAATTTCGAATAATCGAGAATTTTAAAAATGTCGAATTATCAATTTTTCGGCTAACTATTTTTTTGCAACTTGCGACAATTGATGTTCTAAAACGCCTCATTTAGACTGTTTTACTCTAATCACATTCTTTCCTTTTCTTTAACCAGGAGCGTACCGTGTTCGGACATCGACGTTTCCGCGATGCTTCATAGCGGAAGCGAGACCCGAGCTCTCGCAGGACGATCGCGAGATTCTGTCAGCCTCACCCCTTATCGTACTGCGTCCTATCACCCATGCCGTCTCGGTGTTTTATTCGGACGAGTGTTGCCTATCAGATCAACCCAAAGCTATAAGGTATTTGCCCGTGTCCCATTTAGCGCCGCTTTACAAATCTGCACAGCACGAGAGCGCTGGACCGGGGGGAACGATCACGCTAGCATCATGGTACGAGCACGGGAATTACCACGGGTGGGTCGATCGGGTAACTTTCGCGGAACGGAGGCGGATCGCGGGACAAGGGGAAGCACAATCGCGGATCGCGGTACGGGCGCGAAAGATGCTCTCACAAGGGAACTATTATTAGTTGCTCTGGCCATTCCGGTTTAAAGGCACAGTACACCCTCAGATATGAATTTTGAGATTTTCATGTATTTGTGTAGAAGTCCCCTCCTGTATAACACGTGCCAAATGCCAGATCTTATTTCCCCCAAATAAGCGAGATATAAGCGGCCACCACAGGCCCGACCCCCTTCGCTCACCACCACAGGCCCGACCCCCTAACAGACTTTCGAACTCGATAGCGGCTCGATGGATGGATGAATTCCAACAAGTCGGCGTTCTTCAGTCCATTACCGGACTATCTCCTTATCCTAGCTTTCTCTCACACAACGATTGCAAATGAAGAGAAATACAGGCCTGAGATAACTCGTCCACCAATTTTTCACCCTAAAAATCTAGGCATCTTTGAACAGCCATAACTCTGTTCAAAGGGGGTGTTGGACGATTTCAAAGACAGCACTGTGATCAGCGTGTGACTCTCTCCAAGATAAGCATGGAATCTGGAAATTCATTTCTTGGCTGTACTGTGCCTTTAAGTGTACTTTCACAAAACCGTTTTTGACGTAGAATCCAAGTGCGCTCTTCAAAGCTGCCTAAAACCACCCTGTAAAAAGTTATAGGCGTTTATCGCCAGAGTTCCGCACCTCTTGTACGTTCCAAAACGCGCTTTAGTCTTTGGAAAATCTGGAGTCGGACCTCATAATAGGTGCTCAGCGCCCAAAACAACCCCCTGTTCGAAGTTCAAGTGAGAGCATATTTTTCGATTTTTGCACAGAGTGACAGCGTTTTCCACTTTCACGAATTTTGCGCTGAGCTTTTATTTATATCATATAGAGGGCTCTGAATGCGTTCACAAAAGTGTTCCAGATTTGACCTGAAATCCTCCCAGGTCGGTTATTTGGGGCGAATCTGGGGTTTACTTGTTTACGACTGTCTACGACTTGCTTCGTTCAAAGCTTCGCAGCATGTAAAAACTTCGAGGGCAGAACGCGACTTCTGAGATTTGCGGATTTCTACAATAGATGTGGCTCGTACTGTTTTGCGAAGGGTGCTTTAGAGTGTTTAACACGAACCTAAGCTCCAGTTGACGATTTCTGACAGATTACGGTAGATTACGGTGGGTATACGGCAGTTTAGTCAGACTTTCGCGGAACGGAAGCGATTCGACTCAGCATTTGTTCCTGGGGGTTATTCGGGGAGCGGAAAACGACTTCGATAATCATTTATCGGTTTTCGAATAATTAAGGTGAATTTTCCCTCCTCAATAGCATGGCACATACCACAACCTATAGTATACCTCAGAATTTTGACAAACGGGCCCCAGATTCGTGTTCAGCACCTTAGACCACCTCTACATACAAGTGTTGAGCAAAATGCGGAACTTTTTTCAGAGCACCTCAAAAAATTCCATGAGGGGGTACACTTGCCTGGTAGAGTATGTCAACGAATATCCGGAAAACGAATATTCGGCCGAATAAACGAATAATCGAATATTCGAATAATTCGATTATTCGGAAAAGTCAATTTTTCGAATAATTCGTTTATTCGAATTTTCGAAAGAGTCAATTTTTCGAATTATTCGTTTATTCGAATATTCGAAAATTTTTATTCGTTTGATATACTCTATTGCCTGGTCGCCAAGCTTTCAAAAATGCGTATAACATTATTCAGAGTGCTTTTAGGCAGCTGCAAGGAGCGCGCTCGGATTCTACGTTCAACATAGTTCTAGAAAAGTGCATTTCATATGGAATGACCACCCAGACTAAAAGTGGTTCCCTTGTCAGTGTAGTACTGTGGGAACCAACACTCATTTTTTAATGTCCGTGAGTAAATTCCAAAGATAAAATTCCAATACCTTACGAAAACCGAACGAATTTCATTATTGGGGAGAAATGCAACAGAGAAAGATCACAGCGTAAATGAGCAAGCGAAAATCTTCCTTGGAGACTAGAACCGTGGAAATAGCTGGGTGTGAGTGTAACATTGACAAGTCACGGCATATAGTCGTCTATTTCGAGATCTTCTAAACTCATGGAGGAGTCTCCGCCATCATGGTCCGCAATTACGTCTTCGAAAACTGGTGGCTCAGTTTCGACTAACTACATGAAGTAATTTACCTGACGGTGATTTTTTTTTGACTCGAAACAGTCGACTATCGAGTTCATCCGACTATTAGGGTCTATCGAATAATCGCGTCATCGACTAGCTCGAAATTCCAAAAATTCGAATAATCGAGTCTTCGACTAAGTCGATTTTTTCAAAATTTCGAATAATCGAGTTTTCGGTTGAATCGATTTTTCAAAATTTCGAATAATCGAGTTTTCGACTAACTCGAAATTTCGAATAAGCGAGTTTTCGACTGATTCAATTTTTCGAAATTCCGAATAATCGAGTAGTCGAATGACTCGATGTCGACTGTTTCAGTCGATACCAAGACTCGATGACTCGACTCGACATAAGTATAGTGGGTGGTACAATAAGTACAATAGGTTAATCACATACATCGACAACGGTGGGATTGGCCCAGCATTTTTCAATTTTTTTTCCCTGTTTTGGAGAAGGACGGCAAATATGGGGGGGGGGGGAGAATTACAGGGCGGAGCCAACTTCTTACTCGTGTAGCGGCATTGTGGGTCGTTTTTGACGCTTAAAGGTAGGGTTCGCGATAAAAACGACTTTTGAGCTCTCTGCATGAAAATGTCGACTTGGTCATCACAAAAGTGAAAATAAATGAAAAAACCCAGAAATTAGTGGGGAAAACGCTCAAAAACAAAGTATAACGGCTAATTACCGGTGTCGGCCGGCCCCCTAATTAACGAGATTTTCATTAATGCTCGCTTATCCGCTTTTTATTTTGCTGCTAGAATAGTAAGTAGTCTCCAATAATGCTCAGAAATTACTTTAGAAGCAAAATAAAAGTTGACAAAGCAGGCTTCTACACACCGTTTTTTCTTCAATTTTTTTGCTTCGTTTCACCTTTGTGACGGCAAGATCTACCATTCCATGGGGATAGCCAAACACCCGATTTTATCGGGAACACTGCCATTAAAAATGCGTAGGCGTTGTGTTCTGAGCCATACCATTCTGTTTCCGTAGTTATCTCAACCATGTTTACGAGCGTGCATGCTGATTTTGATGCACAAAAGCATTTTCTCCACTCTTATGGGCCACCGTAGGTTCGTACAAAAATCTAGAAGTGTTTTGAAACACACCTTGTAATCGGCAGTGTCGTCCTTTCCAGTATCAGGAATGACCAGTTGATATTTGTTGTCGTCGATCTTCTTCGGCTGGGCCTTGTCAGATGGTGAGATTTCTTTGCCATTTTTGTACCTAGAAGACGAAACAGCTGAAGTCCGAGGCAGATGCAGCGAATTTTTTTCGACACAACATTTTAAGAGAAAAAAATAACACCAGCTCCGAATTTAAATGTTTTCATCGTTTGTCATACATCACACAGTCTAGACTTAAGGCTGACAGTTGTAAACTTGAGCTAAACCTTTGCTGCTGCTCCGTTCACAACGACTATATCCGCAACAAAGATCAAAAATCCTATCCAGCTGAAAACTTACCACTTGACCTGTTTCGGTGGTCGACTAGTCTCGATTTCAAGCACTCCGGTCTGCTTCTGTGGAACCTCGGTATCTTCGAGACCCTTGACAATCTCAATTCCACCCGGCAGTTTAACAGTCAGAGCGCAACTTGACTCAGCCGTGTTGCCGTCATCGTCACTAAGCACAACCTACAAAACGATTACAGTGATTAGAGTTTTTTCAAAATAAAAAACAATGGTGGCTTGTTTTCTTCTTTACGATCCACGTAACTTCTAAGCTTCCGCATACGCATCTCGGATGATAGCTTTTTATACCTTTCAACATTTTGAATATAAGAATGTGGAAATTTTCTGTTCAGTCAAGAAACCCTTCTATTTTCATATCAAAACCCCATCTAACATCGAACATGATTCTCCAAATGGAGTAACTTAATGCCTAGTTCACTCAAAATAAAACTGTGCCGCAACCTAGGTTATATAACCGAAAAAGTATGTTTCACGGCTATGCATGATCGCCCCAGAGATTCAGACCGTCTTTATAGCCCACCAATTCGCTGTAAAAAAAACGGGTGACGGCAGCGCCGCAAACGCCGCCGCAGCCTGACGCGCGATTCTCTCAACTATAAATTATGACAAATATCCGTATATTCGCCAATTCAATAACCCTAGAACAACGATTTTTCTTTCGAAAAAATGAATTTTGCGTTTTCCAAACCTTGTAATCGGCAGTGTCGTCCTTTCCAGCATCAGGAATGACCAGTTGATATTTGTTGTCGTCGATCTTCTTCGGATGGGCCTTGTCAGATGGTGAGACTTCTTTTCCATTCTTGTACCTGGAAACGCCCCGGCACCTTTCAAGCCTTGCTATATTTACGAAAAGTATTAATCACATATCCTGGATATTACGAAAGCCTTTTTCGATATGTATATTCTACACTATGTACCATATCCTCACCATTTGACCTGCTCCGGTGGTTGGTTGGTCTCGATTTCGAGCACTCCAGTTTGTTTCTGTGGAACTTCGGTGTCTTTCAGACCTTTAACAATCTCAATCTGTGGTTGTTTTACGGTCAGTGGCGCTGCAGAGTCGACTTCACCAGCGTCATTCGAGACAACAACCTGAAATTTACGACTAATAGCCAACAAGGGGTCGCCTTAAAAGCATCTATCACGAAGGAATTCGTTCAAAGGCAGAGTTCACGATAAAAATCTCTTTTCTGTCCTTCCACCTATCTTGAAAACGGTCCGACGCTGATCCCAATGATGCCTCTGGAACCGTACAAGACCTTCTAGGAACGGAGTTATGGTCCCTCAAAAATTGAGCTAGGGGTGCATGGTGGACGAGTTGTCCGGGGCTTGTAATCTCCGTCTTTTGCAGCCAATTTGTGCGATCTAACCTGAGTAAAGCGAGAAGTTGGGAATGAAGGCAAGAACGGGGCTAGTGATAGGAAACCATCGCTCATCTCACGATCTTGAACTTTCATTTGTTCACGTTGGAGGGCGGGCACTGCGCTTTTGGGGTTAGCCTTGCGCTCAAAATAGCAACATCGAGCTTTTTTGAGGCTCTTCCTGGCTCGTTCTCATGCGTTCTTTTGAAGTCAACGTTACAGTGTGCCCCTCTACTACCCAATCCTAGTGGAAGCTTAAACAAAATTTTTATGGTGAACACTGCCTTTAAGGGTTTCCGATATATGATGGAAGCTCTAGTGCCCTATACATATAACAGCTACGTTTCAAAAACAGCGAAAAAAATCACTGGAACTCGTTTTTTTTCGGACCTAAATTTCCTCCATTGAGTTTTGAGAAAGGAACAGTCGTTTGCTAGGAATCGCTATGTTGAGCAGTGAGCTCCCAATCTAATAAAGTTCATAATTCTTACAGGTGATCTTCAGGGAAGAAAAGGTTCGTCGCAATCGAACCTACGCATGGAGACAGGTCGAACTTTTTAATAACTTTTTCAGTGTTGTTGTGATTGAAGATTCAATTGTGTTCTAGTTGAGCGCATCTCCTGATAGAAATTTCGCTTCACAGCAAGACACTCTTTGCACGGAACCTCGATGGATTGCAATAACTCTTGCCTTGGCAAGAGGAACGAAGCGAAAGCATTGGAAGAACTGCTTTCAGGCCTCAGCTGCCAGATGGGGACAACTCGCTGAGCTTTGGAACACTATTGAGGGATTTCTTAACTCCCATGTGGCATGTAAACACTGCGAGAGATGAAATCTTGAGACGTTTGAGAGTGAACTTTTCGAAACTTTCGAGCAATACCGTGCAGGTCACGGGCAAATTTAAGGTTGCTCCACTCCACCCCAACAATTTAGCACAGACTGAAGAGAATGGGTATGATCTGGACGATTTCTTGAAAAAAATTCTTGCAGGTGACAGCGTTACTCGAACAACTGCGGTCTTCCTGGACTCCGCTCACCTCGTAGAGTTTTTGGCGGCCGCGTGTGCGAATATGCTAATAGGTTACATAAAATGTGAACGCGGTTGCCCATAGCTGCACGAAAAGTAATATGTACTAGCGTCTGGAAAGTTGGTACTCGGGTACTGTGGGAAACCTTCATGGCGCCACCTAAAGAGGTCTTTCTGTCTGCCGGACGATGCCGGCCGGTATGTTATAAGATAGGACTGCGGCGTCAGTGCACCCCGCACTGCGGTGTCGCCCGACCGACGTCTCAAGGCGGTGAAATCATTGACACGACGTCGTATCAAGCTATGACGGGTTAGAACGGGTTGTTTTCGCCTTACATTCCGTACTGAAGAGTCGGAACTGACGGTTGTTCACCGCAGCTTCATTCGCACTGCGGCTCACTTTTAACCTGCCGGACGGCGTCGTCTGGCAGACTGTGAAAGGGGCTTAAGAAGCGAGGGGCTCTTTCTGAGAAGGCCGACAATATTATACATAGTGCTAATCGAAAAAGCACTAGCTTTTCTCAATAGTTTTCAAAGGAACTTACCTTATAATCTGCTGCGTCGCCCTTCTTTGCCTCCGGAATGATGAGCTGATATGATCCGTCTCCGGCGTCCGCAGTCTTTGCGTCCGGAATCTCCTTTCCATTCTTGTACCTGGAACAGCATTGACTTGTGCGAATCAAAGTCAGCGCTACATTGAGGGAAGGAGGAATAACATACCATTTCACACCCTTGACGGGTCCCTTGACTTTGACGGTGAAAGTGGCCGTTTCGCCTTGCTTCACGGAGGTTGGAACGAGTCCAGAAACTATTTCTGGCTTCGTCTTATCCTTTCCGTCATCTAGCGGTTCCTTCATGGTCACCTGAAAAGTGGAAGTTCAATAAGCTCGGAAAAATTCACTGGTGAGCCTCTAATCAAGAATAAAACAAGTCCAAATTCTTATGTAATAATTACGAGGTCCACACCTTCGCTTTGCTCTCAACCTCTCCAACATCGTTCGCGGCTGTTACGCTGTAATCGCCAACGTCCGACTCTTTGAACTAAAAAACAACATTGAGCACCAAAGACTTCCTGACGAAAACGAAAAATCAGCATCAAACCCACATCGGGAACGGTTAGTCGGTATTTTCCGTTTCCAAGATCTTTGGCCTCGGCGTCCTTGAGCTCGTCACCGTTCTTGTACCACTTCACAGATCTCGGCGCTCCTTCTACCTCAACTTCGAGCACAAGTGATTGTCCCTAAAACACAAATCATCAGCCAAACAACACTTGCACATCTTATTATAGAGTTTCCATGTAGTTCTCTTTTATTGGCCTTTTTTGTTGATGGAAAGAGATTTTGACAGAAAAAAAATTGGCTCAAATTTAGTTTTGAGCGAAGTGGTGATTAAAGGCAGTGGTCACGATGAAAAACGTTATAGAAAAAACTACAAGATCAGCTTAGATCGGAAACAGCTGAAGAACTACATATGAAGGTAGCGCGGTGAAGAACGAGCTAGAATCAGAGTTTCTAGGGCGCAAAGATGCCAGTTCGTGCACAAGTGCACAGCGCCGCGCAAGAAGATCGCAGTCTCATGCCGAGCAGTCAAAAATCATCGACATTCAGAAGAAGGAACAAATGCAAATTCACCTAATAAAAACAGTTAAACAATACTTTTGACTAGATGAGTACATAAATATTCAAGCAGGTCAGTCCGAATGTTTACTGAATGAAATTCAATTTCAAGCCAGCTGATGTTCTTGATATTAAAGATCATGGATGCCGATGATGTGCAGTGGGCTCGTCCACCATCAAAAGAGAACAAAGTTGAGGCTTCAAATCTGGCCCAAAGCAGCGATTTTTTCGGGATGTTTTCTCATAGGTCCTACTACATACTCTAAGCCCAAAAAAGGGTTCAGAGAGGAAAAGAAGACAGGCATATTTGACCGCGACCACTGAATTTAAGGGGCAAGGCTTCAAGGAAGAATTTGATCATTCCCTGATGTATTGGACACTTCTGCCTATTTCAAAAACCTTTATAGACTATCATTAAAATAAATTTCGTGAGAATATGGAACAAAATTCAAATGTTTCTGCACCGAACATAGAGCTTGGCTCTAAATGTCTATAGAGTCGAAGTCGCGGCGCCGCTCGCTGCGTCGAGATAAGACTTCGCTTAAATGGAATAGCCTGACGTTTCGAACTGCAAAAAACAAACCACTCTTCCATTTTTGTATTTTTTTGGGGACTGAAACCCCTGGGATATCGATCGTATCAGCTTTCGCGCCGCCGTCAGCGACGGCGAAAGGTGGTCCTGCATCAGGCTGAATTTGTACTTCACGTGGGGCGCTACCGCGCATATCATTCGTATCAACTTCAGATTGATCAAGATGATTAGCATAGCGCAGCTTTGCTAGTCGCATTTGGTATATATTTGGTCTTAAAGCGAGTGAGCCGCGACCGAAGCAGCTACGAAGAACGATCGAAAGTATATTAATAACCGGCGTTGGAGGCAGTGCTCACGATAATCTTCATTTTTGGGATTGTGTGCTAAAATGATAACTTGGTTGCCGGGTAGAGCTGAAACGATGAAGGAATTGGGAAAAACGCCCCAAAGGTACATGAAAGGTCTGAAAGATTTAAATCTTCTGAAAAGTTAAGGATGGAGAGCTGTAATGAGTAAAACCACGCATCTTTGCCATCAGAGGAACTGTTTATTATGACAACGAAATCTTTTTGCGAAAACGACCTTTGAAATCCTTTACTCTATGTATGTTGGTCCCTTGTTTCCTCTAGACCCTAGATTAATGTATTCTTCCATTCTCGGCTGACTCCATTATTTGCCGATCACAAACATCGAAAGCTAGTTTATCTTACCGGACAACTAATCCACACCGGAAAATCATTACACTGGAATATGGCGCTTTAGTTCATTCTTCGCCGTTTTTTGGTGATTTTAGTAACAAAAAGCCGCCAGTAAAGTCTTTAAAGTAGGAAACTTGGGAGCGAAAATCATCGTGAAGACTGCCATTGAGGCTTAAGCTCGGCGGCAACTCAGCGGTCGCTACAAAACTTTGAATCTCCTAAAAGGTTAAAGCTCGAGAGCTGCAAATCGCTTCACTCCCATCCCATCTGAACTCTGTTTATGATTCGAAATCAGCTTCACCGACGAGTTATAATCATTAAACAATACATGCATATAGATGCAGTTTTCCTCAACGAGATGGATTCAGACGAAAATCCTAGTAAGTGCGAACGCAGATGCAAGCTTTTCAGTTCGGAACTACCACATGGATCGGAAAAAAGAAGTAGCGGAAAAGGAAAACGAGTACAAAACTAACCTTTGGTACAGCCTGGTCGTTGAGACCCTTTTTGAACGATGGAAGTGATACCTAGAATTTCAGAAATTAGTTGGACTGGGAACACTCAACATAGGATCATTGGCTACCGGTAGGCTTGCTGTGACTCAATTATGAATGGTTCGATTTAAAATCACCAGTTAACCCATTGTCCAGATCAATGGTTTGCTATACATAACGCGTTGGCGGGGAAGTTCCCGAGAAGAATGGACCCGATTTAGTCGTTATCAATCGGTTCCCTTTGTAGGCGACGTCCTGCCGAGCGGCCCTCGAGTCATTCACTAATCAAACGGTGGGGAAGTTCCCGAGCAAAATGGAACCGATTCAGTCCTTATCACTCTGGCAAGAAGAGAATGGTGAGACGTCCCGTAAGAAGGGGACGTCTCACCGTTTTCCCCTCGAATTAATCACAGTGAAGGACGTTTGAAACAGCTGACTGGAATGAGAAGGAATGAGGGTCTCTCCTCGGTAACTCTCTGGTCTTCCCCCCGAGCATGGTGAACACGAAAACAAAGCCGCAACGTATACGATGATATGAATTGCCCAGTCTTGAGGTGGTCCCGCACTTGAAATGTGTGTGTACAGAGCTACCTCTCATTGTCATCTGAGGTTGTGTAGGGTGTCTCTGGCCGGGTTCCAGGAAGATAAGACGCTTCTCTGTGACCGGATGGCAGAGGTCATACTTTCGGCCCTGGACAGAGAAATTCCGAAAACAGCGGGTTGTGGAGAACTGAGTTTTGATCAATCAATGAGCAAAAAGTGTTGGATTGCGAAACCATGAGGAACATAAGCTGTCGGAAGATCAAGAGAAGACCCGCTGAGAGGAAGTATTTTCATCTCCCTCCGAAACGGGGAAATTTACCTGTTGTTTCGAGGGAACTTTCGCCCTCACTCGCGGAATTCCCTCCAGTTATGCTAGTACAGAAAGATCGTTTTCCATACCTTGGTCGGCTTTTCTTTCACAGTGACCGTGCAGCTAGACTCGACAGATTCGCTCTCTGTTGATAGCACTACACGGTACGCCCCAGCATCTGACATCTCGCAGTTGTCAACTTCAAGTTTGTACTCGGCATTAGAAACGCGCTCCATTTTCCTCGTGCTGAAATGCAGCTTTTCAGGAAAAATACTTTATGGGGAAAAGGGGGAGAGAACGATACCTGGTAACAGTGACTTGCTCGGTTCCCTTGTACCACTTCACCGTCTTCGGCTGGCCTTCGACTTCAACTGACAGAATAATCTTGGTGCCTTTCTCGACGGTGACATCTCCCAACGGTCGCTTGATTTTCAAGGTCTCCGGAGCTGAAATATCAATATTCACTTAATGACATCTATCCTCCAATTGAAAATATCAAACCTTGCACGGAAAGTGGAGCTTTGCTGCTCATCGAGCCCGCGGGATTAGTCGCTTCCACTCGGTAGTTGCCCTGGTCGGCCATTTTTGTCTCGTCAATGGTCAGCTAGAATATGGTTTCTTCATTTTGATATCTTTAGAGGGAGACATATGAGGGGATACTACCGTATTTGTGCCATCAGGAAGGGATTCGATCTTAACACCATCGCCCGGCTTTAGCTCCGCGCCATCTTTGAACCACTTGATTATCGGATTCGTGCCAGTTACCCTGATATATTGCAATGCAACTCTGATAATGATGTAGCATTAGCCACTGAAACTTACTTGCATTCGAACTTGGCCAGTTCCCCTTCCTTTACTTGACAAGCAGTCAGATCCTGAGCGAATTCCGGAGCTATCTGTGAACAAAAGAAATTGTTTCAATCAGCAATGATACACAAAAGCAACTCCCTACCTCCTCTTCCGGAAGAGACACCGTTAGCGGAGCATCCGTTCGAGCTGTACCTGCGGGGTTACGCGCTTCACAGCGAATCTCACCCGAATCTTTGACCTGGACATCGAACTGTTTGAATGCTGCAAGATTGGCTGCGAGAACCGAAAAACTATACCTTAGTGGATTTGATGACAAGTCTTGCAGTACCGTCAGACTCCTTGGTTTGAACAAAGTGTTCATCAGTGGACGAGAGTTCTTCTTTGTCCTAAAGAAACAATCAAGAACATTGTGGAACCGCTGTGTTTCCCGTGCGCCGTTTCTGCTGTATTTTGAGAACAATTTTTCGAGCTTCGCTTCTTCCTACTGCTTGCAAAGGAGAACTTCGAACACCAAACGAAGTAAGAGGTTCTACCAGATTGCTCTAGCCTACTTTGACTAGAAGGCAGGGGTGGGGTGGAGTCACATTGATCAAAATGGGGAGCTCGACAATCGTTGGTGTGGTGCGCCGTTATTACAAGGACCTGTGACATTTCGTAATCCTAAACTATTTCCGTCACAGTCCATTTACACGTCATAGGTCCACCTTCTGCCGCGTAGAACACATTTCCTGAGCTGTTTTCAACAGCCGAATGGCTCCAAGTCCTCCAATACGCATTACTTCAAATTTCGCAAGCTCCTTAGATTTATTGCAGCTGCTTCTTCAGGTATCATTTTCTTAGTCGTTGGTTTCATTCTCTGATTTATCATTTTACTATTTTTTCCACCTTATCTGTGTGATTCGCTGTTTTTGTTGAATGTTTTTTACATTTGCTTACATATTCCGATAAAATTAGTAAAATGTATCGAGGCCGCCACGCAAACGCGGGCATGCAGTCGGGCGCCCAGGACTTAAAGGCAGTAGTCACGATGAAAAACGTTATTGAAAAAACTACATAAATCAGATCAGATCGAAAACACCTCAAAAACTATGAAGGTAGCGCGGTGAGAAACGGGCTAAAATAAGAGTTATTGAGACCCTAAATTTCCAGTTTGTGCATACGTGCACAGAAGATCTGATCTCATGCCCGGCAGTTGAAAATCATCGACGTTCGGAGTAAGAAATAAATGCAAATTTACCTAATAAAACAGTTGAACAATGAAAGCAAGCACTTCAGTCAATATTTTTGACTAGATGTGTACATAAATCTGAAGGTTCATTGATTGAAACTCAATTTCAAGCCAGTTGATGTTCTAGATACTAGAGATCATCGATGCCGATGATGTGTGGTGGACTCGTCCACCATCAAAAGGCAAGGCAGTTTAGGCTTCAAATTTGGCCTAAAACAGCGTTTTTTTCGCGATTTTTTCTCATAGGTTCTACTACTTGGGACCCAGAAAAGGGTTTAGAGAGAAAAAGATGAAAAGCATATTTGATCGCGGCCACTGCCTTTAAAGAAGGTATTACAGCTTGTTATTAAGCAATACAACTTTGAATCTCTGAGCCATGTTTTAGATCCTCACGCCATAGCGCGTGCAGCGCACAAATACACGCGCAGTTATTTTTCCTTTGTGATAAAGTATAAGTGTGTGGAGAAAGTGTAGCGGCGTGCATATACTTTTTGTCGGAGCGTGGTATACCTGGTGCGTGGCGAACCTAGGCCAACCCAAGGTTAAAAACAGAAAAAAGATGGAGGCGAGAGACAGAGAAACAGCGTACAAGCTCACAAGTTCGCATCACACCTTTGCTCCAAAAAGAAGGGTGTGTTAAAGGCTCGCCTTGTTCACAATTTCAATTTTCCAAAATCTGGGTTAGATATGTCGGCTAGGACTGTTGCACGCCATCTAAGAGTTTTGTACACTATGGGCCGTTACGCTTGGAGAAAGTGATGTCTAAGTGAAGAATTATGGTATTTACGGCAAAATAGCACGGCAAAGAGCCATTTTCCACGACGCGCCGCGTTGAAAAAAATAGCAACGCTGACTCGAAACATGGACGACGAGCGTACTTTTGGGATTATAATACTACAGGTGATTTTCCTGATTAGGCTGAAGTAACTCGAGGAATACCCATGCCTTGCTGCTATTTTCGCACGTTTTTATTTGGGGGGGGGGGACGTTTGGCCTGCGCTCCGATTTAGCGGGATATCTTGAAAATAAAATTCTCCCCGGGCCCTGCCCCTGAAGGCAAGGTCGGATCACATTTCGATTTTTCGAGAAATCCGGTTTGGTAGGTCGGGCTGGAGTACTGAATACCGCCCAAAAGTTTTGTAAGCTATAAGTGCTTTGTTTCCAAAGAACTAACCGCGAAGTCAAGGATTACGGTATTCGTAGCAGTGATAATAATGCCGCATTTCCACGCCAAGTATTGTTTCCACATTGCGGCGTCTTCACGGCACTCACGATGGTCACTATGAGATGACTTGCACTACGCGTTGTGAATGAAGCATAGACAGTAACTTAAAGCGCGGAGGACGGCTACACTTCTCTGTATATCCTATATTTCATAGTGAAATTTATTTCTGTTTGTCGCGGATGCCTGCGAGCGTATGCTGCGTCTCCTCTCGCTCATATGTTTTCGCCCCTCACTACGCACAAGCGCGAAGGAAAAGGGTAAATTTTGCTTCCAAATTGTGGTGCGCGCGAAGCGCGCACCAGATTGGTTTTGAATTGGCCATGCGCACGACCCGTTTTTAGAAATCTCAATTCAGAGTGAACGAAGAAATTAGCTCTAAATTGCATTGAAAAGAGCGCAAAAAGTTGGTATATGTACTCAAAAATGGTTTAGAACGGTTCAGTGGTTTTCGAGTAAAAATTGAAATACCGAGCGTTTTTGTTGTTAATCTCCTTTTTTTTCAGACGGCGTTCACGATCTTGCGGGTACACTTAAAATTGAGCTAGGGAGCTCATTTTTGGACAGGAGGCTTGAAATGGATGCAGGTCGCTCCTATTCCATTTTGAACTTGATACCTTAACTTTGAAGGGTACCTCAAAATCGTAAGTTTACATACTAAATTAGCCGTGGAGCACGAAGTCTGCTATTTTCTGCTACGGCTGTGGAGACCGGGGTAAGTGGGTTATTCTGCAGTCAATCAACACATGTCGTCGGAAATAAGTACTGAACTTGTCAGAATTCGTGCTCATGACACGTCATCGATCGATAATCAATATTATCGACTTTCCCGCTTTTTGCACAAAATGCGGCGAGGAGTGGAGATTGCTGGTGGGATTGGTTTTCTTGGTTGGGAGATTTCGCTCATCAGTCATTATCGACAAATACCGATCAATAATATTGATTTCTTCGCCTGTTGCACAAAATGCCGCAATGATTTTTGATTGTTGATGGCTCTAAGTCATTTGTTTGGGAAATTGTTCTCATCATGCAAGATCAAATATTAATGATCAATAATATAGATTTTTTGCATTTGCACCGAATGCGGCAGAGTTTTATTTTTTATGGTTGTAAGTCATAGGTTTCAAAAATTTTACTCATACAACAATATCGTCTGTGAGATGTTTCATCATTCCAAAATGGAAATCGTAGAGCAAAATGGTAGTCAGAAAGGGAACCTTTGGGAAAAATATGTGAAATTTCTGAAAATTTAGCTTCCTGGCAAAAGTAACGATCTGGCAATGTCATTTATAAGTCAAAAAAAAAGTTCAAAAAATATCTTGAAATTTCTTTAAAAAGCGATTTGGCGTAAAATAGCCTGGAGTAATGAAAAAAAGCTAGAAATGAAGTGAAATAACCAAAAATACGATTTGGTGGTCGATCATTTCACAAGCTTCTCCATTAAACTTATCAAAACGAAATCAAGCGCGCAACGGAAACATTAAACCATTTATGAAAGCTGTAATAAGGGAATCAGCATATGTCATGCTAGGTGAAGGCAACGCTCCATTCCATATCGTGCTTGATTTCGTTTTGATAAGTTTAACGGAGAAGCTTGTGAAATGACCGACCACCAAATCGTATTTTTGGTTATTTCACTTCATTTCTAGCTTTTTTCATTACTCCAGGCTGTTTTACGCCAAATCGCTTTTTAAAGAAATTTCAAGATATTTTTTGAACTTTTTTTGACTTATAAATGACATTGCCAAATCGTTACTTTTGCCAGGAAGCTAAATTTTCAGAAATAATACGTTGACACTTGAACTGGAGCACACGTATGTGATGAAATACCTAAACGAACACCGTTTCTTCTGCGATTTTCGTATTCCTCTGTGACTATATAGGGTTCGCCCATCGATTTAACAAGGAATCTCCAAAACGAAATTACGTCCGAATCCTGCCTTAAAGGCACAGTCCAACCTCAGAGATAATTTTTGATATTCTGACCCGGCCGCCGTCTGTAGCAGCCCTGCCAAGCGCGAAATCTCAATTCGCTCAAATGAGCGAGAAAAAGCTACGAAAAAGTCGATCACGCCCCCTTGAAAGAAAAAATGGGCAACGCCCACTGGCAGGTTTCCGACCAGGGATGTGCGGAATTTTCTGTTTTCTGCCCATTTCTGGCCATTTTCTTCTGTTTTCTGTAAAAATAGGCAAAATTTGGCAGAAAACAGAAAAAAACTTGAACCGCGATTTTTAGCAGGATTGCCCTTAGGGCCAACGGTCGGATTCATCAAAGGTGAGTCAATAGATTGAGGGTTAATGCAATCTGGGTATTCTGCAGTTCCCCCACACCAAACACTTTTACTCGCTATACTGTTATCTATCCTAGCGCTTCTGGAGTGGTGGCAGGAGGCGCTGCTGCTCGCAATACTCGGTCGGATTCGATCCTCGCCCAAAGTCAGAGAACCTACTATCTCTCCGAGGTCCTTGAGTTGGTACCAGATCCATGTGGGGGAGGCGAACCCACTGACTTTAAAGTCGGCTCACCAGTAAGTCAGTAAAGAGCCCGAAAAAGCATTCAAGTCTTCACGAATGCGACGATGAATGCGCTGCGCAACCCAATAGAGATTCGAGAAAACAAGCTCTTATCTTTATCCTATAGAGGTTACCATTAACAAAAGGTTTGCCGTTGATTAATCCCTCGGAAGGTATGCGATGCAGTCAAATGACGCGAAAACTGTAATGGTATTGTATACTAACACTAATGATCCATTAAGCCTACTTAAGGCCCTCTAGTCATAGCGCACTGGAGCGGCGTCCGAGTATAACTACTTATACCCGTGGGCGCAGACTATGAGTATTCCAGCGCCACCGTTTCAGTGGAGCGGGTAAAAGTTGACCCCAACTGTGCCATACACACAATTTCTTAGTGCGTATTTTAACTCATTGCAACGCTGCACGATATAGAAATAAAAAAATTGAAGCGCGATGAAATTATTGGTGAGGCTATAAGCAGATGATGAAACTCCCAGAGAGGTACGAGCGAACCCACCACGGTGAAGCGAGCGGCGCGTCAGGTCATTTATACTTGAACGGCGCAGCCGCGCGTTACGCGCGCGACTTTCGCGCACTGAGGAGTAGTACGCTGTTCAAATCTGCAGTTATCCCAAAATCAGTGTAAAACTATGTAAACTAGGGAAGGGTAAACTCACTGTCACTGTATCCACTTAAATCTCACACATATATATTGAGCTTCTCTGTTCGAGTAATCTAGCTGCTATTTTCGGGGGAAAGGAAGGTTAGAGAGAAAGTTTCGTCTCCGCGCTGATAATCTGCGTTGTTTGGGCATCTGTGCTTACCACTCTGGCCAATTGTGGGGTTTTGAAAGCTGTGCTAAGAACATTTCTAATCTAAGAATGTGTAAAAATTTACTGCTGTGGAAAAACTTGTATAGTGTGCGCTAAACTCTTTTTTATTGATTTTTGAAAATTTTCTGTTTTCTGTTTCCTGTTTTCAAAAAAAAAATTTCCGCACATCCCTGTTTCCGACCTCAATAGGGAAGAGAAGCGCGAATGATTTTATTCAAAATCTATGTTCTTCCTTTTATTTTCGGTCTTGCCATGTAATGTGACCTGCTTCAGAATGATGGCTGCAAATAACGAGAAAATGCAGGCCCGAGAAAACTCGTCCACGAACTTCTACCAGTTCAAATTCTAAATTTTTGAAAAGCTGTAACTCAGTTCGTAGTGAGTTCTGAGCGATTCTGGAGACACCAATGCGATCAGCGTAAAATTTTCTCCAGGATAGACAGAAAACCGAAAAATCGATTCTGAGCTTGGACTGTGGCTAGGGTCTGAGGCAACCTTGAAGAGCTCGGCATTTAGTAGTTCGCCTGGAGCAAGCGAACTTTTTTGTCTCAGCATCGCTATCAGCAGTTACAGTTCGCCACAACCAACACACGCAACTGGGGTGGGTCAAAATCAAGTGAATACAGTAACATTCTGTAGAAATTCACAGAGTTTAATAGCACGATCAGTGAATTGTGGTGCGCGCGAAGCGCGCACCAGATTGGTTTTGAATTGGCCATGCGCACGACCCGTTTTTAGAAATCTCAATTCAGAGTGAACGAAGAAATTAGCTCTAAATTGCATTGAAAAGAGCGCAAAAAGTTGGTATAGTAACCCAAAAATGGTTTGGAATGGTTTACTGGTTTTCGAGTAAAAAGTGAAAGACCGCCCGTTTTTGTTGTTAATCTCCTTTTTTTCAGACGGCGTTCACGATCTTGCGGGTACACTTAAAATTGAGCTAGAGAGCTCATTTTTGGACAGGAGGCTGGAAATGGATGCAGGTCGCTCCTATTCCATTTTGAACTTGATACCTCAACTTTGAAGGGTACCTCAAAATCGTGGGTTTACATACTAAATTAGCCGTGGAGCACGAAAACTGCTTCTTTCTGCTACGACTGTGGAGACCGTGGTGGGTGGGTGAATCTGCAGCCAATCAACACAGGTCGTCGGAGGTAAGTACTGAACTTGTCAGAATTCGTACTCATGACGCGTCATCGATCGATAATCAATATTATCGATTTTGGCGCTTTCTGCACTAAATGCGGCCAATAGTAGTGATTGCTGAAGGGATTGGTTTTCTTGGTTGGGATATTTTGCTAATCAGTCATTATCGATAAATACCAATCAATAATATTGATTTTTCGCCCGTTGCACAAAATGCCGCAATGATTTTTTATTGTTCACTTTTTTGGGAAATTTTCTCATCATGCAAGATCAAATATTAATGAAGTCACTTGTTTGGAAACTCTTCTCATCAGGCAAGATCAAATATTAATGATCAATAATATCGAGCTCTCACATGTTGCACAAAATGCGGGAATGAGTGGTATTTTTTATGGTTTTGGGTCATAAGTTTTAAAAATTGTACTCATACGGCAATATCGTCTGTTAGATGTTTCATCATTCCAAAATGGAAATTTCTGAGCAATATTGAAGTCAGAAAGGGAACCTTCGGGAAAAATATGTGAAATTTCTGAAAATTTAGCTTCCTGGCAAAAGTAACGATTTGGTAATGGTGAAAAAAAAGTTTCAAAAATACCTTGAAATATCTTAAAAAATGATTTGGCGTAAAATAGCCTGGAGTAATAAAAAAGCTAGGAAATGAAATGAAATAACCAAAAATGCGATTTGGTGGTTGATCATTTCACAAGCTTCTCCGTTAAACTTATCAAAACGAAATCAAGCGCGCAACGGAAACATTAAGCCATTTTTTAAAGCTGTAATAAGAAAATCAGCATAGGTCAAGCTAGGTGCACTCCATTCCATATCGTGCTTGATTTCGCTTTGATAAGTTTAACGGAGAAGCTTGTGAAATGATCAACCACCAAATCGCATTTTTGATTATACCATTTCATTTCCTAGCTTTTTTATTACTCCAGGCTATTTTACGCCAAATAATTTTTTATGATATTTCAATGTATTTTTGAAACTTTTTTTTTCACCATTACCAAATCGTTACTTTTGCCAGGGAGCTAAATTATCAGAAATACGCGCTTATGTGTTTCATGCGAGCAGGCAGAGGTTGAATTTTGCGGTCTGGGGGCTGAGTTGGGGCGAACGATTAGTTGGATCAATAATATAAAAATAACGTCAAACTGTGAAAATAACAAGGGCAATAATAACATCCTGGATGCTTACCTTGAACCACTTAATACTTGGTTCCGGAGATCCTGAGACTTTGCACTCGTATGTAGCCGTTTCTCCTTCCACTATGGAAACTTCGACAAGCGTCTTCGTAAATGACGGTGCTTCTTGTGGCTTCTCTGGAAACACGACAAAATTTGTGAAGGCAAATAGGTAATGTTCTCTACGATCAGCCGCAATGCCGAAAACTGACTTCTTGGACCGTGCAGCGCTGGTTGCTACAATTTAGGCTGTCCTCAATGGTAGAGATAAATTTAATTACACAAGGGTATGCAGTCATGGCTGCAATACAGTCAGCAGCATCCCGTTAGAACGGTCTTTGGCAGATCTCGAGGCTAACCCACAGTAAGAAACTTACTCTTCACAGTCAATGTGACGTCGCTCCAGACGTCTCCGTACTCATTCGAAGCTTCGCATCTATACTCATCCTGGTCGTCTACAGTGGTGTCCTTCACCGTCAAACGTTGTGTGCCGTCATCAAGCGCTTCCGTAACGAAGTGATCGGTTGGCTTGATGAGCTCGCCGTTTTTGTACCTTGAAACAAAGATTCATTTCTTCTAGGAGTCTGCTAAAGTCGATTCCTTACCATTTCACCGTGGGCTTTGGCGTACCGGATATCTTTCCTTCCAAAACAGCGGTCTCGCCCTCCGCAACCTAAAAATCGATTTACAGCTTTGCTATCATCTTGACGACGAAGGGGAATCATAGCCTCACCACAACGGGACGGACGGGCTGCACAAAGTCTGGTGCTTCTCCTTCTGATTCTGGAGCTCCAACCAGCGTCACGATTATAGGGCCTTCCGTCCAGGCAGAGCCCAGCTCATTCTCTGCTTCACATCTGCAGAAATAAAAAAATTAGAACCATGCAGTCGATGAGATGAGCTGACAAGGAAAATCGTTTTTGTGGATGTGGCCAATACAAATGAAATGCTCATTTCCAAAACTGTTGTTCGACGCGGAATCCGGATATGCCCAACAGAGCTGCCTAGAATCACTCTGAACGGAATTCTAAGCGTTTTCGAAGCTTCGTGGGTAGACAGGGGTACCCCATCAGGCAATGTATGTACGGGGTGTTTCGGAGACTTTGTATGTAAGGGTCATCTACGGTGCTGAACAAGAACCAGGGTTTCGTTCACCAGTATTCGCATTACTGAATGTTTCTATAGGGTACAATGCCTATTTCTATAGGGTTTCTATGGACTATGGTAACTATGGATGTTTCTATAGGGTCTACCTAATGAAAGCCTCTATAAAGGCAGTGGTCGCGATGAAAGACGTTATCGAAAAAACTACAAAAATCAGCTTAGATCGAAAACAGCTGAAAAACTATGGAGGTATCTCGGTGAAAAACGGGCTAGAATTAGAGTTTCTAGGGCCTAAAGATGCCAGTTCGTGCACACGTGCACAGCGCCGTCGAAAAAGATCGCAGTCTCATGCCGAGCAGTCAAAAATCATCGACATTCAGAGGAAGGAATAAATGCAAATTTCCCTAATAAAAACAGTTGAGCAATGAAAGCAAGCACTTCAATCAATGTTTTTACTAGATGAGTAGTGTTTACTTATTGAAATTCAATTTCAAGCCAGCTGATGTTCTTGATATTATAGATCATCGATTCCGATGATGTTGAGTGGGCTCGTCTATCATCAAAAGACAAGAAGTTCGGGCTTGAAATTTGGTCAGAAAAGGATTTTTTTGCAATTTTTTCTTATTGGTCCCACTACTCTAAACCCAGAAAAGGGTTTGGAGAGGAAAAGAAGACAATCATATTTTCTCGCGACCACTGCCTTCAATATTCCGAAACTCGACAAATATAGGGTGGCTGAAGAGCATGGGCGCCAACCTGTAGACATGAAATTCGTGTTCACTATCTTTACTATCTCAAATAGCCCTGCAAGGAAGTTTTTTGAGCCTAATCTAGTGCTTCTTCCGAATTACCGTACATCCACCGTAACCCACCGTTATCTATGTAAGATCGATAAACAGACATCAGATTTGCGCTCAACACTTCAAATAATCCCCACCCCGCAAGAGGAAAATTTTAACCCAAATCTATCCCAACGTTGAAAGTTGTCAAAAGTCGCGTTTGGCCCTCAACAGTTTATTCCGACGGGAAGCTTTAAACAAAATATGTTGAAAACTTTGAAAATAGATAAATGGATCTTAGACCTGTGACCAGTGGCCGTATTCATGAAGCCATGGGAGCCTCCCGGCAAGGTTGTTAGAACTAGCCGATCTATACGGCAGGCGGACTTATTGTTAAGACCCTCCCGGGAGGTTCCTTTAGTTTCACAAATATGACCACTGCTTACCCAAATAATCCTCTCGCGGAAATTTTGAGAGTCAGGATAACATTTTCCTTCAAAGATTCCAAAAAAAAAACGTCGTTGATATAAGGTAACGGCTCATTTAGCTAGGATAACTCTGGGGGGAAAAACCGATAACTCCGTTCAGGGCTATTCCAGGCAGCTTCGGGGGCATATTCGGATCCTGCATCCAAAATTGGTTCTAGTAATATAAAGGTTGGTTAAAAAGTATTGAAAGCAAAAATGAAAGAATGTGAACTTTTAAGTGAAATTAGTTTTTACAATTCAATATAATTTTGTTTAACTTCAATACACTTATCCCAATGATCCCGCAATAATTTCATACTATCTGTGTAAAGATTTTCTGGAAGCTCTGCAAAATACTGTTCCACGACTGAAACAGCTCCTTCATTCGATGAAAAACGCTTTCCACAACGGAATCGTTTCAAGTTTCTGGAGAAGTGGTAGTCGCTAGGAGCCATCCACCGTATTGGTGAATACGGTGGATGTTCGCGCAATTCGTACTTCAATTCATTCAATTTAGCCATCGTCAGAGCTCTTGTGTGAACGCGTGCATTAAAGCCACAGTCCAAGCTTAGGGGTAATGTTTGATATTATACTCCGGTCGCCGTGTATAGCAACCCTGCCAAGCGTTAAATCTCAATTCGCTCAAATAAGCGAGAAAAGGCAAGGAAAAAGTCGGCCCAGCCCCCATGGGAGAAAAAATGGGAAACGCCCACCGACAAGCTTCCGGTCTCAATGGGAAAGAGAAGCGCGATCGATTTTGTTCCAAATCTATGTTCTTCCATTTGTTTTCGGTCTGGCTTTAATTCGTGACCTGCTTCAGAACGATGGCTGCGAATAACGAGAAAAACAGGCTCGAGACAACTCGTCCGCGAACTTATCGCCGTTCGAATTCAGAATCTTTGAGGGGCCATAACACCGTTCGTAGTGACTTCTGAGCGATTCAGGAGACACTTTTGTGATCAGCGTAAAATATTCTTCAATATAAGCAGGAAAACAAAATTTCCATTCTGAGGTTGGACTGTGCTTAAACAAATGCGGCACTAACTTTCCAAACAGCTTGTTCATACGTAAATCTTTATGCAAAATATGGAGTACTCGTTCGTCGAGATGCCTATGGTATTAGTAATTTCACGCTTAGTCAAATTTGGATCTTCACAAACATTAATATGCAATTGCTCAATGATTTTGGTGTTGTTGCAGTTTTTGGCCGTCGACTACGTGGTTCATCTCTTCAACGCTTCTACGACCACGTTTAAACTCTAAAACTCATCGATGTACAGTTGGAAATGAAGGAGCGGAATCTTTTAACACGCTCACCATTTTTGTATGAATTGCTGTTACTGATAAACCTTCCAAAACAAAGAATTTCATCACTACACGATACCCATTGTTAAAAATACACCGACACGTCGACTTCAAATGGCTTGTAAACAATGATCGAATCGACAGATCGAAATAAAATTTTTTGTATGTTCATATGAAAGATAAAATGTCAAAATGGCGTATGAATTTTAATTCCTCTACTGCTTAATAGGTGTCGCTTTCAGCACTTTTCTACCAACCTGTGCATTCTATTAGGAGTGGCCGCTTTCGCCAAAAAGAGAGCCCATGTGAGTGTATAATGAAGAAAAACACTCCGAGGGAAAACTATAATTTACCATGTTTTTTGTATAACTTGGCCTCTCTAGTGAACGGGAATGCCTAAAGATCCCACAGAAATCCCTTCATTTCTAAGGGAAAACCAGCTTCAACACGCTGTAAAAGTGAGTTTGAATTCCGCGCCAAACTCTTTTTTGAAGTTTTACTGCATTTAGAGACCTGCCATTTTTGAAGTTATGCTGCATCCGGAGTTTGTACCATAATTCTTTTCCATGTTGTTTGAGGGTTGCTTCGACATTCTATGCAAAAGTGCTAGATGATCGACTCAAAAGTGCTAGATGACCGACCCAACAGCAGTTTTCAGGTAGCCTTAACGTTTAAAGGCATCGTCCAGGGTGGAAATCACTTTCGATTTTTTGTGTACAATCAAAAAATTCGGGCTAGCTGACATCGCCTACGGAGCTGGACGCTCCGAACATGCTCTCCTTAAATGTTATGGCCACCTGAAAACTGCTGTGGGGTCGACCATCTAGCACTCCTGGGTCGGTCATCTAACGCTTTTTCATTTAATGTTAATGTGACCGTCAATCAACGTGGAAAACATTTATGGTACAAACTCTACATGCGGGAAAACTTCAAAAATGGTGGTGACCAAATCTCCAAATGCAGAAAACCTCAAAAACCATTTTGACGCGAAATTCAAATCCTGTTTCACATTAAATTCAAACTGGTTTTTCTTAACAAATGAAGGTCTTTAAGAGGCTCCTTCGATTCACTAAAGATGCCAAACTGTAGAAAAACATGAAAACTAATATTTCGTTTTCATCGTGTACGACGCCTTTGCGCATTCTCAGAGCCTCAAGTTTCGTGGGTGGTGTCAATTAGCCCGGATGGTTGATCTCTGCCAACGTGTAGCTAGATGCCTCCGAGGGCGCGGCCTGCTATGCGCTCTCATGCAATTTAGCGAGAATTTATGGGTTTTAGCTGCGTTAGCTAGAACCCGTATATTCCTGTGTCGAAGGTACAAGGGTGCGAATTCTACGCGTACTCGACGAAAAACGAAGGCTAAAATCGCTATGCTCATCTCTCTGTCGCTAAATCAGTATATTCTCGCTACAATTTTGTTGCGAGAATCTACGGATTTATCGACAGCCTGTGTTGAAATTCAGTCTCAAACCCGCGCTGGCTACGCGAAACGCAGGGATGACGTTCACCCAGGGTTGGTCGAGCCATCTTAATGAGTTACTATTACTGGACACTGTACTTACAATTAGTCGTGAAGGATGACACTGTCGTTCTCTGGAAGATCTTGCCTAAGATAATTTTGACGGCGGGGATGCCGTAGGCCGTGGGTAGGAAACGGCGATGCGGTCGGTCGCAGCTGGGATCGCCTTTCTAGTACGGAGCAGGACAGGGTGGATCGATCGGTCGATTGAAGTAGCACGAATTCACGTACTGTCGTTCTCTGGGCCAAATTTTGGTCCGCGTTTGCAGACTAGGGCTATTGCATCATGTGGCACGTGAGAATCGTTCTGGGACCACTTGATCCCGGCACGACTCACTTTTCTCCCAGCACGATTTTCATGTGCCGCATGATGAACAGCTGTAGTTCGCAATCGCGTGCCTGAATTCGGCTCAGAGAACGATAGTAGTCTACGCGCAAATTCTCGCGACACTTATCGAACTGTAATCCGATACTTAACAGTTTTCATTTGAGATAAAAGTTTTTTTTGAATTCTCATATGCACCCAACAACATTTTTTTCCGGAAGGGACGAGAGTGAGACTTGAAACACTTCATTCAATTCAATCTTCCTTGTGGAAATGTGACCCCAGAAATTCACCTGTACTCGCCGGCGTCCTGCTGGGTGGTTTCATCAACTGTTAGAGTAAGAGTTCCATCGTCCTTGAACTCTGACTTGATACGAGCAGTCATTTCCACCTGCAGATGGTAAGCGTCAGTGATCAAAAGTTCCAACCATTCAAGCGTAAGCGAGTAACTCAATCTAGATAAACTAACTTCCTTGCCATCTCTAGTCCATCTGATCTTGGGACGCGGTTCGCCCTTCACCTTGCATCGCAGTACTGCCTGTTGTTTCTCGATAACGGTGCATGACCGCAGGAGCTCTACAAATTCCGGTGGACCCCTACCGGCCTTTGTCTCTACAGCTGCTGTAAATGATATGTTCGGAGATTAACAAAATCAGTGTGTTGAAATATCACGAATTTTGAGGAACGATGCATACAGATCTCAAAAGGATAAAACGTGCGTAGTGCAGTGAGGAGAAAAAAAAAGAAAAAAAGTCACCCGTAGTAGTGATCGTCTCCGCAACCATTTCGCTGAGGTGCTCACTCTCATCGGTCACCGTCTCTTGCATGGAGACAGCGTATTGTAGTTTGGCTTGTGTTTGGGCTTTGCCGACGATGTTCACCGCTTCGCAACGATACGAACCAACATCCTCCTTTGTTGCATTGTGGATAGTAAGTTTGATCTTGCCGTCGTCAAGAGTTTCAGCGACCACGTGCTGGCTAAGTTCAACCGGTTTATCATCCTTGTACCACTGGATTTCCGGCCGTGATTCCTTGTTTACGCGGCATTCTAATACCACAGTTTCACCCTCAGTTGCAAATGTTTCTTCAAGCGGCTCGATGAACAGCGGTTCTACTTCCTCAGTCTTTGTTTTCTCAAATCCATACTTTGGTATCTTTACGTCTGCCATCGTTACGTCTTTACCGGCTTTGTTAACCGCCTCACAAGTATAGGATCCAACATCTTCTGACCTTAGGTATGTAATGATCAGAGTATGCTGGCCCTCAGAGTCTCTTCTAACAATATGTGATCCATCAATCTCCACCGGATATCCATTCTTCAACCAGGTTACCTCCGGCTCAGGTTTGCCAACTACAGAACATGTCAATTCAGCTGGTTTGCTTTCGTCCACTTCAAGAGGCTTCAATCCTTCCGTAAACTGTGGTACCATCATCTCTTCAATGACTGCCATCTTGGCTACTGTTTGAGCCTCTCCTGCTTCGTTGGTGGCTCGGCAAGAATAACTGCCAATGTCGGAAGCACAAGCCTCTTTTATAGTGAGAGTGAAATGGCCGTGACCTTGATCTTGCGAAAGAACATGGACATTGTCGATATTAATAGGCACATCATCTTTGAACCACGCAATCTTGGGTTGTGGAGATCCAGTTACGGTAACTGAAAAGCGAAGTGACTCAGATTCCTTGACCTCAAGTGACTGCAGCGTCTCTGTGAATTGTGGCGCTATGGATTCCTTAGCAACATGAACGGTCGCCTCAGTACGAGCCTCTCCAGCTTCATTCGTCGCCCTGCAAGAATAACTGCCTTGATCTGTGATTCTTGCGTCTTTGATTGTAAGAATATAGTGACCGCTTCCATCATCTTTGGCGATGGTATGTACATTGTCAATTTGGACAGGAACATCGTCCTTGAACCATTGCACTTCTGGCTCGGGTGAACCAATAACAGTTACAGAAAGAGTGGCGCTTTCGGACTCCTTAACTTCCAGAGGTTGCAATTTCTCGGTGAATGATGGGGCTTCCAGGTCTTTCACAACGGCGAAATTCGCAGAGCACTCTGTCGAGCCGACAGCGTTAGTTGCTTCACAGGTGTATTTGCCGACGTCTTCAAGGGTAGAAGAGCGAATCGTAATCGAGAATGTGCCATTGTCCTCCCTCTTGGAAATGATGTGCGTGTTATCGATGTTAACCGGCTGGCCGTCTTTCTTCCACGAGACCTCAGGAGCAGGAATACCTTTAACAGTTACCTCGAGAGTTGCAGTTTCATTAATTTTCACTTCCGTTGACACAAGCTCTTTTACGAAACTTGGTTTTTCTAAAGTCTGAGTCACTTCAACCTCTGCCGAGCTGTCAACACTTCCTACCGTGTTTGTTGCTTTCACTGTGTACATTCCTGCGTCAGAAGTACGAGCTTCCTTGATAACCAGAGAGTAAGTGCTTGCTGAAACGTCTTGACAAATTTCGTGGAATGCATCCTGTTTGATTTCCTCGCCGTCTTTGAACCATGAAACCTCCGGTTGAGTTCCTGTGACTTTCACTTCCATACGAATTTCTTCCTTTTCTCTTACGGTAGTGCGTTTGAGACTTTGTTCGAATGAGGGTGCGATGGACTTTTCTGATACTGTCGCTTCCGAGATGGCTGTACCAACTGTGTTTTTGGCGGAAACATGATACTTGCCGAAGTCTTCTTTGGTCGATTCCTTGATAAGCATTCTCCAGTGGGTATTTGTCTTGTCATGCTCAACGGATACTCGACTTGATGAAGTGATTCTGGTGTTTTCATGGTAGAATTCAACGTTTGGCTGCGGGACACCCTTCACCGAGCAGAAAAGAGTCAACTGGTCGCCGATTGAGATTGATTGATCCGTGAGCGACTTTGTGAAAGTGGGTGCGAGTGCTGGAAATTAGTTAGTTGATGGATGGAAACATTCAATAAACATATGTGGATCGAATTACGATTCCGAATATTATACTGCCTTTATTCGGGAGTGCACAAACCCCCCTTTTCACCTGCACTCGCTTCTACAGTATTGCGCCACAGCGGCGCGGTCTGTGGTGTCCCTCTCTCATCCAATCTCTCCCACCCCATGTGGCAGGCATCGATCTTCGTAGGACCACCGTCCGATCGTCCGCATGACCGGCGATCATGTTTAGCAAAGGTGAGTTTTCTCGAAAATTTTCACCGTCTTCAGTTGGATTGGTAATAATTTGAGTGTCATCGTAATGGGTAGTGTATAGATGAACCATCGATTCGAAACACACAAATAATGTTCAGAAAGAACGACTTTTTTAATGAAAATAAAGGAACAAACCTTTTCTTGATTTTTTTGTAGAACTCACGGCCCCGAACATGATTGCCGGTCATGCGGACAATCGGACTGTGGTCATACGAAGTCGATGTCCGTCATAGGGAGTGGGAGGGATTGGATGAGAGAGGGCCACGACAGACCGCGCCGCCGTGGTGCAATACTGTAGCAGCGGGTGCGGGTGGAAAGGGGGGCTTGCGCACTTTCGAATAAAGGCAGTATACAGTTCAGCTCCGCAATTCCGTTCAGTCCGCAAAGTGCACGCTTATTGCGAAAGCGTGCTGCGGCGCGGTTGCGAGAATCCTCAGACAAGGATGTGGGATCGGGCTGTAGGATCGAGCGGGAACCAAAGGCAGAATCCACCCGGGTGATACCACATTTTTGTCTGAGGATACTTTCAGCCGCGCCGCAGCACGCTTTCGCAATCAGCGTGCACTTTGCGAACTAAACGGCAATGCGGAGTTGAACTGTATATCAGAAAAAAGCCATGGAAATATTCGATCCACACATGTGGATGAATCAAAAGAAGAAGAAATGGAAAGCTGCCTCAGACACTCAATCGGGAAAGATTGGTTAGATAATTAAGCACCACACACGAAGAAGTGGGCGAAAAGTAGTCGGACACATTATTAGATTTTTTTTGAATTTTTTTCGATGAACTCAAGCTTTGGATTAGCGCATTATACACTCACTTTCTTGCGTGGAGGAAATATCGACGTGAACTTTTGTTTCGGTGCGAGCTTCTCCGAATTCATTAGTTATCGTACAAGAGTAGCTTCCGGTGTCCGTAGTCTGAGCTTCTGTAATCGTGAGCGTGAACTGACCATGACCTTCGTCTTTGGATAGAACTTGGACGTTGTCAATTTCTATGGGGACATCATCCTTGAACCAGGTGACTTTGGTATCAGGCGCACCCATCACTGTCACTGAAAGTTTGAAGGATTCCGATTCCTTGACCTGTACTGGCTTCAAGGCTTCTGCAAATTGGGGTGCCTCGGACTTTTTAGCAACATTAACAGTTGTTTCGGTGCGAGCTTCTCCAATTTCATTAGTTATCGTACAAGAGTAGCTTCCGGTGTCCGTTGTCTGAGCTTCTGTAATCGTGAGCGTGAAGTGACCATGACCTTCGTCTTCGGATAGAACATGGCCCTTTTCAATTTCTATGGGGACATCATCCTTGAACCAGGTGACTTTGGTATCAGGCGCACCCATCACTGTCACTGAAAGTTTGAAGGATTCCGATTCCTTGACCTGTACTGGCTTCAAGGCTTCTACTAATTGGGGTGCATCGGACTCTTTAGCAACATGAACAGTTGTTTCGGTGCGAGCTTCTCCGAATTCATCAGTTATCGTACAAGAGTAGCTTCCGGTGTCCGTAGTCTGAGCTTCTGTAATCGTGAGCGTGAACTGACCATGACCTTCGTCTTTGGATAGAACTTGGACGTTGTCAATTTCTATGGGGACATCATCCTTGAACCAGGTGACTTTGGTATCAGGCGCACCCATCACTGTCACTGAAAGTTTGAAGGATTCCGATTCCTTGACCTGTACTGGCTTCAAGGCTTCTGCAAATTGGGGTGCCTCGGACTTTTAGCAACATTAACAATTGTTTCCGGTGCGAGCTTCTCCAAATTCATTAGTTATCGTACAAGAGTAGCTTCCGGTGTCCGTTGTCTGAGCTTCTGTAATCGTGAGCGTGAAGTGACCATGACCTTCGTCTTCGGATAGAACATGGCCCTTTTCAATTTCTATGGGGACATCATCCTTGAACCAGGTGACTTTGGTATCAGGCGCACCCATCACTGTCACTGAAAGTTTGAAGGATTCCGATTCCTTGACCTGTACTGGCTTCAAGGCTTCTACTAATTGGGGTGCATCGGACTCTTTAGCAACATGAACAGTTGTTTCGGTGCGAGCTTCTCCGAATTCATTAGTTATCGTACAAGAGTAGCTTCCGGTGTCCGTAGTCTGAGCTTCTGCAATCGTGAGCGTGAACTGACCATGACCCTCGTCTTTGGATAAAACATGGACGTTGTCAATTTCTATGGGGACATCATCCTTGAACCAGGTTACTTTGGTATCAGGCGCACCCATCACTGTCACTGAAAGTTTGAAGGATTCCGATTCCTTGACCTGTACTGGCTTCAAGGCTTCTGCAAATTGGGGTGCCTCGGACTTTTTAGCAACATGAACAGTTGTTTCGGTGCGAGCTTCTCCGAATTCATTAGTTATCGTGCAAGAGTAGCTTCCGGTGTCCGTTGTCTGAGCTTCTGTAATCGTGAGCGTGAACTGACCATGACCTTCGTCTTTGGATAAAACATGGACGTTGTCAATTTCTATGGGGACATCATCCTTGAACCAGGTTACTTTGGTATCAGGCGCACCCATCACTGTCACTGAACGTTTGAAGGATTCCGATTCCTTGATCTGTACTGGCTTCAAGGCTTCTGCAAACTGGGGTGCCTCTGACTTTTTAGCAACATGAACAGTTGTCTCTGTGCGAGCTTCTCCGAATTCATTTGTTATCGTACAAGAGTAGCTTCCGGTGTCCGTAGACTGAGCTGCTGTAATCGTGAGCGTGAACTGACCATGACCTTCGTCTTTGGATAAAACATGGACGTTGTCAATTTCTATGGGGACATCATCCTTGAACCAGGCTACTTTGGTAGCAGGCGCACCATTACTGTCACTGAAAGTTTGAAGGATTCCGATTCCTTGACCTGTACTGGCTTCAAGGCTTTTGCAAATTGGGGTGCCTCTGACTTTTTAGCAACATGAACAGCTGTTTCGGTGCGAGCTTCTCCGAATTCATTAGTTATCGTACAAGAGTAGCTTCCGGTGTCCGTAGTCCGAGCTTCTGTAATCTTGAGCGTGAACTGACCATGACCTTCGTCTTCGGATAAAACATGGACGTTGTCAATTTCTATGGGGACATCATCCTTGAACCAGGTGACTTTGGTATCAGGCGCACCCATCAATGTCACTGAAAGCTTGAAGGATTCCGATTCCTTGACCTGTACTGGCTTCAAGGCTTCTACTAATTGGGGTGCATCGGACTCTTTAGCAACATGAACAGTTGTTTCGGTGCGAGCTTCTCCGAATTCATTAGTTATCGTACAAGAGTAGCTTCCGGTGTCCGTCGTCTGAGCTTCTGTAATCGTGAGCGTGAACTGACCATGACCTTCGTCTTTGGATAGAACATGGACGTTGTCAATTTCTATGGGGACATCATCTTTGAACCAGGTGACTTTGGAATCAGGCGCGCCCATCACTGTCACTGAAAGTTTGAAGGATTCCGATTCCTTGACCTGTAGTGGCTTCAACGTTTCTGCGAATTGGGGTGCCTCGGACTCTTTAGCAACATGAACAGCTGTTTCGGTGCGAGCTTTTCCGAATTCATTAGTTATCGTACAAGAGTAGCTTCCGTTGTCCGTTGTCTGAGCTTCTGTAATCGTGAGCGTGAACTGACCATGACCTTCGTCTTTGGATAAAACATGGACGTTGTCAATTTCTATGGGGACATCATCCTTGAACCAGGTTACTTTGGTATCAGGCGCACCCATCACTGTCACTGAAAGTTTGAAGGATTCCGATTCCTTGATCTGTACTGGCTTCAAGGCTTCTGCGAATCGGGGTGCCTCGGAATCTTTAGCAACTTGAACAGCTGTTTCGGTGCGAGCTTCTCCGAATTCATTAGTTATCGTACAAGAGTAGCTTCCGGTGTCCGTTGTCTGAGCTTCTGTAATCGTGAGCGTGAACTGACCATGACCTTCGTCTTTGGATAAAACATGGACGTTGTCAATTTCTATGGGGACATCATCCTTGAACCAGGTTACTTTGGTATCAGGCGCACCCATCACTGTCACTGAAAGTTTGAAGGATTCCGATTCCTTGACCTGTACTGGCTTCAAGGCTTCTGCGAATCGGGGTGCCTCGGACTCTTTAGCAACATGAACAGCTGTTTCGGTGCGAGCTTCTCCGAATTCATTAGTTATCGTACAAGAGTAGCTTCCGGTGTCCGTAGTCTGAGCTTCTGTAATCGTGAGCGTGAACTGACCATGACCTTCGTCTTCGGATAGAACATGGACGTTGTCAATTTCTATGGGGACATCATCCTTGAACCAGGTGACTTTGGTATCAGGCGCACCCATCACTGTCACTGAAAGTTTGAAGGATTCCGATTCCTTGACCTGTACTGGCTTCAAGGCTTCTGCAAATTGGGGTGCCTCGGACTTTTTAGCAACATGAACAGTTGTTTCGGTGCGAGCTTCTCCGAATTCATTAGTTATCGTGCAAGAGTAGCTTCCGGTGTCCGTTGTCTGAGCTTCTGTAATCGTGAGCGTGAACTGACCATGACCTTCGTCTTTGGATAAAACATGGACGTTGTCAATTTCTATGGGGACATCATCCTTGAACCAGGTGACTTCGGAATCAGGCGCGCCCATCACTGTCACTGAAAGTTTGAAGGATTCCGATTCCTTGACCTGTAGTGGCTTCAACGTTTCTGCGAATTGGGGTGCCTCGGACTCTTTAGCAACATGAACAGCTGTTTCGGTGCGAGCTTCTCCGAATTCATTAGTTATCGTACAAGAGTAGCTTCCGGTGTCCGTTGTCTGAGCTTCTGTAATCGTGAGCGTGAACTGACCATGACCTTCGTCTTTGGATAAAACATGGACGTTGTCAATTTCTATGGGGACATCATCCTTGAACCAGGTTACTTTGGTATCAGGCGCACCCATCACTGTCACTGAAAGTTTGAAGGATTCCGATTCCTTGACCTGTACTGGCTTCAAGGCTTCTGCGAATCGGGGTGCCTCGGACTCTTTAGCAACATGAACAGTTGTTTCGGTGCGAGCTTCTCCAATTTCATTAATTATCGTACAAGAGTAGCTTCCGGTGTCCGTAGTCTGAGCTGCTGTAATCGTGAGCGTGAACTGACCATGACCTTCGTCTTTGGATAAAACATGGACGTTGTCAATTTCTATGGGGACATCATCCTTGAACCAGGTTACTTTGGTATCAGGCGCACCCATTACTGTCACTGAAAGTTTGAAGGATTCCGATTCCTTGACCTGTACTGGCTTCAAGGCTTCTGCGAATCGGGGTGCCTCGGACTCTTTAGCAACATGAACGGTTGTTTCGTTGCGAGCTTCTCCCGAATTCATTAGTTATCGTACAAGAGTAGCTTCCGGTGTCCGTTGTCTGAGCTTCTGTAATCGTGAGCGTGAACTGACCATGACCTTCGTCTTTGGATAAAACATGGACGTTGTCAATTTCTATGGGGACATCATCCTTGAACCAGGTTACTTTGGTATCAGGCGCACCCATCACTGTCACTGAAAGTTTGAAGGATTCCGATTCCTTGATCTGTACTGGCTTCAAGGCTTCTGCGAATCGGGGTGCCTCGGACTCTTTAGCAACATGAACAGCTGTTTCGGTGCGAGCTTCTCCGAATTCATTAGTTATCGTACAAGAGTAGCTTCCGGTGTCCGTTGTCTGAGCTTCTGTAATCGTGAGCGTGAACTGACCATGACCTTCGTCTTTGGATAGAACATGGACGTTGTCAATTTCTATGGGGACATCATCCTTGAACCAGGTGACTTTGGAATCAGGCGCGCCCATCACTGTCACTGAAAGTTTGAAGGATTCCGATTCCTTGACCTGTAGTGGCTTCAACGTTTCTGCGAATTGGGGTGCCTCGGACTCTTTAGCAACATGAACAGCTGTTTCGGTGCGAGCTTCTCCGAATTCATTAGTTATCGTACAAGAGTAGCTTCCGGCGTCCGTAGTCTGAGCTTCTGTAATCGTGAGCGTGAACTGACCATGACCTTCGTCTTCGGATAGAACATGGACGTTGTCAATTTCTATGGGGACATCATCCTTTAACCAGGTTACTTTAGTATCAGGCGCACCCATTACTGTCACTGAAAGTTTGAAGGATTCCGATTCCTTGATCTGTACTGGCTTCAAGGCTTCTGCGAATCGGGGTGCCTCGGACTCTTTAGCAACATGAACAGCTGTTTCGGTGCGAGCTTCTCCGAATTCATTAGTTATCGTACAAGAGTAGCTTCCGGTGTCCGTTGTCTGAGCTTTTGTAATCGTGAGCGTGAACTGACCATGACCTTCGTCTTTGGATAAAACATGGACGTTGTCAATTTCTATGGGGACATCATCCTTGAACCAGGTTACTTTGGTATCAGGCGCACCCATCACTGTCACTGAAAGTTTGAAGGATTCCGTTTCCTTGATCTGTACTGGCTTCAAAGGCTTTTTTACTGAATTGGGGGTGCATCGGACTCTTTAGCAACATGAACAGCTGTTTCGGTGCGAGCTTCTCCGAATTCATTAGTTATCGTACAAGAGTAGCTTCCGGTGTCCGTTGTCTGAGCTTCTGTAATCGTGAGCGTGAACTGACCATGACCTTCGTCTTTGGATAAAACATGGACGTTGTCAATTTCTATGGGGACATCATCCTTGAACCAGGTTACTTTGGTATCAGGCGCACCCATCACTGTCACTGAAAGTTTGAAGGATTCCGATTCCTTGATCTGTACTGGCTTCAAGGCTTCTGCGAATCGGGGTGCCTCGGACTCTTTAGCAACATGAACAGCTGTTTCGGTGCGAGCTTCTCCAAATTCATTAGTTATCGTACAAGAGTAGCTTCCGGTGTCCGTTGTCTGAGCTTCTGTAATCGTGAGCGTGAACTGACCATGACCTTCGTCTTTGGATAAAACATGGACGTTGTCAATTTCTATGGGGACATCATCCTTGAACCAGGTTACTTTGGTATCAGGCGCACCCATCACTGTCACTGAAAGTTTGAAGGATTCCGATTCCTTGATCTGTACTGGCTTCAAGGCTTCTGCGAATCGGGGTGCGTCGGACTCTTTAGCAACATGAACAGTTGTCTCGGTGCGAGCTTCTCCGAATTCATTAGTTATCGTACAAGAGTAGCTTCCGGTGTCCGTTGTCTGAGCTTCTGTAATCGTGAGCGTGAACTGACCATGACCTTCGTCTTTGGATAAAACATGGACGTTGTCAATTTCTATGGGGACATCATCCTTGAACCAGGTTACTTTGGTATCAGGCGCACCCATCACTGTCACTGAAAGTTTGAAGGATTCCGATTCCTTGATCTGTACTGGCTTCAAGGCTTCTGCGAATCGGGGTGCCTCGGACTCTTTAGCAACATGAACAGCTGTTTCGGTGCGAGCTTCTCCGAATTCATTAGTTATCGTACAAGAGTAGCTTCCGGTGTCCGTTGTCTGAGCTTCTGTAATCGTGAGCGTGAACTGACCATGACCTTCGTCTTTGGATAAAACATGGACGTTGTCAATTTCTATGGGGACATCATCCTTGAACCAGGTGACTTTGGTATCAGGCGCACCCATCACTGTCACTGAAAGCTTGAAGGATTCCGATTCCTTGACCTGTACTGGCTTCAACGTTTCTGCGAATTGGGGTGCCTCGGACTCTTTAGCAACATGAACAGCTGTTTCGGTGCGAGCTTTTCCGAATTCATTAGTTATCGTACAAGAGTAGCTTCCGGTGTCCGTTGTCTGAGCTTCTGTAATCGTGAGCGTGAACTGACCATGACCTTCGTCTTTGGATAGAACATGGACGTTGTCAATTTCTATGGGGACATCATCCTTGAACCAGGTTACTTTGGTATCAGGCGCACCCATCACTGTCACTGAAAGTTTGAAGGATTCCGATTCCTTGATCTGTACTGGCTTCAAGGCTTCTGCGAATCGGGGTGCCTCGGACTCTTTAGCAACATGAACAGTTGTCTCGGTGCGAGCTTCTCCGAATTCATTAGTTATCGTACAAGAGTAGCTTCCGGTGTCCGTAGTCTGAGCTTCTGTAATCGTGAGCGTTAACTGACCATGACCTTCGTCTTTGGATAAAACATGGACGTTGTCAATTTCTATGGGGACATCATCCTTGAACCAGGTTACTTTGGTATCAGGCGCACCCATTACTGTCACTGAAAGTTTGAAGGATTCCGATTCCTTGACCTGTACTGGCTTCAAGGCTTCTGCAAATTGGGGTGCCTCTGACTTTTTAGCAACATGAACAGCTGTTTCGGTGCGAGCTTCTCCGAATTCATTAGTTATCGTACAAGAGTAGCTTCCGGTGTCCGTAGTCTGAGCTTCTGTAATCGTGAGCGTGAACTGACCATGACCTTCGTCTTCGGATAGAACATGGACGTTGTCAATTTCTATGGGGACATCATCCTTGAACCAGGTGACTTTGGTATCAGGCGCACCCATCACTGTCACTGAAAGCTTGAAGGATTCCGATTCCTTGACCTGTACTGGCTTCAAGGCTTTTACTAATTGGGGTGCATCGGACTCTTTAGCAACATGAACAGTTGTTTCGGTGCGAGCTTCTCCGAATTCATTAGTTATCGTACAAGAGTAGCTTCCGGTGTCCGTTGTCTGAGCTTCTGTAATCGTGAGCGTGAACTGACCATGACCTTCGTCTTTGGAAAGAACATGGACGTTGTCAATTTCTATGGGGACATCATCCTTGAACCAGGTGACTTTGGTATCAGGCGCGCCCATCACTGTCACTGAAAGTTTTAAGGATTCCGATTTCTTGACCTCAAGTGACTGCAGCGTCTCTGTGGATTGTGGCGCTATGGATTCCTTAGCAACATGAACGGTCGCCTCAGTACGAGCCTCTCCAGCTTCATTCGTCGCCTTGCATGAATAACTGCCTTGATCTGTGATTCTTGCGTCTTTGATTGTGAGGACATAGTGACCGCTTCCATCAACGTTGTCGATGGTATGCACATTGTCAATTCGGACAGGAACATCATCCTTGAACCATTGCACTTTTGGCTCAGGTGAACCAGTAACAGTTACAGAAAGAGTAGCGCTTTCGAACTCCTTAACTTCCAGAGGTTGCAATTTCTCGGTGAATGATGGGGCTTCCAGGTCTCTTACAACGACGAAATTCGCTGAGCACTCTGCCGAGCCGACAGCGTTAGTTGCTTCACAGGTGTATTTGCCGACGTCTTCAAGGGTGGTAGAGCAAATCGTTATCGAGAACGTGCCATTGTCCACCCTCTTGGAAATGATGTGCGTGTTATCAATGTTAACCGGCTGGCCGTCTTTCTTCCACGAAATCTCAGGAGCAGGAATACCTTTGACAGTTACCTCTAGAGTTGCGGTTTCATTAATTTTCACTTCCGTTGACACAAGCTCTTTTACGAAACTTGGTTCTTCTATAGTCTGAGTCACCTCAACCTCTGCTGAGCTGTCTACACTTCCTACCGTGTTTGCTGCTTTCACTGTGTACATTCCAGCATCAGAAGTACGAGCTTCCTTGATAACCAGATAATAAGTGCTCGTTGAAACTTCTTGACTAATTTCGTGGGCTGCATCCTGTTCGATTTTCTCGCCGTCTTTGAACCATGAAACTTCCGGTTGAGTTCCTGTGACTTTCACTTCCATACGAATTTCTTCCTTTTCTCTCACGGTAGTGCGTTTGAGACCTTGTTCGAATGCGGGTGCGATGGACTTCTCTGACACTGTCGCCCCAGAGGCGGCAGTGAAAACCTTGACATACTCCTCGGACGTAATAGTATCGGAAGCCCGAGTGCGAACTTCAACTATCGTTGAACTTTCAACACTGCCTCCCATATTCGTCAGTCTTACAGTATAGATTCCTGTGTCGGAGGAACGAGCTTCCTTAATCACTAGGGAGTAGGTGCTGCTCGACACATCGTAAAAAATCTCATGTGTCTTGTCCTGTGTGACATCTTGACCATCCTTGAACCACAGAACTTCAGGTGGGGTCCCGACGACTTTCACCTCTAAACGGATTTCCTCTTTCTCCGTGACTAATGTGCGTTTTAAGCCCTGCTGCAACTTAGGAGCGACAGATTTGATTGTAACTTTTGAATTTGAAACTGCAGCTCCAACAGCATTTTTCGCCATCGCGCGATAGTTGCCAATGTCTTCTTGAATGGTTTCCTTGATCAATACTCTCCAATGTGTGTGTGTTACGTCGTGCTCTACGGATATTCTATTCGAAGACGTGATCCTGGTGCTCTCGCGATAGAACTCGACTGTTGGTTGAGGAGTACCTCTCACCGAGCAGAAAAGAATCAATTGTTCACCGATCGATATCGATTGATCCTTGAGCGACTTTGTGAATGTGGGTGCGAGTGCTGTAATGCAGTTAGTTGGTGAATCCAAACACACAAAAATTAAGTGTAGATCAAATCTTCGAAATGAGACTGTTAGTGAGTCTTCTGAGAACTGTTACCGATCTGATCTCCACCCGTGCATGACAAAAAAATGAAAAAAGGAAAATTCAAAAGTTACTGGTGCGGTGCTTCACAACTGACGATGCAAGAATATTAATGAATAGAACAACAAAACAGATTTTTGTGATTAATTTTTGTGGGATTTTCTGCTTGAATTTTCAGAGATGGTTGTACTGACCTTCCTCGACCTTCAAAGTTGCCTCAGTTCGACTTGTTCCAGCCGTGTTTTCTGCGACACAACAATATTTACCCTCGTGCTTCATCTGAAACAGATGGGCATACACTACAGTCGTTCCGTAGAGAGAAGACGGACGACTACAATGCTAGATTACCTCAGTGGAAGTGATCACAAGCCGTTGAATACCTTCTTCACTTTCTATGAACACCTGTCTGGCATGCTCTTCAAGAACTTTCTGAAATCTTCGCTGCCACTCACCAGATCATCTCTATGTCATGCATTGTATTGTAACTTACATTTTCGTGATACCAAGTGACAGTTGGCTGTGGCTCACCAACAACCTTGCACTCGAAGGTGACCTTGTCGTTAGTATTGGTAACCTTATCTTGTAACTTTACAATGAACTCCGGTGCCCTATCAGGAATCTTGTCGAGAACTTCTGGAACGAATCACATGCTAGTTTTTGCCAGTAAACCACAAACCAAACTCCATGCCACAAACTCACCAACTACAGTGAGAGTTGCTTCACATTGATCTCGACCGGCGCTGTTCTCCACGATCACAGAATACACACCAGCATCTTCCGGACGCACATCCTCTGAAATTGTATACATTTGGGAGAACTTTTAGAAGCCTAAGGCGCAGCAGGCATGGCGCACGCAGGAGCGCATGACTGCGACTTTGAGACCTGCAATCCTCCAATTTATTTTATACCTATGGGAGCCCACTAAGAACTCGAACGAAGGATCTGATTCACAGGTCAAAGAGTTGCGCATCTCTGAAGACATTGGTTTGTCGAGACCATTTGATATTTCGTACACTTTCAAGTGTTCGTGTTCACAGAAACTTTTGTCAGGGCGATCGCTCGCAGTTAGAGTGTGAGGCGCGCTCCTTCCCGCAACGAGCCGCCCCCTGTCGGCTTGGTTCGATGAGCAGTGTCTTCATTCACAACGTGCCAGTGCTGTCGCTCTCCTTCCTACTGTTCATTCGAGACTTTCTTTGTAGTATAGAGAACCCATCGGGCCCTGAAACACCACATCCTCTAAGGCCTAGTGCATACTTCCCGCGACGCGCGACCGTGACAGTGCGTAGCAGAAATATGGACTTTGGGTCGATATAGATGATAGCCACTATGTCGCGTTGCCCGTCGCGGATAGTATGCACTATACTTGGCTAAACTGGAACTTTTTTCGAATGATCGACTTTTTCGAATAAGTTGAAAAACACATTTTTTCGAATGATCGACTTTTCGATTTAGCCGGAATTTCCACTTTTCGAATGATCGACTTTTTCGGATAAGTCGAAAATCCCACTTTTTCGAATGATCGACTTTTCGAATAAAAAGTCGACTTTTTCAATCGACTTAAACAATTATCTACCCTTCCATTTAGCCATTCGGACGGTACATGAAGACGTGACAGCCTAATTGACTTTTTCGTTCCCGCAATAGCTCCATTACATATTTTTCCGCATATCTATGAAATCGGAATGCGAAAAAAGAATAGCTTGAGCACAAAAAAGTTGATAGGATTCACTAGGAATTATTTGCGACTTAAAGAAGTCTTTAAATAAAAATGAAAGAAACGATAATTTTGGAAGTGGCTTCAGGGTCTAACGGCTATTGTCCGGGGGAACAACGGCGGGGAAGTTACCCTTGGGAACTAAAGCGAGTCTCTTAAATTTACCGAGGTATGGGGCAACGAGTGTACAGTCTGCTCGGATCGTGCTAATACTTGGCGGTTCCTATCCACGGTTAGTGTAAACTAGGTGCCACGCGATATGACATGCGGGCACCGAGCTTGCGCCACCGCACAACAGGGAACGCAAAGTATCAGTGCGATCTGCGCTGACTGTATGAGCAGAGCTTTGATAAGAATGGCCCCTTTCCTCGTGCGCGCGTGGATGCGCCGCGACATTCTCAATGAAGCGCACAAGCTGACACCCCATACCTAGCTCAGATATCAGCCGAAGCCTATTTCAGCTTCTAAAAGCAGTGTCCACGATGAATCTCGCTTTTAAGTTTTTAGTGTGAAATACTACGCTGGCAGATGCTAGAGGGGATAGGGTAAAAAAAGCAGCGAAAACGGGCCAGAAATCGATAAAACGACGGCAAAAAGATTTCGTTAGCCAAGTGCGCCTGCTCTTAGCCGCCCGCCCCATCCTGACGAGCTTATGGCGCCGAGGACGTTTCCGATCGCAAATTGCCAAGGAACTCCGCCACGTTCAGTCCGATCGATTCGCGCACATTTCGCTAGTAACGCGCACTTGGGGAAAGTAGCAGGGCCCGTAAGCTCGTCCACGCCCAGAACGTTACAAACAGCTATTTTAGCTTATTCTGAGCGCTTTTCTCCGCTGTTTATTCACTATTGGATAGCTCACGACCGAACGACCCCATTTTGGAGTCGAACTCTAATGTGAGATTTATCGTGAACACTGCCTTCAAAAGCTACGGCCAAGTGAAAGTCGCTATGGGGTCGATCATCTAGCACTTCTGGTCCATCATCTACCACTTTCTCATAGAATGTTGATGGGACTGTCAAACAACACTAAAACAACTATGACCCAAACTCCACTTGCAGGAAAACTTCAAAAACGATTTTGGCGCGAACTTCAAGTCATTTTTACAGTGTATTCAAACTGGTTTTTCTTTACAAATGAAGATTTTTTAGGGACTCGTCCGACATTTTCTTTCACTAAAGAGGCCAAGCTATACAGAATATGAAAAAACCTATGGTTTTCTACGCGTACGATCCCTCTAATATGACAATTTTCCTCCTCGATGATCAGCATAATTCGCCCGCAGTTTCCCCATTTTATTTCCATTCAGACACCTTCATTTAAAACCTTATGAGCTCTTAATTCAGTATAAAACTCATTGAACGTTGCGCGCATGTAGAAATAAGAAAAAAAACTAATTAGATAGTAGAAAGAAGGCATCAATTAAGTTTGTCTGCGGCTAGAAAAATTCTGCATTGATTACGCGCAAATTAGAAAAATGTGTCAAGATGAAGTAGCTGGCATTTCCAACATCTTTCTCAGTAGCCAGGTACTATACTTTGTGTCCGAATCTCTCCTTTTCGAATATTCGACCGGATATCCGAATCGAACCGATATACGGGAAATTGAAAATCGGCATTATCTGAATCGAACCATTATCCGAAGGGTAAAAAGTTCGGATGAAATTCGGGTAAAATTTCGGATAAAATCGGATAATTTTGGGGATAAAATCGGATAAATTGGGATAAAATTGCACTCGGCCACGCCCATTTTCCGTACCGCCTTCTGTTTAGTACATCAACCCAGGGTTTTCCTCCTCCTTCCGAAATCGGAAGAGTCGTTGCGGTGCGGAAAAACGGGCGTAGTCAAGTGAGATGGCCATGTGGCTAGTCATTCAGTGTAGAAGTTTTTTGTATTGTCGCTTTGCATACTTTTTACTTGCTAGATGTTCTGAAAAACCTGCGTATGGATGATACTGTGCCTCCAAACGACGATAGATTAATTGAAGATTTGTTTTCATATTTTTATTAATATGCATCTGTGAAGATTGATGTTCGTAGGTGAACATGCTGCAAATGCAATGAAGTACTTCTGTTTCTTCAATTATGGATGTTTTCAGAGGCTTGCCTTGAGTACCTGGTTCATTTTTTTACCTTTTTGCCTCAATTGAACTTGGTTCCGAAAAGAGCAGAAGTTATCCGAAATTATCCGACCGGATATCCGTACCCGAATCATTGGAAAAATGATGTTATCCGAATCGATCCATTACCCGAAAATTTGAAAAAAAACCCAATATCTGAATTCAATCAATATCCGGAAAATTTAAAATCGACAATATCTGAATTAATTCATTATCCGAAGAATTATTCCCGGATAACAAGTATATCAGGTACTCTTGAAAGCGGCAAAAAAAATAGAATAAGTCGGATATTACTCTTTTCGAATGATCGACTTCTCGACTTATCCGAAAATCGCCCTTTTTCGAATGATCGACTTTCCGAATAAGTCGAAAATTAGACTTTTTCGACTTCTCGACTTATCCGAAAATCGCCCTTTCTCGAATGATCGACTTTTCGATTTAGCCGGATTTTCCACTTTTCGAAAAGTCGACTTAGTCGATTTAATCGAAGTCGACTTATTTCAATCGAATGATGATTCGATCATTCGATTCGGCCCAAGTATAGTATGCACTAGGCCTGAACGGTGATACATCCGTCCCACGTTGAGCATGCCCAATGAGTATAAAACACCGCTGTTTCACCATCGATCAATATTTCGTACTACAGTGGCGTCGCCTTTTGTCATGTCCTGTCCATTTTAGTGGAGCAACTCTCCGATTTATTTTCTGTTCATACCATGTACTTGTCATTCAAGACCCTCTGGTCAAAGGTCCAGCAATGCGTAGCTACCGTATTTCCTGAATCTTCTTTCGTTCTCACCTCCCAAACAACTGTTTCGAATGTCCTTCATTACGGTATTTCCTACTCGGGAGAATAAGGGGAGACGTGCCCTTTGCCCTCCCCCCTGGTTCGGAAAATTCCCACGCTGTATCAAGGTAATTCCCGTTTTCGTTTTCAGAAATTTCCCCGCCAACGTGTGAGTTTATTTCTTACTTGAATGCTATGTGCCCTCCTCCAACTAGGTTTGTACCGATTCGCTCAGATTCGGCACTCCTTAAATGCATCGTTCGCGCTGGAAACCACTTTCCAGTTTTTCAGGCTCAGTTTCATGAATGAGTCCCGCAGACCACACCGGTTAACTTCGGCGCGTCAAAAACGTAGGGTCATGGGGTTGGAAGGGGCTAAAGTTGAGGATCCACCATCAATTCTCACCAGTCATCTACCACATTCTCATAGAATGTTGATGCAACAGTCAAACAACATGAAAAACAGTTACGGCACAATTTCCGCATGCAGAAAACTTCGAAAGTTACAGTGACGAGGCCTCCAAATGCAGAAAAACTTCAAACACAATTTTGGCGCGAAATTCAAACTCAATTTTACAGTGTGTTCAGACGGACTTTCCTTCACAAATAAAGGTTTTTATGGGCTCTTTCGATATTTCCGTTCACTAGAGAGGCCAAGCTATACAAAAGCATGTAGAGATTATATCCGGCCTTCTGCGCGTACGATGCCTTTGATCGTCCACTCGTATATCAACCCTACAGTCATCATTTCGCTCGCTCTTCGTGAGTACATAGAGAAACTGAAGAGGCATAGAATTTTTCGGCCACGTAAATAATATAAAGTCTCGCAACTTAGCTGAAAACCGTTCGTTTTATTCATTCGTTCCAGACAGGAAAATCATTACAAAAACTGCTGATAAGTATTTGCATAGCATTAGCTGTCACTTACCGATGATAAGCTCCTGCGTAGTATGTCCCTCAATTGTGCGGGTTTGTACTCGAATTCGCGCGATGAGCTCGACTTCCTTGCCGTCTTTCAGCCTGATCAAACAATAATACCATGTGTAGAATGAAGAAAAGGTTCTTGGTCAACTACCATTTGCAGCACACTCCCTTGGTGTCAGGCACAACACATTCGAAGATGGCCTCATGACCGCGTTTTGCTCTCGAATCCTTGATCTTTGTAATAAACTTTGGAGCCATAACTGGTGTTGGTGTTCGCATCACCTCTTCACGAAGCGATTCGTCGTCAGTCAACGTCATATCGTCAGCAATTACCTGAGAATAATCGGAATCGTGATCATGGAGGGCTTTTTTCGACCAAGACTTTCCATTACTCACATCTTCTGCTTGGGCTTCGGACTCGCTTTCGCTGAACATCTCGCTAGTGTAAGTTACCATGTTAGCTGTGCACGACACTTCACCAGCATCGTTTTCCGCCTAAACACCAGGCTGGATCAAACAATTACTTTTCTCCCAGATTAAGATGATCTGACCCTTAACCTGCAACGCTAAATCATGAAATTGCCGAGTTTTGTGTTGTTTTGGGAGCAACGCAACACTTCAGAAGTTATTGATCCCTCCAGAATCGTCCACTCACCTTGCAGATTATCTCTCCGACATGAACTTCCGGATTGAAGCTGTTTATTGTGAGTGTGGACGTCTTTTCATCTGTGAAGATATTTATCTCTTTTGAATTGGTCACTTCTTTGTTGTTGATGTACCAGGTCAGCGTCGGTTTTGGATCGCCAGTGAACACCACCTGGAAATTATCTCATTGAGAGACGAAAAAGTCAACGGTAGTGACCGAGAAGGGCTTACCTTATGTACAACTTTTGTTTCCTTTCTAGCCCGGACGTTGCTGAGCCATTCGATGAAATCTGGCGGTTCTCCGCGGGGTAGCACCAACAGCATTGCTTCACTGGACGCCTTTCCGTACTCGTTCACGGCTTCGCATAGGACCTATACATTTGACTTCACGAATAAACCGCGAGTGAGTTGGAAATTTCTTCGCCTTTTAGCTGAGTTTTCGGGAATATAAATTAGTAATTTCACCTTTCCGCTATAGTCACAGGTAATGTCCTTGATGGTGACTGTGTAGGTGCCCTTTTCAGAGTGAATTTTGATGTTCTGAGACTCCTCCAACTTCTTTCCATTCACGTACCTTCAAGACAACAAATTGTGTTTTCTGCTACACGAAGTTGACTCTGAGCAATCGTATAATGCTACTCAGTAGGGAGAAAATTCAATTTGAATGTAAATGTGCCATAAAGAATTCCTCGAAGTCTAACAATTGAAATGAGACTGAAATGTTTATTAGCCAAAAGAGGCTCAAAATCTGCAAAAGTTCGCGAAAGTTCGTCGAGAAAAAGTGTCTTCCAAAAAACTCGCAAAACTTCCTTCTTGAACTTCTGCTCTCTGGTAAGCTTTCGGTGCATAGCACCTTTTTCAGACCTGAAACACAGATTATTGCAGCACTGGAATCGTTGCTACGGCAGAATGGCCTGGTTTGTCGCTGTTGTGACTGAGAGCCGCAACCACTAAAAAACGGCATCATACCGCTTTGGCGCTCTTAAATAGCCAAAGACGCAGTGGTATTCCTATCATGAAGGATACCTACAGTAACTAAAAGAGCGGTTGGTTCATCACGCAATGATTCGAAGAACGTCGCGCAATTCATCGCGGTTGTTTATTTCTGGTGAAACCGTTTTATTTCAATGGCCTCTAGAATTTTCCTTTCGACTGTGTTGTCCACTGAGCGGTGCAATACTGTAATAAGCCATCTTGGGGGAGCTACTTGCGCGTGTTCTAGCGTTCTAGCCTTGAAAAGGCTGGGTTTTGTAATGCCCTGCGATGTTCATCAAGCCGTTTGTACAGGGGTCTCATAGCTTCTCCAACATATTTCTGGCCACTGCCTTGACACTCTATCATGTAAACAGTCCCTGTTAGTTGGCATATCTTTTTATTATGACAGTAACCACACTCCCGTCTTCCACATCTATCTTCGTAAGGCCTTGAAGAGGTGAGTATGCTTTTCAAATTCGGTGGTGGTCGGAATATGAGCCGTACAGGCAGCGATGCGTTCTTCACGACACTGTTCGTTCTTCACTTCTTATACTGTGATAATAAAAAGATATGCCAACTAACAGGGATTGTTTACATGATAGAGTGTCAAGGCTGTGGCCAGAAATATGTTGGAGAAACTATGAGGCCCCTGTACAAACGGCTTGATGAACATCGCAGGGCATTACAAAACCCCGCCTCTTACCCTACCAACAGTTTTTCAAGGCATAGAACGCTAGAACACGCGCACGTAGCTCCCCCAAGATGGCTTATTACAGTATTGCACCGCTCAGTGGACAACACAGTCGAAAGGAAAAATCTAGAGGCCATTGAAATAAAACGGTTATCACCAGAAATAAACAACCGCGATGAATTGCGCGACGTTCTTCGAATCATTGCGTGATGAACCAACCGCTCTCTTGGTTACTGTAGGTATCTGTCATGATAGGAATACCACTGCGCCTTTGGCTATTTAAGAGCGCCAAAGCGGTATGATGCCGTTTTTTAGTGGTTGCGGCTCTCAGCCACAACAGCGACAAACCAGGCCATTCTGCCGTAGCAACGATTCCAGTGCTGCAATAATCTATGTGTTTCAGGTCTGAAAAAGGTGCTATGCACCGAAAGCTTACCAGAGAGCAGAAGTTCAAGAAGGAAGTTTTGCGAGTTTTTTGGAAGACACTTTTTCTCGACGAACTTTCGCGAACTTTTGCAGATTTCGAGCCTCTTTTGGATAATAAACATTTCAATCAGCAATGAGGCTCCGCGATAGCAGTATTCTGTCATGAAATGAGACTGTTCACCGAATTTCGATTGCGAGATAACCAGCTCATTGCTGCGTAGAATGAAAGTTCGTGCACACAAACTACCAAAAACTTCAAAAAAGCAGAGTTCGTCAAAATGGCCCACTCTTGAATACCAGGGTGACATTTCTGACATCACCTTTGGACGTAGAGTCCAAAGGTGCAGTGCAGGACTGTCTGCGATTTCCCGGGTGGTGGCCATCGTGTATCAGCATTCCTGAGGAGGCGGGAGAAAGGGGGGAGGAGCGAGGTTCCTGATTGGACGCAACACGGGCTAGCCCCGGCCCCCGGATGTTGCGTCCAATCAGGAACCTCGCTCCTCCCCCGTTTCTCCCGCGTCCTCAGGAGTGTTGATACACGATGGCCACCACCCCGATTTCCCTAAAGGGTTTTCTGGTGAGCGAAAGGCGGTTGATTTTAAACAGATTACATCGGAAATCGAATGCAGCGGGTCCATTGCCACAATAATCTGTCATAGAACAACGGCGAAAAACGAGCCATAGCCCATAACATCTATGCGTTATGCCTCATCCGCCTACATCCTTCTCGAACACTGAGGAAGTGGGCGAGGCGGGCATTGCCCAACCAAGTTTGAGGGCCGTATAGAGCTATCTTTTACTCGTTTTTAGTCGTTCTTTCGCCAATATTTTTGCTATACACGGTGAGAGTTCCGGTGAAAGTTTAAAGACCATTTTTGTCGTGAACACTGCCATTAACAGGTATGTGGAGTCCTTTTATTGACTCTCTATGGAATATAGTTGGCTACTGTGTACAGATTAGTCTGGCCAAGTCCTAGGTGTGGATAAATGCTAGGTGGGAACGATTTTGATCGCTTATCACAAATATGAGGTCCACTTGCAGACTTCCGAAATACTGAAATAGATCACGCCCGCTAAATCGCATTATAGCGACCAAAATGTGGTGTCTAAGAAATAAACGAGAGGTGTGTAGACCAACCATGACACAACAGGAGTGGGTTCTCCGAGCAAGACAGCCTTCAGCTTCAGCGTATCTCCTTCTCCGCATGTCGCGTCACAGAGCGAAGTCTCAAATTCTACGGGAATAGGAGCCACAACTTTGAGGGGTCCTTCTGTTGATACTTCACCCATCTAAATGAGTATTGGATCAATATAGCTTGCTCCCTCTGACACGGGATCAGAGGAGAACATAATTGCTTAAAAGCAGTGGTCACGATGAAAAACGTTATCGAAAAAAAACTACAAAAATCAGCTTAGATCGAAAACAGCTGAAAAACTATGAAGGTAGCGCGGTGAAAAACGGTCTACAAATAGAGTTTCTAGGGCCCAAAGAAGCTAGTTCGTGCACACGTGCACAGCGATGACGAAACAGATCGCAGTCTCATGCCGAGCAGTCAAAAATCATCGACATTCAGAGGACGAAATAAATGCAAATTTAACGAATAAAAACAGTTGAATAATGAAAGCATCGCTTGAGTCAATGTTTTTGACTAGATGTGTACATAAATTCGAAGGTTCATTGATTGACATTCAATTTCAAGCTAGCTAATGTTCTTGATATAAGAGGTCATCGATGCCGATGATGTGGAGAGGGCTCGTCCACCATCAAAAGACAAGAAAGTTCAGGTTTCAAATTCGGCCCAAAACAGTGGTTTTTTCGCGATTTTTTCTTATAGGTCCTACTACTCGAGACCCAGGAAAGGATTTGGAGAGAAAAAGACGACAAGCATTTTTGATCGCGACCACTGCCTTTAACAAGGTTTCTCAAACCACACACTAACAACAATGGGCCAGCATCTTATGGAACGCCATACCGCCTCACCTTATTATGAGCGGTGCACTTGATCTTCCCAGTCATGTCAGCAGTGACTCCATGGATTGTAAGCGAGTAAACTCCATCGACATTCTTGATTTCGGTGTCTTCTGTTTCACATACCAGCTGAAATTCCTTTGCTGAGAATGCACCGTGATGTGAGGTGCAAGAAATACTCCCGAAGATCTTACCTGGTTGTTGACATACCACTTGACAAATGGTGTAGGATCACCAGTTATCAAGAGTTTCGTCTGGAGCGAATCACCCTCTGTAAGAGAAATCGGGGCAATATCGCTCTGGAAAGCTGGTTTCGCCATTGGACGTCGTTTGACCACACCAAGAGAGGCAGAACATTCTGAAAAAAATGCATTTTGCACTGGTTACAAAACTTCGATGATCTCCTACAGCTTTACAAAGAGTGCTTCCAGACTTTTTCTGTTCGGTTTTGCTTTTCAGCTATTAAAACGATAGAAAGTTCGTCTAACCCGCTGATCCGAAGTAGTTCTCAGCCTTGATAGTAATCCTGGACTTGTCTTCCATCTTTGTTGAGTCGATCTTTAGCTGAAGAGTGCCGTCCGCAGATTCTGTAACCAGAAAGTGGCCATCGCTGGTGAGTTCCTTTCCATCACGCAACCACGTCACTGTGGGTTTCGGTTTAACCTAAATAGACAACGATAGTTAAAGGCAGTGTCCACGATAAAAACCGTTTTTGAGTTTCCACCAGAAAACGAAGGTTTAGAATCTGACTGTTTTATAAGTAAAAAAAGAATCATGGAAAATGCTGCGAAACATCCGAAATCAGCTCTTCTTCTTGGAAGCCACACCTCAACGGTGGATCAGTTGCGCGGGCATGGGCCTGAAGTAGACAGCGTTCAAATGCGCCCCAATGCTAAAACTCAGCAACGCTCGCGCTCCAGTGCTAATGTAGAAGCGGAACAAACTGTCTCTCGGCAAACTCGACCGCGAGCGGAAGGGCTAGCGCGAGCGAACTTCGGAATTATATGGAGCTCTTTCGGGCTCGTTTTCGTTCTTTCGACCCCAGGGCTCCAATGAGACCCTGAACTTTCGATTTCCGACCAAAAACCGAGGACGAAATTTATCGTGGACACTGCCTTTAAATCACATGAAGTGAGTCAATGGTGAAGAAGAAAGCCTACTTCATTGAGCTTCGCCTCCATCAAAGTGGCTTCACCTTCCGTGATAAGTCTGTCTTCGATGTTGCTCGCGAAGGTTGGTGCCTCACCAACTCGCTTCACACTCAACGTCACATTCTGTTTCTTCAGGCCACTGCTGTTCGAAGCCTACAAGTGTGTATGCATGGTCTGTGGTCAGGTGAGAGTAGAACCAAAATAGGCACGTACCTGACAAGAGAGCTCTCCAGCTTGTTCCGGGATGATCTCCTTGATTTCGATTGTGTGCTTACCGGCATCATCGCTGACGGTGATGTTACTGGAAAAAATGGCGTTTATGATTCCCAGTCCACAACAAAGAGCAAGCGTCTGCCTTCTATGACCACCCCAACTGCACCTACTGCACCCAAATTACATAAATACCGACCACACACAATGAGTCACTCACGGATGTTTGCTGACGGGTTCTCCATTCAGCAACCATTCCACCGTTGGTTCAGGGTAGCCCTCGACGGTTGACGTATATTGAACCGTTGAACCTGCATGATATCTAGATTAGGATGTGCACGCAAAAGACTGATTTGAATGGACTGAGGCAACTTATCCATTCATCTTTATGTTGAAAATTTGCGTTTGGCGCAACAAGAGCCGAAACCATCAACGATAATCCAGTGGGTTAATAGTGAGTTTTACCCGTATCCTCTGCACTTCCTAATGCCCAAGTCCTCCAACTCATCATCGCGGTAACCAAAACAAGGGTTCATCGTTTACTAATTCGCTCCCAGGTTATGCGAGTGCAATACAAGTACGCATGCCTTCCGATGCTGGGCCAGTGGCGACTTGAAAAAGTAACCTCTTACCTTCATTGACTTGCCTATCGTCCATATCACTTGTGAATTTCGGTACTTCTGCCCTCCGATCCACCTAAACATCACTTCGTCAGTACAGCTACATATATGTTAACCGATGCTATCTTCACCTTCAGCGTTGCTGTGGCTTCGGCTATACCCATGCTGTTCTCAGCTGTTACACGTATGGTACCACTATAGCCGATCTGAGGCTTGTAGATGCGGATCGATGTTTTTCCGGTGTCCTCCTCGAACTTAACCTTCATCCCTTCACTGCTCTCAATTTTCTTGTCATTCAAGTACCATGTGATCTGCAACGGATGAACTGATTGCCAAAACTCCCTACGAAAAGACCATTCGAAAAAAATTCGTAATTTTGTCTGTAAATTCTACTAGTTTGGAAAGCCTTGTCTAATATTAAGCTAATAATCAAGGAAGTGCAATTCCTCTTAGGCGTTTCAGAGCGGTGGGGTAGACTACTTGGAGTGCGGGTTGAACATGTAGTGAAGAGACAGTTAATAAATGAAAAACATCTGGGCAACCTTCACTGCCAAAAGTAATGCACATAACCTATGCATAGCAATCACTTGTCTTGTCCGAACACACACTCGGCTCGCACTAGAAAAAAAACCCAAAATAAGATTGAAATTACCTTGATAGGAGGAGTGCCAACTACAAGGGCGCTGAATTTGACACTCTCTTCATCAGTGTAGACTTCGTGATTTTGCGGTGTCTTCGTGAATTCAGGCTTCTTCGCTGATTTTTCCACGCTAATCTGAAAACGATAGAATCGGACTATAGCCAGGAAATGCCGGGAGTGAAAGCTGGTATCAGTTAGCAGATGCTACGGATTAGAGAATAACGTCCAGCGTTTTTTTTCTATTGGAGATTGCGCATCAAATATTGTCAAATTCTGCGAAATCTTATTTTGGAAAAAGTTATTTGCTCCACGAAATTGGAGGTGGTTCGAATAATTTTTGTCAGGTTTTGATCGATAAAGTGGAAGGGTGAAAAAGAGGTCTTCTTTATTGCCCTAAAAATGTGAAAAATCGAGTCGAAAATGCAATTACGTTATAAAGAGCTGGAAAAATCCGCTTTGAACAACCTATTCATTATACGAAGCCGAAAGTCAGGAAAGTCCCTTTGCGATTCCGCAAAAAGCGCGAGCCTCAATCTTTTGATTTTGGTTCTAGAAGGAGGCTTTCGGGCTTTCGACTATTAGCATTGACTCATTTAACTCTTCTGACGAAAATACTACCTAATATGCTGTTCCTTCGCTGTTTTTCACACCTGCTCCCACCTCTCTACATCATATTGAAATAGTTTCGTCGAAAACTGCTCACTAGGTTCCCGAAAACAGAGCTTGAGCCACAGTTAGAGGTGGTCGTCGCTATCAAAAATTTGGTTCGAAAATCGATAAAAGTGAATTGGCCTGAGAAACCTAACTTTCTTGTAAAGAAAATGTTTTTTTAAAACAACCTGCGAGGCATCGCCAATATATTCAATAAATTCATACAATTTCCATCCGGAGAAAACGCGGGAATTCATCTTCTTTAGAAGCTCTTTAGAAGCATTCATAGCTCTTGGAAGGGAATACCTTAGCAGTGCACTCGCATTCTCCAACAGGGTTCATTGCTTTGACGCTCAAAGTTCCTGCTTGGTCCTCCTTGAAGTGCGGAATGATGAGGCGATACTTGCCATTACCTTCATCAGTTAGCTGGAACGCAAACTTATTATTTAAATTTCGTTATAGCTCAGTATTTGCAATTTTAGAGTTCAGGTAACCCTGAAATGGCGAGACGCTGTCCTCAAAGTTTTTGTCATAATGAATAAGAGCAAAATTCACATCATGAGTAATCGAAAGTAGTGAAGGTAGCTTTACCTGAGCATCTGGCGAGTGTTGGAGTTCCTTCCCGTTGACGTACCACTTTACAGTAGTACCTGGTTGGGGATGTTCCAGTGAGACTTCGGCCTGCAGTTGCTCGTCTTCTTTCACGGTCTGATCTGTGAGCTGACTGCTGAAGTTCGGTGCCTTTAGCGACTGCTCAACCTTAAATGACTCTATGGAAATTGCAAATCATTTTGACATCCAAAGGAGTGAGAAGGTGATTCACCCTCAATTCAGCAGTGCTCGATTCGCTGCCAACGGTATTCTCACCTGTTACTCTGCCAGTGCCCCTGCTGCTGGTTGAGGCCTCGGTGATACGAAGCGAATATTCGGTTTCAGTTCGCGAAGTCATCACCGTACTACTCTCCTCCACCACTTTGTCATTGATTGACCACATGACTTTTGGCCCAGGATAGCCTGTGATTTTCACCTGTAAGTTACGAGTTACGCAATGTTGAGTTTCTGCTTCATCAACACTGGAAATTCGGAAACATCCGAAACATAGTATGTCCGACTGTCCGCCCACGCGACGGGCGTGCGTATCGAGCGGTCGTCGCGGAGGCATTTTTCCGGCGAGCCGTCCCACAGCTGCAAACAGCTGGCTCGAATATCATTAACCATTTGTCTCATATTCCTCCTAATCAATTTACAGGTAAGTATTTCTTCTCAAATACTAGTGTAGTGACGAATTGTAAGGGCCGTTTTGCTGTCGCTGGAGGTGATGTCGTAATGTATTCCAACCGCAAAATAGGCGGAGGAAACTCTGTGTTCTATCCAAGCACGCGCTCTGCTCCTCCCCCGTTCGTCCAATCACGAGAGCCGCTCATCTCCCGTTTCCCAGCATTGGAATGTGTACATCACCCTGCCGCTGGTTTTGCGGCATGTTTGCAATTGGTGAGATTTTGAAATTCACCAATAGCAGAGCTCCCGCGGAAGCCAGTGGCAGCAAAACGCCGCTGCGTAACTAGGCTCTAATTGTTCGGTCCAAATGAATGACATTTTGAAAGAACCATTGTTTATTAAGATCTGTTCAGTTTCTCTCCACTCTTTAGCAATAATGTTTCGAAACCTAGGACAAAAGAGGTTTCGTTTCATCTCGAAAAGGGTTATGAAAAATATGAAATCTGAAAACGAAATAAAAAATTACGGCGGTCAAGTTCCCTTGAAGAAAGTGCAGAACTAAAAATAACAGGAAGGTTTCTGAACTCAGGGCAAGCAATTCAAGACAAACAATTTTTTTTTCCAAGGGAGATGAAATTGTCACCCGATGGGGCCAACAGTAGCAAATAAATATTATAACTTTTGAAAGCAGGAAGACATAAATTTTAGCTTAACATAAAAAGATGAGAAATAGTCGAAAACATCATCAGTCAGCTTTTTGCAACCGTGTGAAGACTTTTTCGAAAAAATTTTTGCGAAGGCCGCTCGACACACACGCAGACCGCATAGGCGGACAGTTGCATTCGAACAGATTTCGTATTACAGTAGGGCAAATACAACTTGTTGAGAAAATTCTGGGACAATTTTCAACGGATGATTGTACATATGTGTGTGAGTTGCTTCAACCAGCAGCTACATATGTGAATATCATAGCTTACGAAGAAAGCGGAATGTGTCACAAGGTTTCTATAATTTTCTCCAAACACAAAAAACCTAACCAAAACTAAAGAACTAGGGCGAATCTTGGTATCTAAAAATAGTTGGAAAATGGAATGAAAATATTCAAATCAGAAGAAATTTATTACAGGAAAATGTCGCAAAATCAATAACTTAATTTTGGGACTTTATATTTAGGGCTCGAAATAGGGTGCTAAACAATAAGCGTCTCCATTAGAATTGGAAAACGAAATGAAAGTGTTCCCTCGTCTCTGTCTTATGGGGAACAGTTGTCACAAATTGTTACTGCACAAAGTCTACAAAAACCTCTGCAGCCGTAAAGTGAACTATAACCGGTGTAGAATAAGATCACTTGGTCAATAATCATTACCTTGAACTCTGCTGATTCATTCTCCTTGATGGTAACACTCTTCGGGCCATCGATGATCCTCGGAGCTTCCTCTTTAGGAGTAACCGTAACCTGTGAAGACGATTCCACAGTTCCGGCCTCATTCGTGGTGACGACGGAGACTGAAAATTAAAGCCATTGTTAACCAGAGAAAAAAGATATGTTTCTCATCTGTAAAATCAAGTACTGCGCTAGAATGACGAGAAACTCTGATTATCTTCGAGAAAAAAGGGTACCCACGCTTTCCACTGTGTGAAGGCTCAGCTCTGTCGACTGTTAGCGAACACTTATCATTGTCAGTAGTTATGTGTACACCATCCTTTCCATCCTGAAAACATTTGAAATTGACGAATCAAAGGCGCATCCTCAAAAATTCCAATTGGACTGTTCCCGAAATCACGATAGTCGCGGAAGAGTTTGCATTTTCGGAAAAGATTTTATCAATTGTAGAATGTAGTTCCACAGAATGAATTCTAAACCCGTGGGACCCTTTCCTACTACAAGGTTTGCTACTAGAGTAGCCGTGTCTTACTAGGAAACTACTATTAGTCAGTCTGGCAATTCCAAATAAAATGTGCTTCTCTAGAGCCATTCCTGGACGTATGTAAGGTCCGAATATGGCCTTTTCAGCTGCCCAAAACCACCCTGAAATAAGTTAGATAATTTCCCCTGATTTTCGTACCCAATGCACTTTCCAAAACGCGCAGTAATTTTTCGAAAATCTGGAAACGGACCTCATAATTGTGTTCAGCTTCCAAAATAACCCGTGGATGAAGTTTGGGGTAGCGGTCATTCTTCGAACTTAGCATGGAGTAATATAGTTTTGGACTCTTACCGATTGTTGTTTCAGCGTTTACTTATATCGATTAGGCTGTACAAAAAGCGTTTAGGAAATACTTTTTCAGTTTGGAGCTAAAACTTACACATTTAGATTCTCTGGGTTGCTGATCACGGATCTAAGGTTTATTTGTCGGGTTTTTGCAGGTTTAGGTTCGTTCCGCTTAAAGTTTCCCATAAAGAGAAATTTTTGGCCAAATTGCGACTTTCGACGATTTCTGGAAAGCTACAATAAATGTGCCTCGAATTGTTTCTCTGGGGGTTATTTGGAGTGCTCAACACGATCCTGAGGTCAGTTTATTGATTTTTGACAGGTTACGGTAGATAACGGCGGGTATACGATAGTTCGGTCAAGGTCTCTGATTTGAGTCAAAAATCCCACGTAGGGGTTATTCGGGGTACTGAATACAGATTTGATGTTCGTTTTTCGAATTATTAAGTTACATAGGTTATGTCCCTTAAATGGCATGGCACCTACCGTAACCTACAGTAAACCCCGGAGTTTCGACAAGCGGGCCCCATGATCGTGTTCAGCACCCTACATTACCCCTACATACAAGTTTTGAGCATAATCGAAAAAAAAAACAAATTCAAAACACCTTAAGAATTCCCTGAGGGGTACCCTCACTTTGCCGCGAGGCTTTAAAAAACACCTACAATTTTTTCAGAGTGGGTTTAGGCAGCTGCGAAGAGCACAGTTCAATTCTACGTCTATGATGGTTGTAGGAAAAGACATTTCATCCGGAGTGGCCAGGCTGACTAAATGTAGTTCCCGTCTCAGAGCGACGGAAAAATACTGAGAATTTGGGAAGCCGTTTTCCGACCATGAAGTTTCATTAAAGGCAGTGTACACGATGAAAATCGTTTTTCTGTTTTTCCACCTATCTTGAAAACGGCCCCATGCTGATTCCAATGGTGTCTCTGAAATCGTACAAGACCTTCTGGGAACGGAGTTATGGTCCCTCAAAATTTGAGCTAAGGAAACATGGTGGACGAGTTTTCCGAGGCTTGTAACTTCAGTCTTTTGCAGCCGATCTCTGCGAGCTGACCTGAGTAAAGAGAGAAACTGAGAATGAAGGGAAGAACGGGGCTAATGATTGAAAATCATCGCTCATCTCACGATCTCGAGCATTCATTTGTTTACGTCGGTGGGCGTGTGATGCGCTTTTGGGGTTTTCAATGCGCTCGAAGTTGCAACTTCGGGCTCTTTTGGGGCTCTTCCTGGCTCGTTGTCATGCGTTCTTTCGACGTTAACGTTACAGAGTGTCCCTCCACTACCCAATCCTAGTGGAATTTCGAAAACTTTTTTCATCGTGAACACTGCTTTGCAACTAGCTTCCATTTGTCCAAGTTTTACACGCACAATCTGGACCCAATCTCAAACTTTCATCAATCGCCCAGAAGTGCGAAAAAAAGATGTAGTGAAGAAAAGATGCTGTGACATACCGGAAGATATAGTACTAAGGAATTTTGTACCTCAAGAGTTTGTCCATTTAGCAGCCATTTGAACTGTGGCGCACCCTTTGCGGCGACGTCGACGTTGATTGGCTCACCCAGAGTTGCGTTAATGTCTTTGAGTTTATCGATGAGCTCCGGCTTCTCGACGACTTTCATCTCGCACCTGGAGTCAAGACGAGTTTGGTAGTTATGTACATGCACAGCTTCTATCAACAACTAGAATTCGAAGAGTAGAACTCATTGAAAAATGCTCACTGTGTCTCAGCAGATCCGGACTCGTTTGTCGCTTTCACGGAAATCGTTCCACTTGAATAAGACGTTGTGTTGATCGTTAATTTGAATTCATACTTGGTTTCCTCGGTGATTTTCACACCTAAATATGAATAATCAAATGTTGGACTTTTCTTGTTGTTATGAAGTCTTGGACTTGCAACTGCACACCTTCACCCGTGGTTGTTAGTTCTTTGCCATTATGGTACCATTTGGTCTCCTTGGCATGTTCAATGACGACGTCGAAGTGGCCCTCCTCACCCTTCACAACTGTCTGATCCTTCAAGTCGTGGGTGATTTTAGGGATCTAAAAGAGAAACGATTCACTCTTCAGTTTCCAGATGCATTGCAATGCCTTCGGAGATCGCTCTGAGCATCTATTGTCTCTGTGATACTCCAACCCTTCCGAATCAATTGGATCATCAGGAATTAAAATGTCTACGAATTATCGTAAGACCTGCCCACCTTTAAATTTTGAATAATAAGCAGGGCTGTGCGGAAATCTTTTTCAAAATCTTCGGAAACGGGAGCGGAAGAAAAACGATCAAAAACGCCGGAAACGGAAGAGACAGAGAAATGTTTAGGTTGTCTCATTCTCACGTTTCGCTGCTGCTCATCGCTCGCAGCTCTCATTCAATAACAGATGATTTCAGTCAATAAACTAATATTTATTGAAAATAATGCCACTACGAGGCATTCAAGGATTTCGAAGTCTCGCTTCTGGAAATCCGGAAAGGCAATCTTCAAAAATACTCTTTGTATGTAGCCGCCTTTCGAAATAGTGCACAACAGGGATGTGCGGTAATTGCCGTTTGCCGATTGCAGTTTGCTGGTCGTCTGGGGTTCTACCGTTGCAGTTTGCCAAAATTTTATTTTTCGTTGCCGCACACCTCTGGTGTACAGCCTTCTCTCCAGAAAGCAGTCCAAGCGGCGCCAGGTGTCTTCCAAGGCTGATAAGAAGTCAATTTTCAGATAATCAGTGACTACTTTTTCTACTTTTGAACCATACTTGCCTATTGGAGTGGATATCGAACGATTGAATTCAAAAATTGAAAAGCAAACTCCTCGGCGAATCGGGGAAATTCTCTCATGATTTGCGTCAAATGAGCCTCACCGTTACCCGTGGTCATCTCCACTCGTCTCCGCCGAGACTCCTTTCTGGAAGACAGGCTGCTCGTGCAAAAAAAAACTTGATATTTGTTGCTGTCGCTTTGGTAAACAAGCGAAGAAGTGGAATAAAGAAGAAAAGCTTCACGAAATCATTGAATCTCAGAGTAAAAGCTACATGTTTTGAGAAATAATCCTCAAAAGCCGTTTAGATTCCTGACACGCCCATTTCGCCATTATTTTGTCACCATTTTCTAGGGCTCCAATCCCAGGCCCCCAAAGCCATTATTTTGTCACCATTTTCTAGGGCTCCAATCTCAGGCCCCCAAACTTCGTGAATGATCTCAGCCACGCTCAGATATTCGCTTCAACACAAGACGTCGGATGTGATTTTCACCGTCTCAGAAAACCTTCAAAATCCTCGCCTAGACCCACATGTCATAGATCGTATTGCAGTAATTTATTTCTTTTCTGGGCCCAAAAATTCGGAAACGGAACGGAACAGCCCAAAAACACCCGAAATACGGAAACGGAACAGTTCCGGACAGCCCTGTTAATAAGGTGACATCATGCACTGAAGACTAGGTCAAGATATCCTTATTTCGCGGGAAATGTTTCAAAATTTGAAATTCCAAGCTCTGCAAACTTCCCCGATTGACATACAAGTTACCGTATTTTCTCTTATTAAAAACATCTCCAATAGAGTAATACATCCGAAATAGAGGTTTGAAAAATAGACCTCCACAGTTCATTTGAAGTACAACTCTACTAGAAGTACACCCAAAAGGAGTCCTCAAAAAATAGAAGTAGATGTACTTTCGAAAGAAAAAGTAGGGTTACCCCAATCGGGGAACGCCCCTTATCTGGGCAGTGGACCCTCCTTTCTATGTCCTTTAGTCGGGGTTAATTACACTAGTTGACTATGAATAATTGTAAGGTTTAGAGACCAACTGGTAATTTAAGGTTTCACTGTGCTGCTAATGACATTCACGGAGAGGTTTAGCAATGTGGAAAGAAACTATAGCTGACGTGCAGATCTAAGAGGTGAAGTCTACGTCAGTGGTATTATCCCTATCGGAGCGAAATCGCGCTCCGCATTTGCATACAGCCGCTGTTGCAGCATGCAGCACTACGATAATGGGTCCCGGCACGATGATCCTTTGTCCCAACACGATTATCAGGGTGCTGCGTGCTGCAGCAGCAGTTGTCCGCAACTGCGGAGCAGAAGATAGAGAAAGTAAATATGTAACCTCGGAAATGGTTAAAAAAAGGTAAGGCAGACGCTTCTGAGCTTTCTGAAAATATTAACTTTTCTTGAACGAAACCCGGAAAATGGCTATACTATTGGGGAGTATAGTGAGGACCTAATAATTTCGGATAACTCAATCAACCACTTTTCTGCTTCAATGCCGGAATGGCTTGCGCTGTTTTCCATTTCCTGACATCAAGCAATACCCAAGCTTTCCATAATTCATGGCAGAGTAGAATTCTTCGCATTCACAAAATCACAAGTGTCACTTATTTGAAAAAAAATAGAAAATTCGAACATTTCCGAATAACTGATAATTTTGATTCTGTGAATGCGAAAACTTTCACTCTACCATGGATTGTGGAAAGTTTCCCCTTTACTTGGTGTCTGAAAACCAGAGAGAGAGAGCCCAAACCTTTTTTTAGATATAGGCGAAAAATCGATTGAACGGATTATTCGAAAATATTCGGTCCTCACTAAATTGGGGAGCCCTCAACGCCAGGATCATGAATGTCGCCATTGCTTGGCACAAAGTTGGGTTTAGAGCGAGTTATTCAAAAAGGACGAAAAAATTCAAAAAGGACGAAAAAGATGCGAAAACTCGTCCTCGCGTGCTTTCTGGCCAAATCCTACGAGCCGTATTGTATGTTCGAGCTTGATTCAGTCAAACGAAAACCAAAAAAATAGAGAAAATAGAATCTTGAAAATATGTTCTGAATCGAAAGTATGAAGAAGTAGAGCTTCGAACATGTTCGAAATCAAACTCGAAAAAGATTAATTCCGAACATATTCGAAATTCGAGTTTTCGGAAATTCAAAAGTCGACTAAGTTGAAAATCGAGTCTATCGGGAAAAATCCTAGGAGCGATGTAGAGTACGCTGTAAAAAACATCGGGGAGTACTTAGTTGATAAAAATGTTGCCATAAGTTGTTTTTATCAATAATTGTTGATTGTCAGAGCACGAGCACTTATTCTCGGACTCAAGTTGAGGAATATGTGATCGCGATATTTTTGTGCGAAAAGAGTTTCAATAATTCTGGCATAGTGCTACAAATCGTTCGAAAGAGAATTTTTCTACTCTCACAACACAGATTACAACTTTTGCGTCAACAAAATGGGGACTTTTGTAAACCTTTCTAATCATCTAATCGATACTCGAAAGAGTCGATTGTTCAAAAATTTCATTATCTACCACGACGACTTATGTCTTGTAAAGCAGATTCGAATAGTCTACAACACGTCGCCAAATTTTCCACAGTCAGTGCGCCGTTTTCGGTTAAAAAACGCGAAAACTTGTTCTCGTCTATAAACAAAAAATTTTCAAAAAGGTTTTTTCGCTCCATTTTTATTCCTAGTCCTGAGAAGGAAATGACAAAAAAGAAAGTTTGAAAAACAATAATAATCTGTGGTGATTAGGAACATCCGCCGACAAAGTTCCCAGTCTACCTCGATTGTCGGCGCCACTTCGGCGGCAGTCACTGTTGTCGCTGTGATCTGCTCGGAAGCCTCTTCAGATGTGGATGGTGGTGACCTGCTCGGTGGGTTGGGTGCTCAGTTGAGTCTCCTCAACAAAGCTCCTCCTTCACGCTTCCTTCACTGACCACCGACTTCGCCGGAGCCAGTTTCGATCTTTAAAGCAATATTTGAAAAGACAGTCGCCTTCTACTCACATGCAGACAGTGACCGTGTTGTCCAGTCTATGGGTTAGGGAAAAGAAGGAAGTCGAATAAACAGAAGAGTAGAAGATCATTCCAAAATGTTAGAGTGAACTGATGATCTCTCGTGAGGAAGGAACTCCAGAAAATTAGTTCTGAGGTTCACATCGGCCAGAGGCCAGATTTTACCTGTGAAATTTCGATTTTGCTCCTCTTCAGTGATGACCTCTTCAGTGGAGGTCTTAGTCTCAGACACCTCTATGTTTTGTTCAGTGACCTGAATTTCAGCAACAGTGCATTGTCTCACCATCTCCAATAATAGAGGATAGATCACTTTCATATTGGCTCGGAACAGTTCAAGGAGAAAATTCAGGTCAGAAAATTTCATCAAACAGGAGAGCAATCACCCTAACTGACCTTTTTCTCCTCAACGGTGAGACGAGCGCCCGTCTCGTCCGCTCCGAGACTGTTCTCGGCGACCACGGAGATGGTTGACGAAGACGAATGAATGCTGGTATCCACAATCAGCACAGACACAACGTTCACCATCTCCACACGACAACCCTCGGTACTGTCGCGAATCTGAAAAAAAGGAATCCATGAATCTGAATAGAGTCTGAGTACGTAGCTTGATCTACCCACCTTCCTCCCATCGATCGACCATTGATAAGTGGGAGCTGGATTAGCCTCAGCATGTGCCTCAAACCTTGCCTCAGATCCTCTGAAATCATAAATTTATTACGCACCAGTTAATAGTTATTGCGTAGTACTTTGATGTAGAATAATACCTTTCAACGGTGATACTCTTCGGTTGTTGGTCGAAGGAGGGCGGGAAGGGTTTGCGATTCACCCCCAGCTTAGCGCTGGAAACAGCCGTACCTCGGAGTTGGTTGCCTCACAGCGAACCTCTCCAGCATCGTCCAGCTTGATGCCTCGCAATTCGAGTTTCACCGATCCATCGAAGTCACGTATGACCACATTCTGAAACTGCCTTTCCTACTGACGTCTCAAATGCAGACACTGCTGCTTATTGAGAAACATCGCGTGGGTTTTACCAGTACTAGAAATATAGTTCTTGTTTTCCAGACAATCCTGTTACGCTCTCCCCGAATCTGAAATTGGATTTGGTCCAGGGTTTTTGCTGAAGCGATTATACCTCATAAAAGTTTTGCCATATATGTATGTAAGGGTGATTCTAATGAGAAGTTTCTAGAGTTTGGATAGAGTGCTTTTGAGGTTAGTTGGCGTGCTGATTATGAGAATAAGTCAGTTTGTCGGTTGCCAAACGATTACGATGAGGTACTGGTTCAAAGTGTCTGGAAAACTACACATGTTGGTTGGGCTTCATAAATGGCTTTAGGAAACATTTCAGATCTGACTTGAAGTCTCCTGCGAAGGTTATTTGGGCTGCTGACCATCAATCTGGGGCGGCATGCACGTACGCGGCGGGTTAGGCTGGGGTTAGGCAGGGTTTGGGGCGTCGGCGCGTTTGATCATTGCTGTGCGAGTGCTGGGGCGGCAGCACGTACGCGGCGGGTTAGGCTGGGGTTAGGGGTCGTTTATACTTCAGCCGTCGAGCGGCGCGGCGAACTGCAATCCTATAACATTGTTCGGGACGCGCCGCGTGATCAATATTACAGAAATGCACTGTTGCGCGCCGCCCCGGCGGCAGAAGTGTAAACGCTTTAGGCAGGGTTTGGGGCGTCGGCGCGTTTGATCAATGCTGTGCGAGTGCTGGAGATAATCGCTCCAGCCGCGAAGCGGCTGAAGAGGTTTGGTTTTCAATAGTTGGGGTCTCAACGGGGTTTCGGCTGCCCCACCCTATTACGTAGGGTTTGCGAGGGAAGGAATTTTCAGTGCTAGCCTAACTCCCTTTTAGCCCTCGCGCTGCTATCATCAAACGCGCCGACGCTCCGAACCCTGCCTAACCCCAACCTAACCCGCCGAGTACGTGCATGCCGCCCCTGGAGATAATCAATAGTTGGGGTCTCAACGGGGTTTCGGCTGTCCCACCCTCTTACGTAGGGTTTGCGAGGGAAGGAATTTTCAGTGCTAGCCTAACCCCCTTTTAGTCCTCGCGCTGCTATCATCAAACGCGCCGACGCTCCGAACCCTGCCTAACCCCAACCTAACCCGCCGCGTACGTGCATGCCGCCCCTGGGAACCAACTACCGATTTTCGAAACAATGAGGCAGATTTGGTTCAAAGCCTTCCTTTGGGAGATATGTTCGAGTTGCAACTCGATTTTGACGACTTCCGAAACGCTATGATAGTTTAGACTTAATCTTTCTCTATGGGAGTTATTTGGAGCGCTCAAAGTGAACTATAGATTCCCGATAGATTACACTAGGTCAAGGAGGGTGTACGGTACTTCAGTCAAAGGCTCAGATTTGGCTTATTCCTTTTGGAGGTTATGTGGGGCTCCAAACATGAATATGAGGTCCTGATGTCGATTTCCGAACTACTAAACTAGGTATCGCCTGTTCAATGTGACAACACCCCTTGTTCCGGAGCAAAATTTACCCAGGTCCATCGCGTGCGTGTGCGCGATTACGACGCGTCACCTTTTCTCCCATACTCTCTCCCTGTCTCTCCTCTCGCCCCGTACACGACGCGAAGGAATACTGAACGTTTCGCTCCGCAACAGAGGATTACGATCGTAAAATCATGTAAACCTTTGAGTATCGACAAATGTAATTCAGATTTGCGTTAAGAGCAACTCAAATAGCTCCTAAAATGTTTCCTATCGAATCAGGTAAATTTTTTGGAAAACTGAAAATTTTCAGATAGTAGTGTAGGGTCGCATTATTTCAAGACTATCAAAATGCTTGCTTTACAGAAGTCTAATGATTCGGAGAGAGGGTAACAGAAAGGACCAGAAAAATACTACATCTTCCGAATGCAGAGGGAAGGAAAATCCATGGTTCCTTAGTTAGCAGAAAAATGATAAATATAAATCGAGCTCTAAAGGATGCTATACATACACTCTACTTTTCCCGTATTTCTACGTCCGTATTCGATTGAAACAATTTTCCCCCCGAAGTAGCGTAAACAAAAATTCGAAGACGAACGAGAAACATGACAAAACCACTACGGCAAACTACAGCAGACCAATATTTCACCATCTTACTTTCATAGAAGTGCTTGTATGAAAAGTCTCACCTCTGAGCTGGTGATTTCTTTGCCCTTCAAGAACCATTTGATGTCGGGTTTTGGTTCGGCTTCTACTCGAGCCTAAACCAGACCAATCAACGTCATCTTTTTACGTGACTCGAAAGGCGTCAGGTGACGTCTCCATGCACAGCGTGCCAGGGCAAAACAAAAATAACGGCCTCTTTCTACCTCAAACACAACTGTGCCTTCCTCAACCTCCGATTTGTCGCTGAGTAATTCGGTGAATCGCGGCGCTTTCTTCGGCTTCTCTTGTGGAATAACGGTTAGACGAGCTCTCGTTTCGAATCGACCCACAACATTTTCGGCTCTTAAAAGTTCGAGATGGAAGGAGATCACCAAATGTCATAACACGGGGCAGATTACCTGCACAAGATCGTTCCTGCATAATGCGCCGAGTCGATAGTGAGTTTGTGATCGTGGTTGACAAACTAAAAATGAACAGGCTTCTTCATTACGACTTACTCTCGTCTGTGAATTTTGACAAAAAGTTTGAAAAGATATCGAAAGCGTAAAACTTAAAATGCGGTTAAAAACAAATTCACCTCAATCTTCACTCCAGGGGTGTCCTTGTCCATCTTCTGTCCGTTAATGAACCAGGTTACCTCTGGATTAGGGCTGCCTCTGACTGTAGTCTCGAAAACGGCGTGCACACCGTATTTAACTGTCTGAAACGGTGCACTTTTCCGAGAATCAGAATATTTGTGGATTTTCTTACCTATATATAAAGATTATAAATGGCAGTGTTCAATACAGCTGAGGCGCCGCGTGAGGTGGGTAAGGGCAAGAGGCAGGGCAGGGTGGAGTTGAAGGAATGCCTCAACAGAGGCAGTTGCCCAAGCATGTTGCCGACGCAAACACGATACTCCACATCGGCATAAAGCATGAGCCACGTTTTTACAACAGAGTCGACTATCGACACACGTGGGGATGATGTTCAGGACTTTAGAGGGAGCAGGGAAACAAGAGGGAGTCTTAAGAACCTGAAGATCTGTACATCCCATTTTCAAAACAAAATCCTTATGGGTCCGGTCGGAGCTCATCCGCTGAGCGGTTTGGCTCGATTTAACTTCACCACATGGTGAAGATTGAATACGAAAGAGCGCGGCGGAACTATTGAAAAGTGGAGCGGGTTGTAGCAGAACCATTTCGATTTTCGTCCACTAGGTCTTTCTTCGCCTACCTGATCCTCAATGTCCTTGATGAAAGTGGGAGCACTTCTGACTCCTCCTCCATGGGTTCGACGGTGAGACGAGCTCGACTCTCGGCGGCTCCGTGCTCATTCACGGCTCGACAATAATGATTTCGCCGTCGTGCGTCGTCCAACTTGCAGCCGGAGATGATCACCTTGTAGTAGCCGTCTGCGCCCGCAATCTCCACGCCGTCGATGCCGTGTTTCAGCTGAAAATCTGTCACTAATTCTGAAATCACCAAGATTCATTCAATACAGAAGAAATGGCTATTTTTCCTTAACTGTCATTTATCCCGGTTTTATCGATCCTTTGGAATAGAGAATCGAAATGATCTACAGATGTTTTTCAAATCTGTATGTCAATAGGGTTATATGTACCCGGTAAACACAAAGATCTTGCTTGCCGTCCACAGAAGCCGGCGAAAATTTTTCAAAATATATACGCTCTTCAGGGCTTTGTGCCCGTATTCAACAATATTGTAAGAAAAGTGAAGAAAGGCCCTGTAAAATTATTGAAAAAATATCTAGGTTTTCAGAAATTTTTTTTCAAAATCTCATTTCTCATCGGCCAAAAACTGTACAGAAACTCGACAGAGAAGAGCGCACTATTTCTGTTCTATTAAAGCGATTGAGCGATATAGCGTGCACAACTATATCGCGAAAGTATCGCGCACATTGCATAAAGGTGTCGCCGTCCGGCACACCAAGGCCTTCTGGTCCATAACACCTTAGGATCCGTACCTAGGGAGTTCATGGAGTCTTTGGTCACAAGCCACAATTTCGCCACCCTGAACTGTCGATCGCTGTCGAGTGATATTCAAAAAACTGCGCTATCCAGACTTCTGAGCTATTTCCATGCCTCGTTTGCTGCTTTGCGGGAAACCCGCCTCAAGGATAGACCCGTCATCAGCGTCGGAGAGTACACCATCTACTGCGGTAACGCTGACGATAGGAGAGTGGGAGGCTGTGCAATAGCTGTAAGGAAGGATTTCAATGGTATGGTCAAGGAGTTCGGCTCAACGTCGTGTCGGAATGCATTCGTACGACTGCGGGATCACAGAGGATTCAATCTGTGGATAGTGAGTGCTCATACGCCCACTGAAACCGCCGAAGGCAATTCGAAGGATGCGTTTTATGAGGAACTTAATACGTTGCTGGCCAGGATACCTTGTCAACATGCAGTTGTCGTGGGGATTGTCGCAAATGCGAAGATGGGACTTGATCAGGAATCCGAAGTACTCGGTAAATGGTTCTACCCAGTGGAGCAAACATCGGACAATGGCTACCGCCTTGTCGACTTCTGTGAACGCAGTGGTCTGATTATTGCATCGGCATTCAAGAGGAATCATCGCCGCCATCAGCTTACGTGGCAGGGACCAACCCAGCTATCTCCAGAGGAGCAGCGGAAGCGGAAGATGACAACTTGGAAACTACAGCTCGACTATATTCTAACGAGGAATATTCCATTATCGGACATTCGAGGATCTAAAACTGTAAGGGGAGTCGCATTCTATTCGGATCACCGTCCAGTTCTGTTGAACTTCATTGCGAGGTTTCATAAGAGGAAGCGAGGGGTTGAGCCTCTCCAGAGGATTGACATGACAAGTCTCAGAGATGAAGAATGTAGAAGGAATTTTCGACAACGCGTTTCTATTCACATCGGAGTACGGACTAAGAAGAAATTTTTACGACGCGGATTTTTCTGTCAAGTGCATCCAGGACACTTCGAAAGAGGCACTCCCGGTTGTACAGCCTAAGAAGAAGTTTGCCTACGTCTCAGAAGAAACAACGTCTACCTACAACAGAGTATGTGCTCTCCGAACTGCAGGAAACTTCGTGGAGGAGAAGCGTCTGAGGAGGAAGTTGCGTCGGCAGCTTCAAAGTGACCGCGAACGAGAGTGGACGTGTAGAGCTGAGGAGTTCGAGAAGGCTTGGGAGGAGAAGAATCCGAGGAAAGCCTACACGTTGCTGAGACAGTATAGCGGGAAGATGAAGAGATATTTTCCTGTCTTGAACACTACCAATGGAGTTGCAGTTGGTGATGCGACGCTGCCAATATGGAAGGATTACTTCAGTTCACTACTGAATCGTCCAGCGCCATCAGTACCTTAGCTCCCGCATGTTCAGAGAGCACAATACGATGTCAGTGAGGAACCGCCGACTGAGTCTGAAGTTTTGGATTGTGTCCGGAAAATGAAGAATGGAAAGGCTGGTGGAGATGACAACATCACTGCTGAAATGCTGAAAGCTCTTCCTCCGTCTGGGATTCGTGAAATGACCAACACTATCCGTGCTATATGGATGAGCGAAAGGATACCGGATTCGTGGAGACATGCGATCATCGTACCTCTTCACAAGCAGCTATCCGACACGGATCCTAAGAACTACAGAGGAATGTCTCTACTTCGTGTCAGGGACAAGGTTTTAGAACGTATCATTCTTGAGCGACTTATCAAACATCGTGAAGGAACGACCAGAGATGAGCAAGCCGGTTTTCGACCTGGAAGATCGAACATCGACCAAGTGTTCGTCGTGAGAAGAGTAATTGAATCGTGGCAGCGGTATTCGAAGCCATTACAGCTTGATTTTTTGGACTTTGAAGCCGCGTTCGACTCTCCTCATCGTGATCGATTGCTCAATGCTCTGCGAGCAGATGCAGTCCCGGAGAAGTATGTCTGGTTATTCGAGGACATGAACAAAGGAACAACAGCAGCAGTTCGTACACCTGTCGGATTTACGTCAGCTTTCGAGGTGAAAACAGGAGTAAGGCAAGGAGCCGTTGCAGGACCTTTTCTTTTCAACTTCGCCGTTTATGACATTATGCGTAGAATTGCAGAACAGTTTCCTGCGGATGTGATCCTAACACCATCAGGACGCTCCCTTGTCGACCTGGAGTACGCCGACGACATCGTGTTATTCGCTAAAAACAACGCAAAACTGCAAAGAATTGTGAACCTCGTTTCAAAGTATGCCGCAGCCTATGGACTTCGTCTTCGTCCCGACAAATGCAAGCAGATGTGGGTCTCTCAGAGGCCTTCAACGGGAGTTTGTGTGGACGGACAACGTATCGGACTGGTGGACGATTTCTGTTATTTGGGCTGTTTGCTGAAGAACGATGGTAGTTATGCAGCGGATATTCGACAACGATGTGCGAAAGCTACGTCTGCATTTAATTCTCTAACCAAGTGTTTGTGGTCTACTCCCATCGCGAAGGAAGTCAAGTTGCGCGTCTACCTATCCGCTATTCGCCCTATCATGATGTACGGATCGGAGACGTGGGCAGCACCGAAGACGCAGATGGAAAGGTTGGATTGCACGGAGAGGAAGCTTTTAGGCGTTTGCTTGATATTTCTGGCCGCGTCTATGCCATAACGAAGACCTTTACAAGGAAATCGACGCAGTACATCAACGCTTGACACGGGGGAGGTGCCAGCATCTCCTAACGCCATCTTAAGCAGCAATGAAAAGTCGACTTCGACTGCTCGGGCATATACTAAGAAGAACGCCGGATCGTCTCGTAAAACACGCTTTAAGAATGCTTCCAAATTCTGTCTGGAAACGGTCATCTGGGCGTAGGCGAAAGTTCTGGACGGATGTGGTTAAAGAGGATTTGAAGTTACTCGGCATCGAAAGACAGTTCAGGCGCGATGTTTCGTTTCGCAGGAAATGGAATAGTGACAGCTGGATGGAATGTGTTCAAATTGTGGCTGAAGACCGTGAAAAATGGACACGGCTGACTACTAGGACGGCACACCTCGGTGAAGATGCGGAATGACCGCGTCAGGCGAAAGCCAACCGATTAAGTCAAGTAAGTAAGTCGATTAAAGCGATTATTCATCAACGAAAAGTTTAGTCAGAATATTATTTCCAGTCATTCGAGTCTGAAAAACAAAACTTGAAACCGTGTTGTTATACATCAATCCTTGGTTGGATCCTGATCAAGAGGAGACTAAGACAAGATTCCGCAACTCCATGAGCATCCAACCAGAAAAGGCTAAAAAATCTCAAATTTCACCTCTTTTCCTTTCAAGTGGAATGTAACTGTCGGATCAGGATACCCGAGCACATCGACATCAAACGACACCTGAAAACATAAAATTCAAGAAGAAATTAGGAGTGTGAAACCAAAAAACGCCAAGGCATAACGTGCGATTTAGGAATACTGCCCCTCACCCCCCGTCGGCTGGGGCTCGACCCGCACCACTCCATCTAAAAACACCCAATGCGAGAGCTGAATTTAGTTCCCAAACCCACTGATCTGAAACAACCCACGAATTTGACGACGAAGAACTTTATAATAATTCATTTTTCACACCCCGGGTTTGCAGCTCCTTTCCCGTCGCCGCCACGAAGGTTGTGCACCCTCCACCCTCAATTTCCACTTGGGAATAGTTCCAACGTAGGCTCAATCACAAGTTTGTCATCAGTTGGAAAGTACGAGTTACGATGGGTTTGCGGCAAAACTTCCGCACTTTTTTACAATTTTACAATTCTCCGGACCTACTTAGTTCCAATATTAGGTAACACCCAAAATCAATTACAGAGAAAATGCGACACAATCGAAAGCTACACTAACCAGTGACATAGAAGCAAGAAAAAATACAAGAAAAAATTCAAAGGATTACAATTATGTCACGGTACCTAAAAGTTTTTAGGTGTATTAGTCTAAGGTATAGTTGAAAAGGCAAAAAAAAAGAGAAATAGAACAGACAAAATCACCCATCCGATAATGAAGTCCAGCAGAATCTCAAGACTTACCACGGCATTCTCCTGAACCACTCGATCTTCCAACGGCTTTGCAAATGAGGGAGGCGCTGGCGGTACCCGTACTTTCAGGCGGCCATCACAGCTGGTGGTTCCGAGCCTATTTGAGCCCTAAAAACAGAAATGAACTTTCATCTACGCTGTCGACTGAACACGAAGTGGCTCACATCTCACAGCTTAAATTATCTCTCCTATTATTGCAATGACCGGAACTGTATGTGTCTCCACCGATGAACTCTGAGTAGTATCATGGAAAATTCCAAAGGAAGTTACCGGAATAACTTGGGATGGATGCCATGAGATTTTGAAGGTTTCTCAGAGCAAAGTGAAAGAAGAGTCCAAGAGTTCTATGGCGCACATGCACCCTAGCATGTTAAGAGTAAGGCTCCGTCCATACGTGGCGCCCGCCCTCGCTCTCCAGCGCTCCTCAGCGCTCTTTGACGCTGATAGGCGCCCGTACAGGCAAAGAGACGCCGGCGAATGCATCGCTTGACCTTGTGATCACTCACTCGAATCGACTCGTTTGCTGCTCATTTATCACGGTTTGGGATGGACTTGGTAGGCGTATTAGGCAGGATGGCATGGGTCTTGAGGTAGGTTTGGCTTTTATTGCTCGAGGGATGAAGCAATTCGCTCGAAAGTGGCTGCACCTATCCCGAATTAGGCGTGAGCGAGCGAGAGGAGGCGTAAACGCGCGATAGCGGGCGTGAGCGCGCGAGGGCGAACGTTAGCGCCCGTCAGCGGCTGGCAAATCGTGCGCTAATGACGAACATCGATTTTGCGTAATCAAACGCTCTCGCAACGTATGGACGCTGCCTAAGCTGACCGTATAGATAAGGATTCCATATGAATACGGTTCTTTGATTTTTAACGAAGTGCAAAATTAACGTGTTAACGCATTAAAGGGTCAACGCAAATTTTTTTTCTGAAAATTAACGATTAACGTTCACGCTCAACGAAAAAGATCCCTTTGAAGGCACAGCCCAACTTCAGAATCGTTCCTACGCTTTTCTGCCTATATTGAGAACGGACCCACGCTGATTCCGATGATGTCTTTGGAATCGTACAAGACTCCCTAGAAACGGAGTTATAGACCTTCAAATATCGAGCTACGGAAGCATGGTGGACGAGTTGTCCGAGGCTTGTAACTTCCGTCATTTGCCACCGATGTATGCGAAGCGACAGAAACAAAGAGAGAGGTTGAGAATGAAGGGAAGAACGGGGTTATTGATCGAAAATCATCGCTCATTTCGCCACTGTTGAGCCCGAAATATCTTAAAAGAGGCGTGCCAAAGTGGCTTCCTCATGCGGGCGCTCAAGGATGGCTTCCCCTTATATCTCGCTTATACGGAGGAATTGAGAGCTCGCACTTGGTAGATGTTATACATGGTGTGTCTACTTCACAATTATGTGGAAATCTCAGATATCGTCCATGAGCTCGGACTGTGCCTTTAACGCACACCCTTGATATGGAATACAAAACACATTAACGACTACTCCAGTAAACTTGATGTAGTCCCACTATTTCAAAAATCTTGTGAGTCTATTTATTTAAACTCACAACATTCTTTTGTTGAATAAATATTGAATAAAGGAAAATCGAGAAAATTTCAAACTTTTCCTGACCGTGAAAATTTTTAGGTCACAATTGAATTTTTAGAAGTGGAACGAGAAAAGTAGAAACGCATTTTCAGAAAAAAAATTCTGTTTTCTCGCCACACAGATACTCGATTTTTGAAAATCTTTCTTTTGCTTTTTAAAGCCGAAATCTCAAACCATATTGCTTGAGTCTAAAGAAGTAACGAAAAGATCAGCGAAATTTGGAAAATCTTCTTCAGCATAATTTCTGAGATGAGATTTGAAAAATTTTGTTATGAACATTTCTGAGATAATGAAAATGAACGGAAAAAATTATCTCTTTAGATACCTACATAGGAACTTCTCATTTTTCTACATCTACAACCCATAAACATATTTCAATGTGACAGGAATCTTTGGGAACAAATGGAACAGCTCTCTGGAAATTCGAAATATCCGGACAAACTTTGAAACCCTTGGACAACTTCATGGATTTTTGAAGTAATCCGAGAAGACTTAAAGAAAACTCAAAAGGATTGATTGAAACATTTTGAGAACTTCTCCGGAGTTCAAGTGGTTTCTCCACAGTTTCTGAGAATATCTTGCGTGACGTTTCTGGAAATTTACTGACAACTCGGCCTAATGCCTAGTGCATACTTCCCGCGACGCGCGACAGTGCATATCAGCAATATCGATTTTCGGTCGATATAGATGACAAACATTATTTCGCGTCGCTGGTCGCTGGAAGTATGATCCGGGCCCAGCTGCGGATATGTTCTACAATCATTCAAGTTTGCTTTTCGACCTCATTTACTTGCACCTCTGTGAAGCCTCTGACTCTTATTCCCGGACCCAGTTAATCCTAATCGCATAACGTTGTGACCTATGCATGTATGCCATCTCAATTCCCACTTGTTCTTTTTTCTCTGAGGCAGAACACATTCCTCGAAATCAGCTTCAACTTCACATTACTACATCATCCTTTCGACCACCCCTTTAAAATGAATGGGGTTAATATCGATCGACCAAGTAAGTACCTCACCTACTAAATAAATCTGCGGGGGTGAGTGTAATGTGCTGGTGGATTTCTGGGGGGAGGTGTGCTGACGAATGAGAACAGCTGCAGTACGAGAGAACACCACTTGAAGCGTGCGAAAAAATACTAAGGGAGAAGAGAGAAAAGGAGCTGAAGTCGAAGAGAGTACATTTCCACGCATAAATAGGGAGCGAATCATCAACTAGGAAACCAGAAGAACAGCCACGAAGCCGTCAGGGTTGGTTGAATTTTTAAGAAATTCAGCCTGGTCTAAACAAAGTTTTCCCGCGTGTTTTGAATTTGCAAAGCATTTAGAGGAATGACAAGCACAGATTGAAGAAAATTCTAGGATAGTTGGGAGAAACTAATCAGCCCAATCCGGTCTAAGGTAAAAAAAGCATATTGGGACATATCAAGGGATCCTCGGAATTCATAGGTCTCGGGACAATATTGAAGGCTACTAAGCAGATACATAGCGGGAAAAAACGTAGGAAACGATAGAACCTATGTATATAGAATGTGAGTTGAAACGAACCTGGCATGTCACGGTTCCATCGAAATGTCTAGTTACATCTTTGATGATAAGAATGCAGATGCCGTCCTCAGAGATGAATCGGACCTGCGATGGAAAAACCGGGTATGAAAAACCGGAGCATTTGTAAACATAAACAAACATAAAATGTCCCTTCGAGATGTTATTGTGTTTATGGATTGGTATATTCTTTTTCCCTCAGAAAAGTCTCACTTGTCATCCTTTCTGACAGTATGTTCTTAACAGATTTTTTTATCTCCCAGATAGATAAAAACGTATCTCGGTTTTTGTGCTAAGTCACACAATACACAAACATACCTTTTCAGATTCACTGAGTGGGATTCCATTGATCATCCAGGTGATTTCCGGGTTTGGATCGCCTGTGATTACTGATTTGAAGCGGACCTCGTCGCCTTCGTCGCATTCAACGTCTTCTATTGTGGCCTGGAAATATTCAGAGATTAATTCAAGGTTCCAAGGCTATAGAAATGAATTTTCATAAGCCACATACCTGAAATTCCGGTGCGACATGATTTTTGTCTGGATCAGGCACCACAACCACCTTCGGCTTTGCTCTCGGCAGTTCCGAATTCGTTTTGAATTTTTACACAGTAAACCCCGGTATCGACCGGTTGAGCATCTCTGCAACGCGCCCACAAAAATGAAAGTTTCGAAATTAATTCAATCCACAGAAGGATACAGTTAATTGTTCCAAGTAGGAACAAGGGTTGAGAGTTTCCCATACTCCTCCCCCCACCCCCCCCACTTTTCTCCACCTCTCAAACCAAAAACAACTCCAGCTGCAGTGGACGAATATTTTTCTTCTAGTTTTCCTCTAGGAGAGAACACTGGCTGAATGATGATTCAAAAGTCGCTCAATACCTCTAGGAGAAAACCTATGGCCCATAAAGAATCCTTTCCACAATACTGGGGGATTTTTTTCTAATATCATCGACATGATACCCTGGCCACGTGAATATTGTACCCGTTTTTGAGGAAGTGAAACTTATTCCAAATTTCCCATGTCAATGATACGTTTTGGAGCAAGGCATAAATATTGTTTCGCGTTAGTTTTATCTATTTTTATTGATCATCTGTAAATTTCTCATAGGGAGATCCATGGTAATAGATTTGTTGACCTCAAAGGCGGTGTTCAACTTAAACAGTCCTCGGGTTTTCACCAAAAATCAAATGTCCCGTGGTCCAGAGCAACCACAACGGTGTCCAAAAATAGCTAAAAACAAGCCATAAATAGTCCGATACGGCCTCTAAACCTGACTATGGCATGCCGTAACGCCCAGTTGCTGGGTAGCGGCACAAGCACGCTCATACCGATCAGTGGAAGAAGGGCTACAGTAACCCTCTTTTCAAAATCTCCAAGTGTCAGCTTGGATATGAGCACATCGTACTAGCCAACAGACATGTTTGCACAACTTCGACCTCCTTAGCCACTTCCCAGTGGCTTCTCGAATACAGCGGTGTGTGGATGAATGCATACCACTCCTCTGCCCTTTTATACACCCCATGCTATGACCGTGTGTTATCGTTCGTTATCATGTTTTGTTCAAGAATAGTTACGGTAGCCCGTCGTCCACTGATCGGTATGAGCGTGCTTGTGGGTAGCGGTTGACAAAGTGGGAGTGACGAGCATGCCTCTTGCAGGTATAGGACTATTTATGGCTCGTGTTTAGCTGTTTTACGACATTGATGTTGAAGTGGCCTCAGACCTCTCGATTTCCGGTGAAAACTTGGAGACGGTTTCCATTGTGAACACTGCCTTTAATCAAAATTGATCTGTCGCGAAGCATTATGGTTTACAAAAAATTTATTGCGAAAGTGTTTAAAATGAGACTCCAGAATTCCAAACGACTGCAGAAAATGTCGGTTAGCTTTCGGTGCTTATTGTTAGCACCTTCGTCAGACCTGAAAACAAACATGTCAATTCCGAATTGCTGAAGCAGATATTACGCAATGTGACTAACCAATGTCTGCTTTGGGAGTGTAAGGGAGGCTTGAACCCTCAACAGAGCCACGGTTCAAACCTCCCTAGAACCTCGGTCATAGTTGGATGATCGGTGTAGCCAGCCTGGTCGATAATCATTAAACACATGCATGAGAGGGGATGCAAAAAACACCCGATGTGGCTGACCCGACCGATGCTCACATGATATAAGGTAAGCAATGAATGATATCCATGATATCGTTTCACATATTTCATACATATTGACCGCGTCAGACACACTTGGATACACCGGGTGTTTTTTGCAACCTCCATCATCTATGTTTCTCATACGTATCGACCGAGCTGGCCACGGTGATTTTCTCAACCAACGATGACATGGGCCTTAAACTCCCAAAGCAGACATTGGTTTGTCACATCGCGTAATATCTGCTTCAGCAATTTGGAATTGACATGTTTGTTTTCAGGTCCGACGAAGGTGCTAAGCACCGAAAGCTAACCGACAATTTTTTTCAGTCGTTTGGAATTTTAGAGTCTCATTTTAAACACTTTCGCAATGATTTCTTTGTAGCTGCCTTTAATTATACAGTCAGTGCATGAGAAGATTGCAGAAAAACTTATTTGAGAAGTGTGCATTAAATTGAACAATGCTCAATTCACTTTAAAAACTTATAAACATGTCAATTGGGAAGAGGGATTGCAGATATGTAGAAGCCAAAAGTAAAATTCGGTGTCGTTCGCACAATTATATTCTAAGGCATTGTTCAAGCTAAATTCCGATTTCGAATCTTCCGTAGAATATAAGAGGTCCACTATTCTCTGAACCATATAACGCTTACCAAACCCTCGAAAACTGATCGAAAACCACATTTATTATAGCCCACAAGAGCCCCACGCTTCTTCCTGAGATTTGGAAAATAGACCAATTTCTCATTAAGGGACGGATTTTGACAAAACAATCGAAGTTCAACACTTTCAGGAGTGCATTTTGAAGCGTCTCCGGCGGCCTTTTTCGCTTTGTTTCTCACCTATGCTTCAATCACTAATAAGCCCTTAATTTTCCATAGAAGAGTTGGCAGGTTTCCCCATCGTGAAATCTGCATAGTCAAAATAAATAAACAAGTAACGCAATGAGAGATCGTGAAAGATTTCTTTCCCACCTGATTTCAAGCATAGCTTTCGCACCGTCGTACTCGATTTTGAAGTCGTGTGATGATCGAAGTGGTTGGTCATCGCACAACCAAACAAGTTCTGGTTCTGGCCATCCTTCCACCTGGAACCACTTTCTCAGTTGAAGTTTGATACCGCAAAAATATTCTTGATCGAAGCATGTTACTACCACCGAATCCATTTTTCAGATACTCGTGGTTTGCAAATCACACACCGGAACCCGCAGAAAAAAATTGAAATCTGTAGCTGGGTGGGTCTTAGTTTTGGTAAGTTTGACATCTGCAGCCGAATCCAGCAAAGTGATTTACATCGTGAAAAATTCCGATTCGTGAAATCCCATCGAAAAATTTTAAAGAATCTATTTCAACTGACTACCTTGGTTTAGTGATGGAAGATTCAAAAAAAACATTTTGATAGCTAATCAATCATTAGTAAACTACACTACATTAGCAAAGCTCCAATACGACCTTAATAATCAGTCACGAACTAAATATCGGAAAATAAATGCAACAAAAAAAGGCTGATAACCAAATGTGTATCTTGAAAAGGCTAGGGGAACTGCCAAATATGTACGAGCGAACTACGAAATACAAGATAAAGAAAACAAAAAAAAAGATTGTCCTTCAAAAAAAAGTCTCACCTCGCATTCGAAATTGATCACTTCGCCTTCCTTGCATTCCTGATCCTTTAGTGAGTTAACGAATTGCGGTGGAGCTGCTTCTTTCTCGACCTAGAAAAACTGTGGTTAGGGTGGAACTTTTGAGGTATGTACGCCTTCACGTTAATTATGGTACAATCATACAGACCTTTAGCACTCGGAAAAATGCCGACGTCGACGCCTGGCCATACTCATTCGTTGCCATACAGGTATACCGGCCAGTGTCTTCAACCTAAAACGGCTATCAGTAGATATTCCTTTTTGGATTATTGTACGCTTTAGCTCACCTGTACTGGATCAATAGTCATAGCAAAAAAGCCGTCCTCATCTGCGTAGAATGTGTGTCTTTCGTCCTCATGTAATTGAACATCGTCTTTATACCTATGACAAAAATGATGACCCAAACCCAACAAGGGAAAAATATCTAATCGAAATTTTAGCAGGTAAATTCTGTGCGAATGGGCCTGTCCGCCAACGAGGTCGGCGTGCCTGTCGAGCGGGCGTCGCCGTGTTATTTTTCGGACGAGCTTTCTCATAGCTGCAAACAGCTGACTGGGATAACATTCACTAATGTCCTGCTTATCGATTCACACGTCCCAACAATGTCTTCGTGACAGCCGCACGGCACGCGCGCCGACCGCGTGGACAGACAGTCTCGTCCGGATGGACTTTAACAATGACATCTCACCGATTTAAAGATTGATAATGGAAGTTCAACTCGAGAAAATATGAGGTTGCCTTTACCAACCTCAAAACCTTGTGACTGTACATATTCTTTTCGAGAAGGCTTACCATGTGATTTCTGGCAGTGGATATCCGGTGACTTTCAGGCACATTTTCGCTGAGGATTCCTGCAGGGTTCGGAATCCGTACTGTGTCCTTGTCACTCGAGTACCCTGCATTTCTAATGTGGTACCGGTTGTGGCTGAAATGTGTAACTTCTCTTCTGATAGGAAACCAACATTCTCTCACGTACGCTTCCTCCAGAAAATGAGAGGAAGTATTTTTGCAGAATATGAGATTTCTGATGGGGGGGGGGGTGGGGAACGCTTCCAACTGTTTGTTCATTTTTTCCCAAAAACTCATTTATAGCACTGAACTCTGATTTTTAAGGCTCTGGTGCTACTGACCTCTACTGGAAAAGGGACAAATTTCGCAGTTACCTGAGTGTGGATCCCAAATTTTATTAGATTTCTATGAAAAGTAAAGCAGTTTTCGTTTGTGAATAGGTATTATCCTCATAAATACCCATATTTTTCTTTGGGCAAGCGATAGAGGATGCTCGTATTCGGGATTTCCCCTCATAATACAAAACCTGACATCTTTTTTCGATCATGGGAAGAATAAAACATTTCAGCTTGGAACCCCGGAGAATCAGTGTGGTGATTTTGTGGGAGATCTCAGGTCGGAACATTTATGGAGTGACTCCAACAGAACACTAAATGCATTGTCGTAGTGTTACAGTGCAGAAGAAACTTGTGGGGGAGGAGGTTTTGAAAGTCGCTCTTCGATGGCATTCATTCCAGAAAAACTAGCGGTGTAGGCGTTAAGCTTCTAGGCAGCGATCTGGGGAATCTTCTGTATTCGCTTTCCTTGTTTTGACTCTTTCCAATTTGGGTATTCATTTCTGTACTCTCAAATGATAGAATAATGTAGACGAATACGAAAAATGTTAGCTGTGTAGTCTTCACTGAACAACTTCATTTTGTGTTTGGTTAAAAAAATCACATATGCAATTCCAAGAAGATGAATGCTCAAAAAATCGATAAAATAGTTATATAGAAGGGTCATATTGCTAGGGTAGTAACCACAAACCTTCAAAAACTTTTTTGCGCTATTCGCTTCTTTCTGTGCACGCCAAAAAAGAAGTACATAATTGATTGATTAGAGCGTGGTCCGAAAATGCTTGGAGAATGTTTGAACTGTTCTTTGTCTGCGACCTCTAAGAATAATGCTCTCGTCTCGCTAGCTTTTGTTCGTAAAGAAAGTGTTCACGATGAAAATCGTCTGAGAAATCCTGGCAGGAATCGCAATACATACGTGGGGTTACCGTAGGAACACTACTAAAAAGGACGCGAAAATCGCTGTTAAAACCGAAGAACCGCGGACGAGTTGGGGTAGGCATGCTGGCTGTTCATCATCCTTAGTCAGTGATATAGATAGGGAGCACTGTAGAAAGCAGAAAGTCTAAGTTTAAGCCGTAGCTGTTAGCTGAGTTGACCTGCCTTTAACAAGTGCCTTTAACAATATTAGATCATTATCCGCAGTCGGAAGCGATAAACGGCCAGGGCGCCCATTCGGATTCGTCGACTTTCCCTGTCGGCGGTTTTTCGGCTACCACGGCAATTTTGAAGGAATTCTTTCGTTAGGACTATGACATTCTCTACCAATTCGAGACTTGATGCTTCGGGGAAAGCGGCCTTAAACACACTCTATTATCATTAGGCATCAAATTCACCTTTAGCGCCGTCATCAAAGCTTATCCGCGCAAAGGGTGAATTTGCTGAGCGGTCGGATATCAGTCAGCGCAAAGAGTGAAAATACCGCCAGAGCTAACATGTTAATGCATATCAGTTGTTGAGCGGCTGGATATCAATCAACGCAAAGGGTGAAATTACCGCCGGTGCTGGCATCTCAGTTTTTTCCTAAACAAGTGAAAACATCCCAGTGAAAACATGATAAAACGAATGATCACGTCTCAATGTGTTTACCGTGAGCACAGCCGGTATAAAAACCGCCTCATCTCACTGGAGTCCTCAATCGGCGTTTTGATGCCGGCACTGGAGGGTGACTTCGAATCACTCTCCGGAGGCCAGCATATTTTTGGCTGCTGAGAGGATACAGTGGGTATCCTCTCGGCGGGGGGGGGATTCTCGCCGCGGTCCTCGTGGAGGGTGGCTGCTCACCGCTGACCTCGGTGACGATTAAGCCCATGTTGCGGACAAGGCGGGGCTTCCCATGTTGTGCACCTTCAGATTCGCATAATTTCCGAAGTAAAGTCACCCCTTTTTCGAGCCAAATTCACCTCATTTTTGCGGTAAATTAGACCCCTTCTCGCTGCAAGTTCGCCCCATTTTCACGGGATATTCACCCCATTCTCATCTGTCCTAGCGGCAAATTCACCCAGACAGTATACATATTTAGAGGCAGTGGTCGCGCTCAAATATGCTCGTCTTCTTTTCCTCTCTAAACCCTTTTCTGGGTCTCGAGTAGTAGAACCTATCAGAAAAAATCGCGAGAAAAACGCTGTCCTGGGCCAAATTTGAAGCATGAACTTTCTTGTCTTTTGACGGTGGACTAGTCCACCCCACATCAACGGCATCGATGATCTCTAATATCAAGAACATCAGCTGGCTTGGAATTGAATTTCAATCAATGAACTTTTGGATTTATGTACACATCTAGTCAAAAACATTGGTTGAAGTGCTTGCTTTCATTGTTCAACTGTTTTATTAGGTAAATTTGCATTTATTTCTTCCCTTGAGTGTCGATGATTTCTGACTGCTTGGCATGAGACTGTGATCTTTCTGTGCACGTATGCACAAACTGGAAATTTAGGGTCTCAATAACTCTAATTTTAGCCCGTTTTTCGCCGTGCTACCTTCATAGTTTTTGCACTGTTTTATATCTAAGCTGATTTTTGTAGATTTTTCGATAACGTTTTTCATCGTGACCACTGCCTTTAACGCGGCAAATTGAGACTTCCATGCCGACTTGTACATAAGCATCAAGTCTCTTTTGCTGAGGCATGAAGTCTCGAATTGGCAGAGTTAGTCACCCGTGATTATGATTTCTTTCGGAAACGCTTAAATGGTTTTTTATCCAAAACACTGCCTTTAAAGGCAGTGTTCACGATGAAAAAAAGTGTTTGAAATTCCTGAGGAATGGGTAGTAGAGGGACACTTCGTAACGTTAAGGTCGAAAGAACGCGTGAAAATGAGCCAGGAAGAGCCTCACAAGAGCCCAAAGTTGCAACTTTGAGCGCAGGGCAAACCCCAAAAGCGCATTGCCCGCCCATCCACGTGAACGAATGAAAGCTTGAAATCGTGAGATGAGCTATGGTTTGCGAGTAATAGCCCTGTTCTTCCCTTCATTCTCGAGTACTCTCTTCACTCAGGTCGGCACGCATACATCGGCGGCACAAGACGGAAGTTACAAGTCTCGGACAACTCGTCCACCATGCTTTTCTAGCTCAATTTCTGAGGGACCATAACTCCGTTCCCGGAAGTTCGTGTACGATTTCAGAGACATTGTTGGAATCAGCATGGGACCGTCTTCAAGATAGGGTGAAAAACAGAAAAACGATTTTTATCGTGGACCCTCCTGGGTTGTGCATCTATAGAAGAATAAAAAAGCAAACACTGTACTTAGATGTCACTATTTTCCCCTCAACATAACCCTCGCAGCTCAAAAATAACTCATGAGTCATGCTTGTCATTCTATGCGTTACTCTGGACACAACTGTTAACAGCTGATTGGTCAGTTGTGTTGCAACACTGATGCTACATAGCGCAGCGAGGTCAACCCACGCAGCTAGCCACCAAGGTTAAGCCCCAGCTGCAGCTCATCCCATACCTCATGCAAGCTAACGATCTTGAAAAACCTCACTAATCACCTCTGCAGTGATTCAGAACATCTCACGAAAAATGTGTAACTGATGCACCGTTGTAAAAATAGAAATCGATTACCCCATGGGAAAAAAATCACCAAGTAATTCTCATTATCATTGGGTACCAAACCCCGCTTAACAATCTCTGAAGTATTCGGAATGTTTCAAATTGAAGAATTTAAAAAATGGGAGATCGAACAAAACTTCAATCCAACAACTCACTCCAATCAATACTGCTACTTCCGCCGGAGTATATGCTGGTTGAGGAACCGGTGGGTGAAATCGCCGGCGGTGATTTCACCTTTTTCCTTGGTGGTCCACCTTCTTCCGGGCCTGGAACGCACCTACTCTCAGTTTAGACTTTTAGTTTCAAAACAGACACTCAACATTCATGGGCATATACTTACTATGTCAGTCAGCAACACATGGTTAATGACGCCACTCACTTCCAGACTCACATAAGGTCTCGTAGGGCCAGTCAAGATTTTTTTCCTTGTTCTAGAAGGTTCTTAACGAATCTACTTTTTGTCTGAAGCTAATCAATAATGGTTTGTTGCAACTTATTCAATCCGCCCCCAAAGACGCAAGGGGCGCTACGATCAAGATGCTCTGCGCAAACAAACATCAAGTGTTACACGTGCAAAACCCAACGCGAAATCCGTCTGAAATCATCTCCAGGCTATCAGCCAATGAAACTAACCGATATTCCCTCATTTCTCTAAGGAAACTGGGGATGACGGGACAGGGGCCCTCTACACACCGATAGAGGAGTTGTCTCGCCTTTTGCGGCTTTAATTCCACTCGGGACCCTTTCGCTTGTGTTGAGTAGCGTGACGTGTCGAACTGCAAAAACAGGACAACTCTCTCTCTGTGTAGAGAGCCCCTGACCCGGGGATAACCTCGAAAACATGAAGTACTGACGACACGCATACATGAAGGTTACATTTGCTGACCAAAGCAGATTTTGATGTATACCGATTTCAGGTTGATCTGAACATTTCCCGAGCCAAATCAATTCTTTTACCTAACTTCAAGTATACAGCAAAGTACCACCATAGTACGTAACAGACGTATCAACATATTTACGTCATGACACGCTGGCACCGCACTTCGAAGCAGTTACGGGCGGTGAATACCGGTCAAAGCATGGATTTGACGAGAGTTTCAGATAAGTTCTACAACCATGTCAAAACATGCAGTGAAGGGTACGCAAGATGAAACGTCTCGGGTTTACCGCGGTGTTACTCTTCTATTTACTGAAACTTCTGTATAGTCCCCTACCAATTCGATTACCTTGTGAAGTGGATTTTTCCTCTCAAGTAAAGTTTTTCGCATTTGCAAAATAGAAATCATACACAGAATCCTTCCTAACACTACACAATTCGAAAATTGCGGATTGAATAGATATTGAAGAAGACGACTGCTCCGATTGTTTTGAGAGGTGTAAAACTGCATGTTGAAAATGGTATACATACATACATGCGTCTCCAATTCAAAATGTTTCCTCGTAACCTGGATGACTCGGACGAACACTTGTTCAGCTGACAATCACAACCACGGACATACATATTAAACTGATCAGCTGTTTTTTACCTGTAAATTGTTTTTAGCAGTTTTCGGCAAGATATTCGCCTGAGCTTTATATGGCATGACGTCACCGTATAAAAAAATAGATGAGATTTTGGGAAGTCCCAAAGCTGGCTTGGGGCATCTTGAGTGTTATTTTTCCCAACAAGCAATCACAAATTGTAAACTCGGTCCTAAAAGGGGTATTAAATTTTTAGTTGAAATTCTGACATTTTCTTTAGCCGAGGATCTTCGGCACTGTATGCAACAATGGGGTAGTAAAGGACGTCGCCCTCCGACGTTTGACCATGAATTAGAGGTCTAGGATTTTTATAAGTTCCAACATGGGTAAGAAAAAATTCCTGATCATCATCCCAGGTTGTAATACCTGGCTGGGCCAAATTTTGTAGTGGGTGCGGGATTTTCCTTCGCTTTTTCACACATTATCAAAGCTACTTCCAAAAAATCCAGAAATCGTCCATGGTGTAACTATGCGAGATTCGCACACTTTCCTTTTTTTGGGCAGAACTCAGCAGCAAAAAAAACTGAGAAAAAATGAGGTTGAGGAGAGAAAATTACTAGAATGTTCTGTGCATCCACGTATGTATGTATCTACTATGAGATCTGAAAACTAGTCCGGGAATGGCGAGAAAGCTATTAGGCAAGACTGAAAAGCCGTTTAAGTGCATGTCGAACAAGGTCAAATCAGTAGTTAACCCGGAACCTGCAAGGACTGTAGGCTGCACGAAATCTGGGGACGATTTGATAGGCACCTTTAAAAATTGTAACAATTCGAAGTAAAGTAATCTGGAAGTTGTGTTACCTTTATGCGTATTCAATTCTGAAAATTCTTATACCTCTCCCGTAGTTTCGCCTTAGCCCGCCTAATGTTTCACGAATGCTCAAGAGGTTTCTATAGAATTTCACCTTTGAAAATGTTGGATAATAGCTGGGAATACCATGACACAACTTTGGAAACACATTACTTCTGGCGAAAAGTCCGGAGGGTACTCTGAGCGACTTCGCAGGGTTTGCTCATTCCCATCAGTCCCCACAATGTTCTCCCAATGTCTGACTCTCGAGTATTTCCGCGAGATTTTCTTATGATGACACGAATCTTCTGAAATATCTAATAAATTGAGGAGAATCGAATCCCGTATAGCTTAGGAGACCTACATGCATCGCCATTCAGATAAAACTCCAACTAGTAGACCAATCTCCAAAAAAGGGGACTTGAAAGGCATACTGACGCTAGTAAGTAGATCAAAAAACGCACTCCGAGTTCTTAGCGAGCTTTACTCCTAACCTTCTCATATGCATGCAGCTTCTTTGACTCCCTCTCATGCCCCAATCATTTGTCAGATGTTCCCAAACAATGCCGCGGGTTTTTTTTTTTCACCCTCTTTCCTGCTGCTACAGAACTTCGAGAAAATATGTGGGGGAGTTGAGTTGGAACATCATCAGAGACATCTTGATTATTCCAGAAGAATAAGACCACTGATTTTTTTAGCCACCTTCACAGATTCCCAGGGACCAACTAGGTCTACATTACCTGGATTTTCCCATTTTGCGACTCCAAGATGTTCCTGAGAGCTATGAAAGTCTGTAGCTGTCCCAAAGGATATTGCACGTCACTCGGAGGCCTACCTGGGGCTCCATTTCAGTTCCTCCTGTCAACGCTCCAGATCAATTGAAAATTTTGCAAAATTATTTCGTACTTTCCTCGCGGCGAAATCATCGGTCAAAGCAGAGGATGTCTCAGAATAACTTCAGTGGCACTTTAGGACTTCCACTCAATGACGTCATCATTTATAATCTCCAATTTGTAAAGAAAATCAATAATCCAATATGAAAATAATAAAAAAAACAGCTGATCAGCCCGGAAATCGAAACGCGAATGGATAGAGCACCACGTAAACTGCTCTTTCTTGAGCCCGAGTATTCGCTGAACTCGGATCGCATGTCCAGTAGAGATACATCCATTTCCGAAGTAGTTTCGGTCTCTTGTTCGCGTTCAGCGGCTAAGAAAATCAATAAAAATTGATAAAGTAATCAATAACTTACACCATGATGGATCAACGAGTTCGAGCCCGCCTTCTTCCGTGTCGGTAAGTTCGATAATATAAAGCGTTTTTATAACCATTGTCGATTCGTCGAGTAAATTTCAGCAGAGGGAAAATTCGAAGCGGAGCACACCAGTGGGGAGCTGGTGTCTCCAGAATAAGGGTAGGGGATAAGCGGAATAGAAGCGGGTACGTGGTGATCTACAGGTGACAGAGTTTTCCGGAGCTGGCGAAGCGCGCGTGGGTGGACTCGAGTTAGAATCAGTGCCAGCAGCGCATAGCTCTTGCTGCTGGCTCAGAGTGAGAGCGAGTGGAGGTTACACGAGGATCGGCTGGCCGAGAGGGAGAGATGGTGGCGGCTGTTCGGCCTGGCTAGGCGCTGGAGGAGAAGAAGCGGCAGCGGGGCTATGTCGAGAGTCAGTCGGCTCTGCGCGACGCGGATTACAACCGAATGCGGTGGCCCGCAGCGAGTGCGGCTCGTTACTGCTTCGGCTAGCCCCGGCTGGGTGGCTCCCAGGCCACTCGTGGCATCCAAGTATGATGTGTGAGCCGATCGCAACAACATGTGGTGTTCGCTTTTTTAGCGCATTCCTACATTACAGATGCTACAAGGCTGCCACCTGGGGAACTCCTTAGAGGTGCCTGATATGGGTACACTGAAGGCATTACAAGCATTCATTGATTGCAAACCGTTATTGTCCTCTTTTTTGATCCTCTGACACGTCGAAAAGTTAAAAAAAAACAAGAAAGCAAAATTGAAGGCAGTGTCCACCATAAGAACCGAATATTAATTTTTCGTTTTTTTTTTGCGGGTAAGCCCATGTATTAGGGGATGATAACTAAAATGCCGCGAAAGAATCACAAGCTTCGGTGCAAAAACACTTAGTACAAAGAAACTCTCCGAAACATTCGATTCTCGCCCCCGTTGTGTTTGCTGCAGTAAAATTCGCGGCGTCGGAAAATGTTTTGCGCTTTGAACGTCTTCAATAAAAGGTTTTCCTTCACGTTCTTTTCCATCGAAAACTCGGTAAAATTCAGGCTTGCTTTGTGTGTTGAAACTTGACCGCGAGGTTAAGAGTTGACTTTATTGGACGCACGTTCATGCGGAATCGCGTTCTTGAGATTCTGGAAGGAATTAATTAGAAATGCGCTTCTCTTTTTAATCGTCCCCACCCTACTGAGATCCAGGGAACTCTTTTCCCGAAACGGACTTTACGAAACTAGGCAAATTTCGTGCCTTGTAAGAAAGCACACTAGGAGATACACACCTTAGAACGATAGGAGAAAGCTGAATACAGTTGATGCTGTCACCTGTCGACATTAGAATCAAGATTAATGCAACTATATAGCTGGAGACCTCAGGCCTTTCCTTCGACTCGCATAGCTACTTCGAGAGGTAGCAGCATCAACTGTGTTTTGCTTCCATCTATCATTCTAAGGTGTGCATCTCCTACTATGCCCTCTTACAAAGTACGATGATTGCCTAGTTTCTTAATCTTTGACTCCGTTTCGTAGAAAGAGTTTCTTGAATTTCACTTTCTCTTGAATTTGAATTTTTCAATTGACTCCGTCGACATCTGACCGGCTAAGCACTATTCTGATTTCGTCCTCTCTGGCTCCTGAAACGGTGATTCCGCGAAAACGTGCGTAAGCCAATAAAATCAGCTGTCAATCTCGTAATCGAGTCTGAATCTTCATGCGAAGGTTGTTCCGGATCAGAAGCTCAGAGCGGTAGTTAGACATCAAGGTCGAAGAAATCTTCTTTCATCCGAAAATGGTTCAGGGAGGTTGGTTTGAGGTGTTGCAGTCGGATGAGGTCCGTTTTCAGTTTTTCATTGGATAACGGAAAGTTTGGGTAACTATAATGCAACTCACCTACCGTAACCTATTGTGATTCCCCGAAACCCCTGAAACGTAAGTCGGCATGGATCCTGAAGAGACTTTGCGTTCACTGTTGAAAGTTGGCACAAACTCGGTGTCTTATGCAATGACATATGTAAGTGCACCGAGTTTGCGCCAACCTCCAATATGGAACGCAAAGACTCTTCAGGATCCATGCCGATGTTACCTCATATGCGTGTTCAGCTCTGCACAAAACCTACCTGGACGAATATAATAGGAAAATTTTCCTTCAACCATTAGGTTCCACCTACCGTTTCAAGCACAGAAATGTTTCAGACCTAGGTTCAAGAATGATTCATTAACAATTTTAATTAAAAATAGCATGGGCATTCTCGCAAGGTACTTCATTTTGCTCACTTCGAACTGGGCTTCAAGGGCTTCTCCTACTTGCTCTTGGTAGGGTTTGCTGTACCTTTTCACACACGCATTTACGAATACTCCTATAAATTACATATCCTTCTCCGAAGTTCTATCTATCACTACAGAACCCCCAGCCCGGTTTTCCGCCGCCTCTATGTACATAACCTCCTCCCACTTCAAGACTTGTCTATACTCCTAAAACCACTTGGATTGAAACCATTGCAAATAACTGCGAGACGTACATTTTTACCCACTTGATCGTGGTCGTGGCATTTTTCTTAAAATCTGAGATGAATAATTCAGTTTTGCTCGAACACTTCAGATTTTACTAGGTTAATCAGAAAAAGTGCTTTCATTATCTTCCAAATCTGGTATAATGAACATCGGGGCACGTTTGAATGTCTGCCGAAATTATTGTTAAAATTGTTTTCTCAATAAATTAGGGCATTCCTTATAATTTCTTTTTTGTAGAAATGGTGTATTTGTAGAACGGGCTTAGCGGAGAACTAGCAAGTCTTGGAAGGTCGTATTGCACCGGTTCTCTGCCATAGGACGTTAGGGATTCCGATATGCCCGGGACAGCATTCATTTTGATCATTCTATCCTGTCGTGGCTAGAGAAGAAAACTTCGCTCGCTTGACTTATTTTGCAGCCATTCTCAACTTGATTCTCAACTTGAGTCTGTGGGGTACCATAGCTAGACAAAAATATGCAAATCGAAAGAAATGCAGCGATTCAGCCCAGCTCAAATTCATAATTTTCAATATTCCTAGCACACACAATCAAATTCTTTTCAAAAAAAATATTCATCCGCCTAACTAGTAAAATATTTGAGGTTTTTCTTTATTGATAGTTTTACCTCACATTGCAATGCTATTGAAGATAGTTTACCAATATTCGCCACTAAAATAGCAGCTTTCCGCAGTGCTCGCACATATGTGGAACGGACGAAAATCATGTTCAGTTTCTGTAGGCGAGTTAAGTATTGGCAAAAAGGATAAATATACATGAAGCTACGATTTACGTGGTCGCAGAAAACTGTGATGCAAGTTTGAAGCTCAGAAGTTACTGCAAGCTCCACAAACTACAATTTAATGGGTGTTCGTATATTGATAGAACATAAAGTAAGGTTCTGCGCTCGTTTACAGGTGATCCGATCACTCCTACTTCGGCAAGGGTTGTGAACATTTCGCATTTTTCCCAGCTCCGGAAATACTTGCTGTCAGTGATTAGCGGGTTTTCATTTCAAGGAGTGACTTATTTGGGATAAAATTGCGCAGTCATCAATATAGTACGGGTTCCAGTACGTCAGAAAAAAATTGGTGAACAACGGTTCAATTCAGGGGTGTTGCTCAACTGTAAGATAAGCCTACCGTGAGATTCCTGTTCCTCAGTGATGTCCTTCATCCAAGCCTTCCTGACATATTCTGATGAGGATGCATCCTTTGGCTTGAGGCTGTAACTTTGAGCAAGTTGAAAATATCTCTCCAAATGAAAATTATTGATAAATCAAAAGAGACTTCCATGAATCACCTGAAGGCTGGTAATCCAGGCTCGTTTGGTTTGAGAAGAATGGTATCTTCATGAAGTCTGTGGGTGCTAGCCGTATACTTGTCAAGCTAAATCGATGACAATCAGATACATGAACATAATGTCGATTCCCTACATATTTTCTCCTTTTCTCTGAGATCACATCTTCATAATGCAAATATTATCTTCATGTTTCGTCTCAAATAACGTTCATTAATAACTATCTCATCGGAGCCTTATCTATGCTAAATGTTGGGGGAAGGGATGGGCGTGAAAACTAATATTAGACGCGCGATAGCATTCCAACGTTAGCCATAAATCTTCAAAGTTGGGGACTCCAGGCAATTCTTACCCTCGCAGATTCTCACACCATCCAGTGGTAGGTTTGGGTAAGCGTCACCAAGAGGGTGCAAATCTCCATGGGATATTTGTCGATTTTCCAGAGATTCCCACTTATTTGGTTCAAAGTCCCCCACGCGGACACGTTGCTGGCCAAAAACGACTTTTGGCGACTTCCAAGCAATGAATGCGCATTTTCGGAATCTATGGGGCAAATAGAAAGCTTTGAGCACTACTATTTATGTATTATCACGCACCTACAACACGAAAACATGGTCTTCCGAATCATCGGGTGTCAGGTAAAACAGTTCCTAGTCAGATGTGAACATCAGTTCACAAAACAAAACTTCGTTGACATACTCTGATTGTGGCTAAATGCGTGTAGGTGACGGGCGTTGCCGAGGAGTTCTTCTCCGTGATCATAATTTTGTTCTTGAAGAGGAACACATAGCGTTCCTGTTCACCTTCCTCTCCCTCGGCGACTTCAAACGAGTCCTAAAATTGTTTCTCTATTTATCGTGGAGTCAGTACAGATCCGAGTATATGAAAAGTTGCTTCAAATTGGAACTAGATAACCAATTTAAAACCCACAAGTCGATGTTACTTGTCCCTTCAATTGCAGTCATTTAGTACTTTTTTTCACGATTAGCTAAGAACTCACATGTCGGATTAATCGCCCGAGTTTGTTGGTGTCACCGGGATAGTGTAGAATGTTGTTTGTGTAGAGGAGATCATGGACCCGTTGTGGGATTCCAATAGTCAACTCCAGCGCTTTCTGCATACTCTTACTGCTTTGATTTGCTCGTGCCGTATATTTAACGAACTCCTAAAAATGTAGGTCAACTCAGCTAACAGCTACGGCTTAAACTTAAAGGCAGGCTCCGAGCAGAATTTCGATTCTGAGATTTTCCGCTGAATCTGTGCTCATGGTACAGGTAGTCCGAAGAAACATGTGAAAACTGCGTTAAAATCGGTCTTCTTCAAGTTATTAAAGCCACTTCCGTGAGCCGATGATCCAGAAAAGTCAGAAAAGTGTGGCCATCGTCCATATTTAAGCCGTTTTCCACGCATTCTTTAAAAGCGCTATGTAATTATCGGTCATTCCAGCCATGATTATCATGCTGTGAATACCGTAATCCCTGACTTTCGAGCTGTTTTCTCCAGAAATACGGAATTAGAGTTTGTGAAAATTTTGGACGGTGTCCAGGTAGACCAGCCCAATCTATCTAACCCGAATTTCGGTGGTGTCAAAATCTGACCGGACCTTGCCTTTAAGATAGAGCCTAGCTGGCTCTAATGAGTCCGAGCGGAGCAAGCAGCGAAGCGGTCGGTCATGGCAAAATATAACAGTGATAAGGAGGTTTTGACATGATATGCCCGATAAGCCTTATTTCGACCGGCTCACAATGAGGAAGATAGGCTATACACAGTACATAGAGGGAAGGAACGAATACCGAGGTTCAAAAGAGTTAGGTAACTTTAGGAACTCTGATTTCTAATGAAATAGAAACTATGTAGGTCGGCAAAACTATAATTTTTGTGAATCTCATTGCATGTTGACATAATACTAACATGCTAGGAGATAATCGTCCAATTCACGTGCTTAATAGGAATACAGTTGTTTTTGTTCAGAGAAATTTGCAAGAATTCATACCTTGAAGAAGTTCTGGTAGTGAGTAACCCTCTCGGCGACATTCTTCAAATGTTCGGAAAAGGTGTGCGCTCCTGCTTCGTATTTATCGGCAATTGTCTGTAATTCATACCAGTAACATCTAGACTAAACACATCCAATTAAAATGCACACAACAATGACATGCACCTCAGGCAACACATTTTTTGATCAATGACATGGAGGATAAGAGCATGAAAAATAATAAAGGTCGCATATTTCAAGATGAACACGCTCAAGAGTAGGGAAAAATCTATTAGGACACTCCCCAAGATCACACCATCCCAGGTGAAATGAAAAAAATGGAAAGACCTTAATGGTGAAATATAGTCGACGTAGGATGGTTCCTTGGGTCGGTGCAGTCTGCGTCTCCGCGCGTCTATTTATATGAGGCGCCTAGTTGCTGTGTTTTCGCGATAGAAAACACCGACCCATTAAACGATTCTGCGTCGCTCATACTTCTGCCGCGACAACACGCAACAGGGAATCACTCCTTACGCAACCAAAGTACCAGGATCTGTTCCTAATTAAAACGACTTGAAATATGAAATTTCCAAAGCAGTTGTCTTCACGAAACTATGGGAAGCGATGAACTATGTACAAACGGTACAAACGGTAGCAAAAAACTACAAACGGTAGAAAACATCGAGAAGAGTGAGAAATTTGACTCGTACAATGATCGATCAACATAGATCTTGGACACGGAAAATTTTTCATTCTTCGTAAAAGCGCAAGTGTTGTATAGTAAGCGTCAGAATGTTGATTGGCCATTACTAAGATCTCAAGCAAAACCATATGTACTGTATTCTGTGCTATCTCGCTTCAAAACTTATTTTTATATGTAACAAAAACTTTTTGACGTTAGGTTTGACATCAGTTCTAAATTCAAGACTGTTCTCAAAATGATAGGAGTATTTCAATCCGCAAGTCTAAGAAATCGCTGGGATCCACCTGTACCAGAGAAGATGGCCTTCCACATAAACTCGAGGGCATTTATGGAGAACTCTTCATTTCGATAGCCAATCCGTTACGTGAGTCGATCACGACGAAATATAACTGATATGTTCAGACAAAAGAGACACGCTTGCTCCTAGCGGAATACGAAATGCAGAGCTCATTAAGAATGCCCTTGGCTGCATGTAGACTTTGTTTCATTCCAAGTGAACTCATGTTTCAGTTATCCTAGCGCGGAGAGGTGGCTTTTGCGTCTAAACCTATCACTACCATACCGCTCGTAGGATTTGGTCAGAAATCGAGCGAGGTCGGGTTTTCGCGTCTTTTTCGTCTTTTTTGTATAACTCGCTTCAATGTCAACTTCGAGCGAAACTAGGGACATATTCATGATCCAGGTGTTGAGGGCTATCCAATGGTGTAGCTATTATAAGAATTCCGTTGACAACCATGAAAATTTCGCAATCAATCAGCTCTCTATATACGGTAGACACAGGGAAACGCAAGCGGAGACGGTAGCGCACCATCCGTCACGGCACCGTAATCACAAACCTGGGTGATTGCGAAACTTCTGTACTTCTCAACGTAATTACCACAGAGGCTAAACCATTGGGTAGCCCTCAACGCCAGGATCATGAATATCTCCCTCGTTTCGCTCAAAGTTGACTTTGAAGCGAGTTATACAAAAAAGACGAAAAAGATGCGAAAACCCGACCTTGCTCGCTTTCTGGCCAAATCCTACGAGGGGTATTGTAGTTGTACTATCAAAAAGGGGTCTTCCAAGCAAAAGAGGTTTGGTTGGCGTCAGAAACGTTCCAACAAAAAGGGAACAATAGGCAAATAGAATGAGGAGAGTCTACAAAAAGTGAACAATATTTTCTGAGACTGATTTTCGTGGCCGATACTTCTTAACAGCAAAAACAAACCGTTGTGGTATTTCACGAGGAAGAGTTCAATGGTTTCCAAGAATGGACTTCAATTTTGACGAGATTATAAGAAAATACTATCATTAGATGCTGCACCTTAGTTTCGCTTCTCGTAGCAACTGGGTAAGTATTAGGTTTACATGCACATACATTTAAAGGGTTCTCGCGTAATCTAGACCATTTTTGGAACCACAGAGTACTTCCGTGTAGAACACCGCAACGGTTTGCTTCCGCTGTTAAGAAGTATCGGCCAGGAAAATCAGTCTCAGAAAATATTGTTCACTTTTTGTAGACTCTCCTCATTCTATTTGCCTATTGTTCCCTTTTTGTTGGAACGTTTCTGACGCCAACCAAACCTCTTTTGCTTGGAAGACCCCTTTTTGATAGAATTGCTCATTTTTTATTGATATTACGAAGTAATATCCCTGAAAAAGCTTCAATATTTTTCTCGAATTGCATGGATTGCTATAATATTCAGTGAGCAACAAACTTGTTGCGCACGCTACAAATGAAGCGCTACTCATTTTCCACGACGTCCTGATGACGTCAGAAGATGCCCTATGCACTTGGCACCACCTTGGTATGACGTCCTGGTGACGTCACCAGATGCTTTATGAACTTGGCACTACCTTGGCACGACGTCCTGATAACGTCATCAGATGCCCTATGTACTTTACATGACATCCTGATGACATCATCAGATGCCCTATGTACTTTACATGACATCCTGATGACGTCATCAGATGCCCTATGTACTTTACATGACACCCTGATGACGTCATCAGATGCCGTATGTACTTCACATGACACCCTGATGACGTCATCAGATGCCTTATGTACTTTACATGACATCCTGATGACGTCATCAGAAAGTAACAAACTTGTTATTCCCTTCCCCTGTCCCTTCCCTACGAAAAAGTACAGCCTACAACGTGTTTTAGCGATTTGATCTACCAACTGATAATATCACTTGATATGATAAACAGTAAAAAATAAAGTAGGTAATGTGAAACAAACTTGTTAGTCTCTTACACTGTCCCTTCCCTACGAAAAAGTACAGCTTACAACGTGTTTCAGTGATTTGATCCACCAACTGATAATATCACTTGATATGATAAACAGTAAAAAATAAAGTGGTTCTTCGTCCGAACAGCTCGGCGAGCGGTCGGTCCTTCCGCCGCTCTTCAACTAATCACCGTCCGAAGAAACCCTTGATCCAGGAAGTCGTGGAGCAACAGGATCAAGTATGTTCCAACCTCCTATCGATTCAATTTTCGTCGCAACTCTTAACGTTAGGAGACTTTGTACCAGAGAACGTCTCATGGAACTGCAAGAAGCACTCAAGAACACCCTCGTCGACGTGCTGGCACTGACCCCCTGCGTTGGAGAGGAACAGGATGTCTGGATTTATTCGATTCTCCGTACAGGTTCTATTATGCTGGTCCTCAAGACGCACAAGGACCTTCGGGCACAAGCTTTCTGGTGAGCACACGTTTGACTCCATTTGTTGATTCGTTCTTCAGAGAAGATGACAGACTATCTCGACTGGACGTGCGGCTTGGTAAACATACGCTCCGATTCCTATCCATCTATGCACCTCCATGTTCAGCTTCTGGAAGCGAAGATGACGATGAGTTTTGTTGTCTTGTCGAAACCATTCATGCAATATTAGAACGATCCAGTACTGATGGTATCCCCTGTCGAAACACAAGGAAAAGGTGTTCGCCCCAAGTGCTACATCCGATTCTAGTGACTTCAACGCAAAAATTGGAATAAGAGAAAGCTATGCGGAGAATTCTGTTGGAAGCTTCGGGTATGGAGACAGAAACACTCGAGGACAGCTGCTTGTTGATTTGTGTGAAGAAGTACAACTACGAGTCACTGCTAGTTTCCTCAAAACACGAAGCGGAAAAAAGTGGACCTGGAAGTCACCTGATGGAAGGACGTTTAACTGCATCGATCACATTCTGACTTGTCGACATATTCACTTCAAGAGCGTAAGAACTGGATCTTTGCAGTTCGAGACCGACCATCGTCTACTGCGCGGTGTGATTTTATGGCAAGAACCAACGACAGCCTCAAGAAGAAGACCGCATTTTAAATACGATCTGGACAGAGGCTTATACCGTTCTGCAATATCTAATACCTGCCCTTCTACCCTCAATCACGTCTCAAATGGTTACGAAGAACTCCGCACTTATATCACTGAAACAGCTCAAACAGCCATGCATATTCGTCCCACGTACCGTTATACCTTTTCGAACATCACCATCGCACAAATGCAATACCGACGGCGGTTGAAGAGAGCCATGGTAACACCGATCGACCGCATCGCATACACCGAAGCATGTAAACTACTCAGGCGATTGATACGAGAAGATATACGCTCTCATCATTGCACTGTTGTTCAAAAAGCTATTCAGTCATATCAGAGCCTAAAAAGAATACGGTATGAGACGTCAATTGGTCGTCCACGACTCTTTCAATTACTCAACAAACAAGGTGTCATATGCAACACGAAGTCTGGAATCAAAGAATGTGTTTCCCGATTCTATGAAGAGTTGTACGCCTCCACAACTGCTGTCAGATATGTTCCTTCACTTCACGCTGGAAATGATTGTCCACCATTCCTCCATAGTGAAGTTGAAGCAGCTATCAGTTCAATGAGGACAGGAAAGACTCCAGGACAAGACCAAATAACAACCGAAATTCTGCAATGGGGCAAGGAGAGGCTGGTACCGCTGATAACGGAATTCTTCAATCACTGTCTTCAGTCTACCACTGTTCCCGAAAAGATGGCAGATTCTGTAACAATCCTTATTCACAAAAAGGGCGATCCTCTCGAACTGAAGAACTACCGACCCATTTCACTGCTGTCAGTACTATACAAGTTACTGACAAGGGTTATCAGTACACGTCTAGATAACGTTGTAGATGCTGGGCAAACGCCAGAACAAGCAGGTTTTCGAACAAGGTTCTCCACGGTCGATCATCTCCACGCCATAAATGAATTCATTGAACGGAGCAGCGAACATCAAATACCATTCTACCTTGCATTCATCGACTACGAAAAGGCCTCTGACAGCATCGAAATGAATGCAGTATGGAATGCTCTTCAAGACCAAGGAGTCAGTGGGCGGCTTATCGCACTTCTCCGACAAATCAACGAAATCGCGAACTCATCAGTTCAGATTCAAGGGACGAACATCCCGATCAGAATTTGCCGAGGAGTTCGTTAAGGAGATACAGTTTCGCCTAAACTGTCTATCGCAACTCTTGAACATCCTTTCCGAAATTTGAGATGGGACACGTACGGCTTCGTAATCAATGGAGAACACTTAACCAACTTGAGGTTTGCTGATGACGTCGTACTTGTGGCGAAGTCTGCCGGAGAACTGCAGACGATGATTGACGATCTGGGCGAATGTTCAAGCAAGTACGGTTTAAGGATGAACACGTCGAAAACAAAGATCATGACCAGCAACCCAACCGTCGCAATGCTCAGAGGAGCTCAATTAGACAGAGTGGAATCGTTCATATATCTCGGACAAGAAATTTCCCTCAATCGAGATCACAGCAAGGAAATTTCACGAAGGATTCGAGCGGGGTGGAGCAGCTTCTGCTAGTACAAAGACTTCCTAACTTCAAGAAAGGTGGAGATGAAATGGAAGCGGAGACTCTTCAACATGTGCATACTTCCGGCGTTGCTTTATGGGTCGGAGACGTGGATACTCACCAAAGCGAATGAACGACAACTTGGCTCAGCTCAACGAAAGATGGAACGACACATGGTTGGAATATCCCTCCGAGATAAGACATCTAATGCGTGGCTACGAGGTGTAACCAAGGTCAAGGATGTGGTGGACTCTGCAATCGAGAAGAAAGGGTCGTATGCTCGGAAACTGGCGACATCAAGAATTTATAAGTGGTCGAATCGACTGATGGAGTGGCAGGCGCCCGTCAAACGGCCAGTAAGTAGGCCACAAACAAGATGGCGAGATATCTTTCAGACATGTTTGGCGACGCGCAACTGGCAAAGGATGGCGAGAGAGATGACGAAAATGGAATGGATGAGAAAAAGGAGGCGCCACATACTGGAATAGTATTGAATGGCAGACAAATAAAAAATAAAATAAAAAAAAATAAAGTAGGTAATGTGAAACAGTAAGTAACAAACTTGTTAGTCTCTTACACTGTCCCTTCTCTACGAAAAAAGTACGGCTTACAACGTGTTTCAGTGATTTGATCCACCAACTGATAATATCACTTGATATGATAAACAGTAAAAAATAAAGTAGGTAATGTGAAACAGTAAGTAACAAACTTGTTAGTCACATCCCCTGTCCCTTCCCTACGAAAAGTACAGCCTACAACGTGTTTTAGCGATTTGATCTACCAACTGATAATATCACTTGATATGATAAACAGTAAAAATAAAGTAGGTAATGTGAAACAGTAAGTAACAAACTTGTTAGTCACATCCCCTGTCCCTTCCCTACGAAAAGTACAGCCTACAACGTGTTTAAGCGATTTGGTCTACCAACTGATAATATCACTTGATATGATAAGTAGTAAGAGGTGAAGTAGTTAATGTTAAACAGTAAGTACTCACATCTGTCCACATACCTACTTACCTACCTGCCCAACTGATCGCCTGCGACCTTTGATAGTGGCTAGTGGCAGGAACGAGGAACGAGGAACGAGGAACAGGACACGAGGGACGCGTTACAAGAAAAAACGCGAATTTTAGCTAAGCTTCCGCCGATCTAACTTTGTCAATTTTCAATCGATTTGGCTCAAATTTCGTCAGCGGGTGTCTTCTAGACTCTCTCACTTGAATCCAGAAGGAAATCTCTAGAAAGTTTGTTTTACAGGTTTTATTAACTACTTTACCAAAATCTAAGTGATCACAAGTGCCAGGCAAAACCAAACCTCTCCAGCCGCTCCGCGGCTGGAGCGATTTCACCGAGGCCCACCGCTCCGCTGCTGGAGATATTCGAAATCAACAGGTCACTAGGGATGTACTAGAGCTTATGTACCCGTGGGAATCAGGGGTGTGCGTATATGAAATTCCAAATTTCGTAAATCCTGAAGCGTATTTACGACAAAACCACCGTAAATCGTAAGTCGTAAACAGCAAATAATAACTATAGCTATTAAAAATATCAATACCATGGTGAAACAAGAGAAACTACCTACTTTCCGCCGTTTCACGTACTCAGTACATATTAGGTTGCGTTCATTATTTGACAGCTAACCATGTTTAAGGGATATGATATACTGTATACATAGGGGGGTGTGTATATACGGGGGTGTGTATACAAGTCTGTTGGTACCTGCTCGTTGGTGCCCCTGCTTCTACTGAACCCAGCAGACGTTTGAGTGTACACAGGGAACGTTCGAGCGATATAGCGTGCACAACTATATCGCGAAAGTATCCCGCACATTGCATAAAGGTGTCGCCGTCCGGCACACTAAGGCCTCTGGTCCATAACACCTTAGGATCCGTACCTAGGGAGTCATGGAGTCTTTGGCCACAAGCCACGATTTCGCCACCCTGAACTGTCCATCGCTGTCGAGTGATATTCAAAAAACTGCGCTATCCAGACTTCTGAGCTATTTCCATGCACCGTTTGCTGCTTTGCAGGAAACCCGCCTCAAGGATAGACCCGTCATCAGCGTCGGAGAGTACACCATCTACTGCGGTAACGCTGACGATAGTGGGAGGCTGTGCAATAGCTGTAAGGAAGGATTTCAATGGTATGGTCAAGGAGTTCGGCTCAACGTCGTGTCGGAATGCATTCGTACGACTGCGGGATCACAGAGGATTCAATCTGTGGATAGTGAGTGCTCATGCGCCCACTGAAACCGCCGAAGACAATTCGAAGGATGCGTTTTATGAGGAACTCAATACGTTGCTGGCCAGGATACCTTGTCAACATGCTGTTGTCGTGGGGATTGACGCAAATGCGAAGATGGGACTTGATCAGGAATCCGAAGTACTCGGTAAATGGTTCTACCCAGTGGAGCAAACATCGGACAATGGCTACCGCCTTGTCGACTTTTGTGAACGCAGTGGTCTGATTATTGCATCGACATTCAAGAGGAATCATCGCCGCCATCAGCTTACGTGGCAGGGACCAACCCGGCTATCTCCAGAAGAGCAGCGGAAGCGGAAGATGACAACTTTGAAACTACAGCTTGACTATGTCCTGACGAGGAATATTCCAGTATCGGACATTCGAAGATCTAGAGCTGTGTGGGATGTCGCATTCGATTCGGATCACCGTCCTGTTCTGTTGAACTTCACTGCGAGGATTCATAAGAGGAAGCGAGGGCTCAGCCTCTCCAGTGGATTGACATGCCAAGTCTCAGAGATGAAGAGTGCAGAAGAAATTTCCGACAACGCGTTTCTATTCACATCGCTGCACGGACTAAGAACGAACTTTGCGCGGCGAATCTTTTGTCACGTGCATCCAGGACGCTTCGAAAGGGGCACTCCCGGTTGTACAGCCTAAGAAGAAGTTCGCCTACGTCTCAGAAGAAACAACATCTACCTACAACAGAGTATGTGCTCTCCGAACTGCAGGAAACTTCGTGGAGGAGAAGCGTCTGAGGAGGAAGTTGCGTCGGCAGCTTCAAAGTGACCGCGAACGAGAATGGACGTGTAGAGCTAAGGAGTTCGAGAAGGCTTGGGAGGAGAAGAATCCGAAGAAAGCCTACACGTTGCTGCGACAGTATAGCGGGAAGATGAAGAGATGTTCTCCTGTCTTGAACACTACCAATGGAGTTGCAGTTGGTGATGCGACGCTGCCAATATGGAAGGATTACTTCAGTTCACTACTGAATCGTCCAGCGCCATCAGTACCTGAGCCCCCGCATGTTCAGAGAGCACATTACGATGTCAGTGAGGAACCGCCGACTGAGTCTGAAGTTTTGGATTGTGTCCGGAAAATGAAGAATGGAAAGGCAGGTGGAGATGACAACATCACTGCTGAAATGCTGAAAGCTCTTCCTCTGTCTGGGATTCGTGAAATGACCAACACCATCCGTGCCATATGGATGAGCGAAAGGATACCCGATTCGTGGAGACATGCGATCATCGTACCTCTTCACAAGAAGCTATCCGTCACGGATCCTAAGAACTACAGAGGAATCTCTCTACTTCGTGTCATGTACAAGGTTTTAGAACGTATCATTTTCGAGCGACTTATCAAACATCGTGAAGGAACGACCAGAGATGAGCAACCCGGTTTTCGACCTGGAAGATCGACCATCGACCAAGTGTTCGTCGTGAGAAGAGTAATTGAATCGTGGCAGCGGTTTTCGAAGCCATTACAGCTTGCTTTTTTGGACTTTGAAGCCGCGTTCGACTCTCCTCATCGTGATCGATTGCTCAATGCTCTGCGAGCAGATGCAGTCCCGGAGAAGTATGTCTGGTTATTCGAGGACATGAACAAAGGAACAACAGCAGCAGTTCGTACACCTGTCGGATTTACGTCAGCTTTCGAGGTGAAAACAGGAGTAAGGCAAGGAGCCGTTGCAGGACCTTTTCTTTTCAACTTCGCCGTTGATGACATCATGCGTAGAGTTGCAGAACAGTTTCCTGCGGATGTGATCCTAACACCATCAGGACGCTCCCTTGTCGACCTGGAGTACGCGGACGACATTGTGTTATTCGCTGAAAACAACGCAAAACTGCAAAGGATTGTGAACCTCGTTTCGAAGTATGCCGCAGCCTATGGACTTCGTCTTCGTCCCGACAAATGCAAGCAGATGTGGGTCTCTCAGAGGCCTTTCAACTGGAGTTTGTGTGGACGGACAACGTATCGAACTGGTGGACAATTTCTGTTATTTGGGCTGTTTGCTGAAGAACGATGGTAGTTATGCAGCGGATATTCGACAACGATGTGCGAAAGCTACGTCTGCATTCAATTCTCTAACCAAGTGTTTGTGGTCTACCACCATCTCGTAGGAAGTCAAGTTGCGCGTCTACCTATCCGCTATTCGCCCTATCATGATGTACGGATCGGAGACGTGGGCAGCTTTCGAAAACGCAGATGGAAAGGTTGGATTGCACGGAGAGGAAGCTTTTTAGGCGTTTGCTTGGATATTTCTGGCCGCGTGTATGCCATAACGAAGACCTTTACAAGGAAATCGACGCAGTACATCAACGCTTGACACGAGGGAGGTGCCAGCATCTCCTAACGCCATCTCAAGCAGCAATGGAAAGTCGACTTCGACTGCTCGGGCATATACTAAGAAGAACGCCGGATCGTCTCGTACAACACGCTTTAAAAATGCTTCCAAATCCTGTCTGGAAACGACCACCTGGGCGTAGGCGAAAGTTCTGGACGGATGTGGTTAAAGAGGATTTAAAGTCACTCGGCATCGAAAGACAGTTCAGGCGCGATGTTTCGTTTCGCAGGAAATGGAATAGTGACAGCTGGATGGAATGTGTTCAAATTGTGGCTGAAGACCGTGAAAAATGGACAAGGCTGACTACTAGGACGGCACACCTCGGTGAAGATGCGGAATGACCGCGTCAGGCGAAAGCCAACCGATTAAGTCAAGTAAGTCAAGATATACTTTGTCGCTGTCATCAGCGAGAAGCATGAAATCTAGCAAAAAACGCGTCAGGACCTGCATCGGAGCAGCGACATAGGTTGTCGTAGGAAGAGTTATCGCGCGTGAGCCGCAGCGAAGTGTCAGCTGACATACTGCAAATTTGCCGAAGCCTGTCGCTGCCACTGTTCAGCGCACTGCGAATGCGGCAGGTCTAAAGGGCGGGAGCTCCGGGACAGGCGGTCGCTGTCGCTGTGCAGAGCGACGCGACCGTGTCCCGTAGAAGTATACCATACCCCTATTGACTGCGTCTTACACGGATTTCTTTGCTTTCTCTTGTTACTTAACTTCTTCCCAGATCTTGAGAAATCCGCATGTCCGATTCAGCTCTCCGCGTATCTGCAGGGCAACAGGAGGGACACAATTATACTCGTTATACCTCTCCCGAAACGCTAACGCCGCTGTAAGCGTAAAACGAGCCGAAATGACTGTATTTGAGCGATTCTCAACAGCCGAATTTGAGAACTACTCCCATTTGCTAACGATACCGCAATACCGATCAAGTCGGTAAGAATCGCACTGATATGTACGAGCTTCCTACTGAAGGCTGGCTCAACCTCAGTGCACGTACGTTAAACAATATGACACCGGGCTTGCGCCAACCTTCAATAGAGATGGCAAATTAACATTCAGATGGCAACTCCATATCATTTAGAGCACAGTATCGGTCGCCCAGCTCAAGTTATTTTTTCTATATCCACTGAATCACTTGCAGAATCGTAGCTTCATGGTGACGATACTGTAGATTGATAAAGGCAACGTAAGCATAAAAAACGCTTTCTAAATTCTGCCGCTTTGTGTAGTTTAGTCCCCATAGTTAAGAAATATAGTCAAAGCGCCCCATCAAACGCTCGCATTTGTGAGAGATAAATGTTTCAGAAAATGGGCGAAGATGAGCCTTTAAACTTCCGCTCACGCCTTTTCTGAGGTTTCGGTTGCTGCGGACGAAGAGAAATTACCTGCAAGAATCGATTTTGAGCTTCGAACGTTTGGAGTAAGAAACGAACGCTCCTCTTGTTGATTTTTGTGGACTCCGAGTAGGCGTAATCTACTCAAAAGACGGGGCCAGGAGCACTATGTCAAGCGAATTTCAGATCGATTAGACTGCCTAACTCGATGTTTTGACGCTAATCCAGTTATACGACTGAGCACAGTTGATCTTCATGAAAAACGCGAAAACGAAGTTCCTTGTGAAGAGTGCTTTTAGACTGCATTGAGTCGTCGGCGGCAGACGTGCGCGGCGCTCAACGCAGATCTCTTATCCGCCGCCTCCTAATCCAACCGTGTGTCCCGCGTTATCGCTCCAGCCGCGAAGCGGCTGGAGAGGTTTGGTTTTGCCTGGCACTTGTGATCACTTAGATTTTGGTAAAGTAGTTAATAAAACCTGTAAAACAAATTTTCTAGAGATTTCCTTCTGGATATAAGTGAGTGAGTATAGAAGACACCCGCTGACAAAATTTGAGCCAAATCGATTGAAAATTAACAAAGTTAGATCGGCGGAAGCTTAGCTAAAATTCGCGTTTTTCTTGTAACGCGTCCTCGTGTCCTGTTCCTCGTCCCTCGTCCCTCGTTCCTCGTTCCTGCCACTAGCCACTGCCAGTGGTCGCAGGCTATCAGTACATAGGGCATCTGATGACGTCATCAGGATGTCATGTAAAGTACATAGGGCATCTGATGACGTCATCAGGGTGTCATGTAAAGTACATAGGGCATCTGATGACGTCATCAGGGTGTCATGTAAAGTACATAGGGCATCTGGTGACGTCATCAGGGTGTCATGTAAAGTACATAGGGCATCTGATGACGTCATCAGGGTGTTACGTAAAGTACATAGGGCATCTGATGACGTCATCAGGGTGTCATGTAAAGTACATAGGGCATCTGATGACGTCATCAGGGTGTCATGTAAAGTACATAAGGCATCTGATGACGTCATCAGGGTGTCATGTAAAGTACATAGGGCATCTGATGACGTCATCAGGATGTCATGTAAAGTACATAGGGCATCTGACGACGTCATCAGGGTGTCATGTAAAGTACATAGGGCATCTGATGACGTCATCAGGGTGTCATGTAAAGTACATAGGGCATCTGATGACGTCATCAGGGTGTCATGTAAAGTACATAGGGCATCTGATGACGTCATCAGGGTGTCATGTAAAGTACATAGGGCATCTGATGACGTCATCAGGATGTCATGTAAAGTACATAAGGCATCTGATGACGTCATCAGGGTGTCATGTAAAGTACATAAGGCATCTGATGACGTCATCAGGGTGTCATGTAAAGTACATAGGGCATCTGATGACGTCATCAGGGTGTCATGTAAAGTACATAGGGCATCTGATGACGTCATCAGGGTGTCATGTAAAGTACATAGGGCATCTGATGACGTCATCAGGGTGTCATGTAAAGTACATAGGGCATCTGATGACGTCATCAGGGTGTCATGTAAAGTACATAGGGCATCTGATGACGTCATCAGGTGTCATAAGTACATAGGGCATCTGATGCCGTCAGCAGGGTGTCATGTAAAGTACATAGGGCATCTGATGACGTCATCAGGGTGTCATGTAAAGTACATAGGGCATCTGATGACGTCATCAGGGTGTCATGTAAAGTACATAGGGCATCTGATGACGTCATCAGGGTGTCATGTAAAGTACATAGGGCATCTGATGACGTCATCAGGATGTCATGTAAAGTACATAGGGCATCTGATGACGTCATCAGGGTGTCATGTAAAGGACATAGGGCATCTGATGACGTCATCAGGTGTCATGTAAAGTACATAGGGCATCTGATGACGTCATCAGGGTGTCATGTAAAGTACATAGGGCATCTGATGACGTCATCAGGTGTCATGTAAAGTACATAGGGCATCTGATGACGTCATCAGGGTGTCATGTAAAGTACATAAGGCATCTGATGACGTCATCAGGGTGTCATGTAAAGTACATAGGGCATCTGATGACGTCATCAGGGTGTCATGTAAAGTACATAAGGCATCTGATGACGTCATCAGGGTGTCATGTAAAGTACATAGGGCATCTGATGACGTCATCAGGGTGTCATGTAAAGTACATAAGGCATCTGATGACGTCATCAGGGTGTCATCTAAAGTACATAGGGCATCTGATGACGTCATAAGGGTGACATGTAAAGTACAGAAGGCATCTGATGACGTCATCAGGGTGTCATCTAAAGTACATAGGGCATCTGATGACGTCATCAGGGTGTCATGTGAAGTACATAAGGCATCTGATGACGTCATCAGGGTGTCATGTAAAGTACATAGGGCATCTGATGACGTCATCAGGGTGTCATCTAAAGTACATAGGGCATCTGATGACGTCATCAGGGTGTCATGTAAAGTACATAGGGCATCTGATGACGTCATCAGGGTGTCATGTAAAGTACATAGGGCATCTGATGACGTCATCAGGGTGTCATGTAAAGTACATAAGGCATCTGATGACGTCATCAGGGTGTCATGTAAAGTACATAGGGCATCTGATGACGTCATCAGGGTGTCATGTAAAGTACATAGGGCATCTGATGACGTCATCAGGGTGTCATGTAAAGTACATAGGGCATCTGATGACGTCATCAGGGTGTCATGTAAAGTACATAGGGCATCTGATGACGTCATCAGGGTGTCATGTAAAGTACATAGGGCATCTGATGACGTCATCAGGATGTCATGTAAAGTACATAGGGCATCTGATGACGTCATCAGGGTGTCATGTAAAGTACATAGGGCATCTGATGACGTCATCAGGGTGTCATGTAAAGTACATAGGGCATCTGATGACGTCATCAGGGTGTCATGTAAAGTACATAGGGCATCTAATGACGTCATCAGGGTGTCATAAAGTACATAGGGCATCTCATGACGTCAGCAGGGCGTCAGGCAAAGTCCATAGGGCATCTGATGACGTCATCAGGGTGTCATGTAAAGTGCATAGGGCATGTGATGACGTCATCAGAATTTCACGTAAAGTACACAGGGCATCTGATGACGTCATCAGAACGTCGATGCCAAGTGCATAAAGCATCTGGTGACGTCATCGGGACGTCGTGCCAAGGTGGTGCCAAGTGCATAGGGCATTTTCTGACATCATCAGGACGTCGTGGAAAGTGAGTAGCGCTTCATTTTTAGCGTGCGCAACAAGTTTGTTGCTTACTGATTATTATAGCAATCCATGCTATTCGAAAATTATTGAAGATTTTTCAGGATATTACTTCGTAATATCAATAAAAGTGAACAATTCTATCAAAAAGGGGTCTTCCAAGCAAAAAGAGGTTTGGTTGGCGTCAGAAACGTTCCAACAAAGGGAACAATAGGTAAGTTGAATGAGGAGAGTCTACAAAAAGTGAACAATAGTTTCTGAGACTGATTTTCCTGCCCGATACTTCTTAACAGCAGAAACAAACCGTTGTGGTACTTCACAAGGAAGAGTTCAATGGTTTCCAGAATGGACTTCTATTCGTTGACGAGATTATTTTAAAAAATATTCTCATTAGATGTTGCACTTTGGTTTCGCTTCTCGTAGCAGCTGGAGCTAACCGTCCGTCTGTGTTTTTGGCATCATCTTCTATTCTGATGGTAAGTATTAGGTTTACATGCACATACTTTTTAACGGTTTTCGTGGAGTCAAGACGAGTTTTGGAACCACAGAGTGCTTCCGTGTAAAACACCGCAACGGTTTGTTTTGCTATTAAGAAGCATCGGGCAGGAAGATCAGTCTCAGAAACTATTGTTCACTTTTTGTAGACTCTCCTCATTCAACTTACCTATTGTTCCCTTTTTGTTGGAACGTTTCTGACGCCAACCAAACCTCTTTTGCTTGGAAGTAATGATAGAATCACATCAAAGACTGATAACGGGGTCGTGCTGCAGTCACACGACTAGGTTGGTCCCATCTTCTGACCAAATACATTAGTATGTATATAAAAGTGGGATTAGAGCAAGTCAATTGGAGATATCTTGCGATTTGCTTCCATTGTATATATTTTTATTTACGAAAAATTACGATTTACGGTCCAAAATCTCGTAAATCGTAAACCGTAATTACGCAGACCCCCGGTGGGAACCTGATACACAAATGGGGACTAAATGGCTGAACGAATGATAGCGCCCTAGCGAACCTTGAGCAATTTGAAAAAAAGAATGTGCATGCTAATAAGGTACATAACTCTCGGGAATGGCTTGACGTCATACAAAAAAGCTTTAATGAAAAGAGAAGTAATTACAGTTGATTGATCGGATATGAATTCGCCACCACTAACAATAAATGAAAATGCATGGAAGCGGAAGCATCAAAACATAGAAATGAACGCTATAAACATAGATAAGCATCTAAACTGATAGATACGGAGATGATGAGCAAAAAGTAGGGAAGTTTAGGTTGAAAGTTTCTAAGGTAAAATTATTAAATACAAATATATAGCTTTCTCTCCTTTACTCGTCCTGAGAAGCCATTGAAAAGTAATGGAAACAGTAGGAACAAGTTGATTTACCTGATGTGAATAGTGAATCACAAAGGAGCTTACAGCTTTGCTAATATTGCTACCGTTAAATATTCCAGTTTGGTCCATACTCTTCCGAATTTCCTTTGCAACTTTCAGGTTTGTAGAAAGCTTTTAATCACAAAAAAAGAGGACTTTTAATGGCAATGACGCAATGTGTTACCTTGGGGTGAGAAGAGGAAGGAAAAAATCGGACGTCTATCACTTGTTGCTTTCGAACTTGTTACATCGTTACGTACTACAAATTGCAATGCGTAGCCTCCTTTTTTTTTAAAAAATTCCGTTTTTTTACAATGTCAAAAGCTTATTCTCCATTGAAAACACCACCCTACTTTTTACTTATGGTCCAACACCTTCAGGTCCCCCGAAAAAATCTAAAATTTCAAAAAAATTGTCCCCTCCCTTGTCCGGCTGGATAATCACCGCCTGACCCTGGTTATGGCCTCAGCAGACAAGAGTGGGAATGTTTACCCACCTTTTGAAGTTCGAAACATTGGGCTATTCCATTCCAAGCAAGGGCCATTGGAATCAGGGATGAGCGGAATTCCGATTTCCGATGGGTTTTGGCCTTCCGATTTCCGAATTCCGATTTCCGAAAAAAGCCTGAAAATGCGGAAGAAATCGGAAATATTCACGAGATAAAAAATTTCTACGCTCTCCCTGGCCAAATCCCCAAAGGGTTATTTTAGGCGCTGAATTCGAATACGAGGTCCGTTTTCACTTTTCACAAAGCCAGAGTTGATTGTGTTTGCATGAAAACTTTCAGTAAAGAAGGATGAGTTCAAGTTTTTTTGGTACGCGCAGTCACCAGGGGGGGGGCGTTAAGAGCTTCACTGAATGTATTTCCGATTTCCGATTTCCGCATTCCAATTTCCGATGATTTTTGGCGTTCCGATTTCCGAAATTGAGAAGGTCCTTCCGATTTCCGATTTCCGAAGTTCAGAAAAAAATTTCCGCTCATCCCTGATTGGAATGCAAACTGCAAAAGACTGAACGCCTCATCCATATTTGTGCGCTTAGACCACAACCCGTCAAACCACATAACGTCCGGTTGGATTTGAAGAATAAGATCGTTTAGCATTGTAATAACTTTTGTTGAATGATTTTGAGAAAGCAGTCTGTGGTATAGGTGGAGGCTGGAATGCCTCTTCACCGTCAAATCGTGTGCACCACCCTGCGTCATGTTATACTTTGTTTCAAACCAGTCCGCTCTTCAGAGGCGCAAGGAGACGACGCCTCCGAAGAGCGGAGTGGTTTGAAACAAAGTATAACATGACGCAGGGTAGTGCACACGATTTAGATTTTGAGGTGCACTTCGTCGTCGAAGGTAACACCCCTCAATTGATTCGACATGGAGCATGAAAGGAAATATTCGGTTGGCGCAAGGTACGGAGGGTACGGTGGATGCTGAAGAACTTCCCAGTCGAGTTCATGGGGTGCGGCTTTAACGTGCTGTGCAACATGGGGCTGGCGTTGTCGTGGAACAAGATGACTTGGCCTTGTCGATCAGGTCTTTTCAGTCGCACAGCCTCATTTACGTCCCTCAGTTGAGCAATGTTGAGCTCCTTGTTCACCGATGCGCTTTCTTTAAGCATTTCCCAGTGTAGCGTGCCTCCCAGTCCCACCAAACGCAGATCATAGTCATTTTTGGGTGGAGATCTTGCTCGACCCCCGGCTTCGGCTTGTCTCCTGGAGCCACCCACTCCTTCCTCTGCTTTATGTTGACATACAGACACCATTTCTCATCTCCCGTGACTATTCTGTACAAAAAGCGCTGCTTATGATGGCGTGTTACTCGCTGGCGCGCGAGGTGTTCAGAAAAAGATCTGAAGGGTATTTCACTTCAAGCCCGAAAAATAGGGAAAAATAAAATTATACGACAAAGCAAATAACGCAGTTTTGTAGAGCTAAACAAACGAACAAATCATTTAAATTAAGCACTGCAGAAAGCGAACGAACTTCTCCTCGAATCCGATGGCTGACTGAAGTTTCGTCTCCTCTGCGGGTTAAATGATAGCAACGAAACAGGTTCGCAAAAACTTTCATTTCAATAGATTTTTCATTTTCATAAGAAAATTTAGGCACTAAAGCTAATTTGCTGGTTCAAGCACTACGTGGTAACCCCAATTAACTAAACTTATTTTGCAAATACCGACCGTTTTTCCAAAAAATCTGTACCAATTCTTTAAAAGAAGTTGATAACTCGCAGAACAATTGTGAATGAGAAGAGAATCCTCCACAGCACTTGATATAAATTTTGGGGCCCCAAAGTATTCCGACAAAAAAAAGAGGTTGTAGAATTTTTTAACTATTTTTTTAAATTTCACCTAACCGAAGAATTTACGCTAGCCTGTTTTAAGTTCCTGAGAGGTACTATATCTATGTCCAATCAAATAACTTATGTGATACGTTAAGGCTACTATAAACGTATCAAACATTCAGAGAACTGGACCACAAACAAAATTCGAATGTGATTTCGAACATGATAATTTACAGGGAAGCAATAATTGCTTATGAAGAGGAAGAAATGCGCTTTCAAATTCAAGATTACAATTCGCCTAACAGGGTCGAAATTGACGAGGAAGAATCAAACATAAGAAAAAAAAGACAGTGTTCATGATAGAGACCATATTTCTTTTTTCTTGACGTTTTCGCGTCGCTCATAAGATAGGCTAATAGTGAAGAAGCCACACAAAATCGCCAATTCTCAGAGAAAAACTTCTTCAAAAAGCCTCTCTGATGCATGGGATTCCGGCCCATAATATTTTGTGTTTGGTGCAGTGGAGCTTAAAACGTCCGATATCGTTCTGCGCTTTAAACTTCTTAGGTGAGTGACTCCCATCTGTTTTTCTTGTATTAGAGTTTATTGTATGTATTACAGTCACTATGAACGTTGAAAGTTGCAGATCTGAACTACATATAACTTATTATTTTCTTTCCAACAATGAAAGACCATCAATTTCCCATGAGCTCGAAATTAACCCATCAAACTTATCGAGGAGAGGTACTTTTTCGAAAGTGAGAACATAACATTGCATTCTTTTTTTGATTGACATTCTGGATTCATCTAAATTAGTTTACTATTTCTGTTCATCATATCTGATTGACCACTAAATTATTGTTATCATTATTATCTTCTCCCTGAAGTCCCTCAAGAATAAAGTTTTTAATGTGCATGTCAACACGTCAGAATCTCTCGAGCTTCGAGACAAGAGCACATCGACAACTACTTCTACTTCCGGTGTGTCGACTGATCCATGCGGTTTTCATCCACTTTCCGGCCGTTTACGTTGTTCCTTTATCCTATTTTCCTCAGAGCCTCTGAAACACGTAATAAGCGCATTCGTCATACTAACTAGGTAAACAACTTTGACCAGAAAAAAAGCACGAAGACTCTGGAGGGAAATTCGCATTCCAGTGTGGGCGTGAAGGAAAATCGGCCAATGTCGTTGCGTGCAGAATGCAATGATAGATATGAGCATATGGAAAACCATATTAATTATAATAATAGAGCAAACTGGGATTATCATATACGAAGGAACGTATTTTCTCTTCGAATTTGAGTTGAACGGCCTCAGTGCTATCAGGATACGCTATAATTGAAAGCTGCGACTGTTTTAGGCACCGCTTCATCCTCTGGAAGTCTGTTATTCTAGACCTGCTCAATATCCGGCTTTCCGTTCCGAAAACTCAGCGGCTATGGAGGATCCAAGCAATGGGATTACATTTTAAGGCAGCGGAAATAGAAGAATGCAAGCAACGATACTAACTTCTCGCTCCGGTGATGTGCTCACGTTTAGGTCACGATGAAACATTTTTACCAAGACCAAAATATTAAAGGCAGTCCACGATAAAAATCGTTTTCGAGTTTTCACCAGAAAACGAAGGTTTAGAGTCTGACTGATTCGTCAGTGAAGAAAGGTTCAAGAAAAACACTGCGAAACATACAAAAATTAGCTCTTCTTCCTGAAAGCCACATTTCAACGGTGGATCAGTTGCGCGGGCATGGGCCTGAAGTAGACAGCGGGTGTAGATGCACCCCAATGCTAAAATTCAGCCGCGCTCGCGCTCCAATGCTAATAAAAAGCGGACCAATATGTTCCTCGGAAAACTCGATCGCGAGCGGAAGGGCTAGCGCGAGCGGACTTCGGAGCCGTATGGAGCTCTTTCGGGCTCGTTTTCCTTCGTTCTTTCGACCCCAATGCTCCAATGAGACCCTGATGTTTCGATTTCCGGCCAGAAACCGAGGACGAAGTTTATCGTGGACACTGCCTTTAAGGGCAGTGTTCACGACAAAAAAAAGTATTCTAGTTTTCGATGTTTCTAGTAGTTAAGTCCACTAAGTAGAGGTTAATAAGGAAGTTCCCACAGAACACTCAAATACTGGAGAAAAAACTGTTGAAAGAAATCTCTGAAATTTTCAATTCCTCCTGTTTGGTGTGCTTCAAGAGACTGCAGATAAAGCGTCAAACTTGACGTCGGAAATGATTTTGAGCTTCAAAGTCCTCGGGTAAGTGACTTTGTTTCCTGTTTTGAAAACAAGATGGGCCAATGCACATGCTAGAAAGTTTGAACCTTTCGCGATAAATAATATTCAAAAATTCGACTATTCATTGTGAAACGAATGCAGGACAACCCGTTACATGTATGACGTGGGCGGGGAGGAGTGATCCAATGGGTTGGCTGGTTCACGATATTTCCATCCACTTCTTGGCCATTTTTCGTCCTACTTGCGTTCTTACTCTTCTTAGACAGTCAAAAAGCTTACGTTTTTGCCGAAAAAAAGCGGACTACTTTTTCATCGCAAACACTACCGTGTTCACGATGATTTTCGTCCGCGAGTTTTTTACATAAAACAATGTGTTGGCCTCAAAGTGTTACCAAAAATGCAAAAAAAACGGCGAGAAACGCATTAAAACGTCGTATTTCAGTGACATTATTCTATAACACGGACTAGTTGTTCGGTTGCATGAACATGTTTATGGTGATTGTCACCGGTGGAAAAATCGGTCAATCGTAAATAGAAGAATATCTTATGCAAAGCAGGATTAGTTGGGGCCCTAAGGAAAGACCGGAGCCATAGAGAGTAGAGAATTGCGGAGGACGGGTCCACAAAAGATTCTATTGTCACAACAAACAGTTCCTGTGAGACTTAAGAGGCGGGGTGATACTTAAGGATTTCGTGTAATTTTGGGGCATTTTCCTCGATTTCTTCGTCTTTTTAGTTCTACCCGGGGGCCACTTACTCAATATAGCGGATAATCTCAAAATTGAAAATTATCGTGAACCCTGCCTTTATTACTGCAGAGAAATAGGGCAAGATGTTACAGAGTTATGATAATTGCCCCGTTACATAACCTGATTTCCATAGAAAATAAGAGTAATTTACGAAAATGCCTGATGACTTCGGAACTTTTTTCCACCGGTCATGAACAGTCTTGCAAACTCAGGAGCGGACACCTTCAATGACAGAAGCAAGCTGGCAATTGTTTCGGACTTCAGTGGAGCCGGAGCAAAATAAATATCTCCCCCCTCGGAAGGAAGATTTTCTTACAAATACAAAAAGAATATATTCTCCATGTCTGGTTTTCTTCAAATCTGAGCATCATGTCTGTGTCGCAATTTCATTTTCTGCGAAGATGGGTTAGCTTGACTGGAGTGTTTTTAAAACATTTGAAGTCTGTGTCATTGGCAGAGACAGAAATTTTTATCCTTCGACCTCTGGAGTTCCCCATGGAACCCCACCCGATCCCACTTTTCAAGGGTTAAGGGATCGAAAAGAAATTTTCGGTTCAAACTTTGTCCAGTCCAGGAAAGTAATTTGGGACTTAGAAAACGAATCTAAATAGGCTTTTGCGAATGTCGGGGACGTAGTCGATTAGCAAACATGGCTGTATGAGTCTTCTAGCGACCCGCTAAAATTTTGTAGGCATTTGAAAAAGATTTTATGACTTCCCCCTCTCGAGATGGAAAATTGCTTGAGCTCTTTTTTTAGTGGCAAATTGGGAAAATTCTCAAACTTGTGATTTTGAAGAAAATTTGCAAATTTTTGAAGATTTTTAATTCTTTTCCAGAGTTTGTTTCTCCTCCTAAAATTTTACGAGCCCCCAAAAATTTCATTTTTTTCACAGTTTTCTAAAATTTTTACAACCCCATCGCAGCGCTGAATCACAACCCTGCTCAATCATGCTTTCAGAGTTTGGAGAATCATACATTTACAGATTTTTGAAACCTTCAAATTCTTATCAAAAATCAAAATTTTACAACCCTCCCCTAATCAATCGTTGCGTCGTGACCACCTCTTGACCAATTGTTCATTGAGAGCATTTCGACAATCGCAAACTCTTCCTTAACATTATCAGTGCGATATATTTGGCCAAGAATGAACTTTGCCCCCCCCTCAAAAAATGAACGGGCTATTTATACGCCTGCATCCGCTAAGAGATCTGGCCCACTCACTTTTCTTTTGTAGTTTACAACGGATGGAAGAGGAGGAAGGTGAGGTCAAGATGACATCTCTTCAAGATTTCGAGATTAGAAGGTGCAGAAATTGGTTGGATTTTATCGGAGCGGTAATCATAGATGCGTTAACACTCCCAAACTTGAAAAAGTATAAAAATGGGCACTTGCAGTGATTCAGAAAAGTTAGGTTAAAAAAATCGAACCCTATCTGAAATGTCCTGAACGGTTTGAATCACTGATGAGGTGATAGTATAATGTTATTATTGAATTAAAACTGTTCCGAAGTGAAAAGACGGTTGAACTTGTTCGTTCATCAAGAGACGATACTTACTTAACTTAATCGGTTGGCTTTTGCCTGACGCGGTCATTCCGCATCTTCACCGAGGTGTGCCGTCCTAATAGTCAGCCGTGTCCATTTTTCACGGTCTTCAGCCACAATTTGAACTCATTCCATCCAGCTGTCACTATTCCATTTCCTGCGAAACGAAACATCGCGCCTGAACTGTCTTTCGATGCCGAGTGACTTCAAATCCTCTTTAACCACATCCGTCCAGAACTTTCGCCTACGCCCAGGTGACCGTTTCCAGACAGGATTTGGAAGCATTCTTAAAGCGTGTTGTACGAGACGATCCGGCGTTCTTCTTAGTATATGTCCGAGCAGTCGAAGTCGACTTTTCATTGCTGCTTGAGATGGCGTTAGGAGATGCTGGCACCTCCCCCGTGTCAAGCGTTGATGTACTGTGTCGATTTGCTTGTAAAGGTCTTCGTTATGGCATACACGCGGCCAGAAATATCCAAGAAAACGCATAAAAAGCTTCCTCTCCGTGCAGTTCAACCTCTCCATCTGCGTCTTCGGTGCTGCCCACGTCTCCGATCCGTACATCATGATAGGGCGAATAGCGGATAGGTAGACGCGCAACTTGACTTCCTTCGCGATGGGAGTAGACCACAAACACTTGGTTAGAGAATTAAATGCAGACGTAGCTTTCGCACATCATTGTCGAATATTCGCTGCATAACTACCATCGTTCTTCAGCAAACAGCCCAAATAACAGAAATCGTCCACCAGTTCGATACGTTGTCCGTCCACACAAACTCCCGTTGAAGGCCTCTGAGAGACCCACATCGGCTTGCATTTGTCGGGACGAAGACGAAGTCCATAGGCTGCGGCATACTTCGAAACGAGGTTTACAATTCTTTGCAGTTTTGCGTTGTTTTCAGCGAATAACACAATGTCGTCGGCGTACTCCAGGTCAACAAGGGAGCGCCCTGATGGTGATAGGATCACATCCGCAGGAAACTGTTCTGCAACTCTACGCATGATGTCATCAACGGCGAAGTTGAAAAGAAAAGGTCCTGCAACGGCTCCTCGCCTTACTCCTGTTTTCACCTCGAAAGCTGACGTAAATCCGACAGGTGTACGAACTGCTGCTGTTGTTCCTTTGTTCATGTCCTCGATTAACCGGACATACTTTTCCGGGACTCCATCTGCTCGCAGAGCATTGAGCAATCAATCACGATGAGGAGAGTCGAACGCGGCTTCAAAGTCCAAAAAAGCAAGCTGTAATGGCTCCGAATACCGCTGCCACGATTCAATTACTCTTCTCACGACGAACACCTGGTCGATGTTCGATCTTCCAGGTCAAAAACCGGCTTGCTCATCTCTGGTCGTTCCTTCACGATGTTTGATAAGTCGCTCGAGAATGATACGTTCTAAAACCTTGTACATGACACGAAGTAGAGAGATTCCTCTGTAGTTATTAGGATCCGTGACGGATAGCTTCTTGTGAAGAGGTACGATGATCGCATGTCTCCACGAATCGGCTATCCCTTCGCTCATCCAAATGGCACAGATGGTGTTGGTCCTTTCACACACCCGAGACGGAGAAACAGCTTTCAGCATTCCAGCAGTGATGTTGTCATCTTCACCAGCCTTTCCATTCTTCATTTTCCGGACACAATCCAAAACTTTCAGACTCAGTCGGCGGTTCCTCACTGACATCGTATTGTGCTCTCTGAACATGCGGGAGCTCAGGTACTGATGGCGCTGGACGATTTAGTAGTGAACTGAAGTAATCCTTCCATATAAGCAGCGTCGCATCACCAACTGCAACTCCATTTGTAGTGTTCAGGACAGGAAAACATCTCTTCATCTTCCCGATATACTGTCGCAGCAACGTGTAGGCTTTCCTCGGGTTCTTCTCTTCCCAAGCCTTCTCGAACTCCTCAGCTCTACACGTCCACTCTCGTTCGCGGTCACTTTGAAGCTGCCGACGCAACTTCCTCCTCAGACGCTTCTCCTCCACGAAGTTTCCTGCAGTTCGGAGAGCACATACTCTGTTGTAGGTAGATGTTGTTTCTTGTGAGACGTAGGCGAACTTCTTCTTAGGCAGTACAACCGGGAGTGCCTCTTTCGAAGCGTCCTGGATGCACGTGACAAAAGAATCAGCGTCGCAAAGTTTCTTCTTAGTCAGTACTCCGATGTGAATAGAAACGCGTTGTCGAAAATTCCTTCTGCACTCTTCATCTCTGAGACTTGTCATGTCAATCCTCTGGAGAGGCTGAGCCCCTCGCTTACTCTTATGAATCCTCGCACTGAAGTTCAACAGAACAGGACGGTGATCCGAATCGAATGCGACATCCCACACAGCTCTAGATCTTCGAATGTCCGATACTGGAATATTCCTCGTCAGGACATAGTCAAGCTGTAGTTTTAAAGTTGTCATCTTCCGCTTCCGCTGCTCTTCTGGAGATAGCTGGGTTGGTCCCTGCCACGTAAGCTGATGGCGGCGATGATTCCTCTTGAATGTCGATGCAATAATCAGACCACTGCGTTCACAAAAGTCGACAAGGCGGTAGCCATTGTCCGATGTTTGCTCCACTGGGCAGAACCATTTACCGAGTACTTCGGATTCTTGATCAAGTCCCATCTTCGCATTTGCGTCAATCCCCACGACAACAGCATGTTGACAAGGTATCCTGGCCAGCAGCGTATTGAGTTCCTCATAAAACGCATCCTTCGAATTGTCTTCGGCAGTTTCAGTGGGCGCATGACCACTCACTATCCACAAATTGAATCCTCTGTGATCCCGCAGTCGTACGAATGCATTCCGGCACGACGTTGAGCCGAAGTCCTTGACCATACCATTGAAATCCTTCCTTACAGCTATTGCACAGCCTCCCACTCTCCTATCGTCAGCGTTACCGCTGTAGATGGTGTACTCTCTGACGCTGATGACGGGTCTATCCTTGAGGCGGGTTTCCCGCAAAGCAGCAAACGGTGCATGGAAATAGCTCAGAAGTCTGGATAGCGCTGTTTTTTGGATATCACTCGACAGCGATCGACAGTTCAGGGTGGCGAAGTTGTGGCTTGTGGCCAAAGACTCCATGGACTCCTTAGGTACGGATCCTAAGGTGTTATGTACCAGAGGCCTCAGAGTGCCGGACGGCGACACCTTTATGCAATGTATGGAATACTTTCGCGATATAGTTGTGCACGCTATATCGCTCGAACGTTCCCTGAGTACACTCAAATGTCTGCTGGGTTCAGTAGAAGCAGGGGCACCAACGAGCAGGTACCAACAGGCTTGTATACACACCCCCGAGAGACGATAATCTAAAGAAATTAAAGAACATTTGGAAGAAGTGCGTGTATGACAAAATCTGACAAAGGTTGCTCATTTGTTTATGGATAAATTATTTAATTATATTTTCGAGACGGTTTCGATGATTTACACTCACTATTCGCCTCATTTCTCACTCCTACTTAACCAGGCGAGACAGTCAAAGAAATCTACTTCTGTAAAATAATGATTTCGATAACATTTTTACGTGCAAACTGACTCCAGATTCGTGTTCAGCACTCCAAATAACCTCCTAGAGAAGCAACTCGAGCAATATCTACCGTAACACTCCGAAAATCTCGAAAGTGGCGTTTTTCCCTCGAAATTTTCCCCGGTTGGGAATCTTTGAACGAAAATAGCCGAAAACTTTGAAAAATCGACTAATAAACCACAGATTCCTGATCAGCGTCCCAAAAAACCCCCTGGGAGGATTTCAAGTCCGCTCTAATCGGTATAAAAATTCGCCCAACCGAAGATTCATACAAGTCCAAAACGCTGTCAGTCTGGACAAAAGATGGAAAAAGTGCCTCCACCCAAACTTTGCTCAGGGCGGTAGTTTTGGGCGCTGAACACATTTGTGAGGTCCATTTCCGAATTTTCGAAAGATTAAAGCCTTTTTTGAGGGCACAAAAAGCACAAAAATGACCTTTTTAGGCTTGTAACTTCTTGGAACCTGCAGCTCGGGGCGGGATACCGCGCAGTTTTACTATTGAGCCACTAGAGATATTAACGATACTTATCGTTTCGGCAGATTCGTTTACCACTCTAAGCACTTCCCTTGTGAGCACACCAGGATATAGATACTCGAGAATTGCGTATCTTAGGTATACATGTACACACATTTTTGCATAAATCGTGCCCCATTTTTAACGAATATTAATTGCACGCTTTAAATATTAATCACCTTTTCTGCAGGTTTTTTGGTGTTGTCAGGTTGAAAATTGCAGCTTTTTCAGCGCGGCAACGAAACTTCACGCCCCCGCAAACACCAGCTGGTACCCTTCACAGCTTCGCCTGTTGACCATTAGTTATCCATGATACTAGCAAGTCCCAAGAACAAAATGTATTCAATGAAATTACTGACGGATTCCCCTAGATGCGAAATCGAACCTGAAGATCATCTACCTGAACCACCGTGTCTCAGAAAGAGTTCAACTCGGATCTGGACAAAGTTTAACACCAACCATCCATTAATGGTCTCAAGGAACGTGGAAAGCTACATAGTTGTAGCACTGACAATCCCCATATAACAGTTGCACTAATCATTTTCACATAATCGTGGCCGTTGTCACAAATTGTAGCTCGAAAATCTTTGGTGATTTCAATATCGATTAATACCTCTCGTAATTAGATATCTGGCTTCGTTTTTCATCCACAAAAAAAAAACTGATAATTCAAAATGTAAAGCAACGGTTTTGTAGGGTGGTATAACGAAGCAAAGGACACATTTTTTCAGAAGGTTGGAGACAAAGGTATGTCTCTTTTTACGCACTAGATTTACCTTTCCCATTTCATTTAATCGTTGTTCATACAGGAAATGAAGGCCCAGAACCGTTTCCTCCATTTTCTGAGCAGCATTTTATCAATAATGAAAGATTGTGTAACTCTGCAAGCTAATGAGTGCTACTGTCCTGACCTTGAAAAGAGGGGGCAGGAGAACGGCTGGAGGAAAGCTGCTTGCACAATTGCGAGGACAAAAGACTTTTCGTTTCTGCTCTTATGATCCCTCAAAGTACAATAAAATTTAAAAACTGAATAGATGATTTTAATATCTATATAAAAGATGTAGCACAACCCTTGTAATGAAACGGAGTCAGCACACACAGCATTTTTGAAATCAATGAGAGAAGGAAGTTGACAGGTCACTTTTTTCCAGATCTCTAATATTGTGCCACCAAGCACATCCACAACATGACGTGCCATGAAGAGGTCCAGAGAAATCGTTGTTCTAGAGGGTATGGAGGATGAGGTAGGAGAACAAGGGATGTATGTTATGCGTTCTCTCAGCGAACCTTCTGTTTAAAAGGCACTGCTCGTGATAAAAAATCCCAGCTTTCTTCTGTTTTTTTGCCTATCTTGAAACCTGGTCCCATTCTGATTCCAGAATGATGCTTACTGGAGATCGTACAAGACCTTCTTGGGAATGGAGATATATGATACTACCTCAAAAAATTGAGCTAGGGAAAATGGTGGACAGAGTTGTCCGAGGCTTTGGAACTTCCGTCTTTTGCAGCCGCCAATGTGAGCGAGCTGGTTTGACCTGAGTAAAGAGAGACGTTGAGAATGAAAGGGGGAATAACGGAGTTACTGGTCGGGAACCATCGCTCAACCTCACGATTTCGAAGTGTTCCTTTGTTCACGTCGAGGGGCGGGAAGAGGCGGGACTTTGCCCACAATGGCGGGGTTTTTCCCCACTTTTTCTAAGCCGCTTTGCGGCTCCTGGGTAGCTTTTCAAGTCCCGTTTCTTCGACGCTGTTTATGCTTCGGAGGGCCACGAGATGCGTTTGTCATGAAAAAATTGGAGGATGAAGTTTATCGCGAGCAGTGCCTTTAACAAGCGAAATTGTGAAAACCACTTGGAAACATGTAGCTATAACCCTCAATTCAAAACAAGATAGTCTAGTGCATTTGCTCGAAACTGCATTTATTCAGAATCGAATTTGCCCAATAATAAGTTTAACAGATTGATTCACCTTTAACATTGTGCCAGTATTTCAATGTCATAGAGAAATATTTTAATATTAACAATTTATTTCTTCGAATTTGTTTGCATAACCGGAATAATGTTCATGTTTCAAACCCTTCAAAGCCGTCTGCGTTTAAGAGAAGAGAAGGCGTCGCCATTATAGGAGCAAAGTAATCAATCCTGTTCATTTCGTAAACAACCACCATAGCTGCTGTTCTTATCTTCAGGAGACGCTAATCGGTTGCCTAGTTTATCTGCTAACCCTTGATAAAAAATACTGAACTTGGCTTGATCGCAGACAATTTTTCCACAATCTCAAGACCGAGTGAGAGTACACCGAGAAACAATCGGGGGAGAGTTCTTACCAGGGATGAGCGGAACAAAAGTATTAAATTTCGAAATCGGTTTCAGGGTTTTGAAACAAATTTTTCTCGGGTTTCGGAAATCGGGCGCAAAACGCCTGAAAAATGCGCGGAAATGCAGTTTTCGGAACGCAAAGAAGAATCAGGAATAATCTAATGTTTTCTTCCTCCCAGATGACCCGATATTTTCGCACTCCGCAGCTTTTTTTGTGGTTTTCGGAATGCGGAACGGGGAACTCCGCTCATCCCTGGTTCTCACCCTCCCAATCCAAATAAAGCACTTTCAGATAGACGGATGCCAGATTCGTAGCCAGCCGATTTTCGCCTATGAAAAACCAGAAATACGGTCTTGGCGGCCACTTGAAGAGAATGCGTCCACTAAATCCTCATGTTTTTCCAGTTTTTCGGTCTACCGGAAGGTCCATTGAGAAATCGAGCATACAGTACCGAGCAAATTTTTTGCAAAGAAAGCGTTTTGCGGCGTTTTTTGCGCTCACAAAGCGCCGCAACGCCATAACTTGCTTCAAAGTGGTCCAATTTCAATTCTGAAGTCATTTCTGGATTGCTTCCATTTAGTCCTATACAATAGTGTTCCAAAAGAATAGATTCAACTCCGAAAGTTCATCGAAATTTGCATATTTGCACCTCTAAACCCCTCATAATGAACTGATCAGTCGGTCATGATAACAGAAATCTGTCATTTTTTGACCTGTGGTCGATGTGAATTTTAGAAGGAAATACACATTTTTCAACAAAATGCTAGGGTTAAAAGAGCTCTCAACACATACCATTACATTCGCCTTACTGAGAGGAACACGAAAACTATCTGAAAAAAACTCATTTAGTCAACTTTGAAGTGAGTTATGGCGATGCGGCGCTTTGTGAACTCAAAAAACGCAGCAAAACGTCGTTTTTGCAAAAAATATGCTCGGTACTGTATTATACATTATGGTTTATCTATCCATCCTTCACACCTTCAGAGAAACGTTTCCCAGGAAGTATCGACACCCGGAGGGGACTCCCTTGTGAGTTCATTCTTCGCATCCTCTTCTTTTCGTGCACGATTTTTTCTCATAAAACCCCTATATTCAGATTATTCGATATTTGAAGACTTAAAGGCAGTGTTCACGATGATTCTCGTTTCCAAGTTTTCCACTCAAAACAATGCGTTGGCAACCATGTAATACCAAAATCACGAAGAAACGGCGAGAAACGCGCTAATTCGTCTTATTTCAGTGACATTATTCTATGGCCTGGACTAGTTGTCTGGTTGGATGAACATGTTCACGGTGGTTGTCACCGGTAAAAAATGGGACTAATCGAAAATGGAAGAATATTTTGAGCAAACAGTGCTGAATTAGTTAGCTCGAAAGAAGGAAACGGAGCAACACACAATGGAGAATTGCAAAAGACGGGTCCACAGAACATTTCATTGTCACAACGGACAGTTCCATTGATACTTAAGAGGCGGGCTGATACTTCTGAGGATTTCGTGCCCTTCTGGTGTGTTTTTCTCGGTTTCTTCGTCGTTTCAGTTCTACTAAGGGGCCAAACAATCGATTTAGCGATTAATCTCAAAATCGAAGATTATCGTGAACACTGCCTTTAACCAGTTTACGGTAATGAGATTGAAGTATTTAACAATATAAGAGAACCGAACCATTGCAATCGTGCATTATTTTTTAAATAGAAAATCTGGATAGTTACTCATACTCGGGGTTTCTGATTTTTTTCCTGACCCATCTTCATCCGTCGTTCTTGATAGTTTTGGAACTCTAGCTGAAATAATCCATAGCCTGTCTCCAAAAGTCTCTCTTTTTTTTGTTCGATTTCTCCTTTTTTTTTCGAATAAATGAGCTATTGGTCTAGTGAAAACAATAAATGGAAATATGTAGGGTGAAGTTCGAACATTTTGCGGAAATTCTCTTGGATCATACGTCGATCAAAAGCGGGATCTATTGTGGATTTTCGCGCCGGTTCCAATCATTGATCACTTAAAGAGGTTGTTCCTGCTCCAGTAATGGAAGACACCTTGGGCTCATGAACCATGTTTGCTGTCCTGATTGGCTAACTATTTTGACTGAATTTTTCGCTGAATACTGTTAGAAAACTATCAGTGAACTTCAATTATCGACGTCGTCACGGATTTTATCTCAGTCCCTCACATAGGTGAGAAAATACCGTGCAGGCTTCAGAACCTTTCGTAAAAGTGTAGTGATGTGAAGCGTCGACTTCAAAAAATTCTTCAAACTTCACTCATTCGTTTTTTAATCGTCGCTGTGAGCAATGCTGTATTCTGTGAGGTTTGTATTACTTAGTCGAAACTTAATTCATATTCAACATTTTATGACGCACATAATTGTAGTAGTTCACTGAAATAAAATAAGATTTTAGTATGAGTTCGAAAATTGCAGAGACGTAGACCACAGCCTCTCGACGAGCCCTTACTTGTTGGCTGTACATAATCTCTTTGAAAGACGACATTCAAAGACACAGTCTAACCTCAGAGTCGATTTTTCGTTTTTCTGCCAATCTTGGAGACAATTTCACGCTGATGAAAATGGTTTCTCCAGAATCGCTCAGAACTCACTACGAACGGAGTTACGGCTCCTCAAAAATTTCGATTTTGAACGGCTAGAAGCTCGCGGACGAGTTGTCTCGAGCCTGTTTTTTCTCGTTATTCGCAACCATTGTTCTCAACCAGGTCACTATACAAAGCCAGACCGTAAACAAATCGAAGAACATAGGTTTTCAATAAAAATCATTCGCGCGTCTCTTCCCTATTGAGGTCGGAAACCTGGCAGCGGCCGTTACCCATTTTTTCTTTCAAGGGGCGTGGCCGACGTTTTTCCTAGCTTTTTCTCGCTTATTTGAGCGAATTGAGAGGCTTGGCAGGGTTGCTATAGGCGGCGAGCGGACCATAATATCAGATTTTTTGGATAGCGCAGCCGTAACTGCGTAGAGCGATCGTCGCAGTGCACGTTATGGTATGTTCACACAAGGAGCCAAGCGTTTTGCGATCACAAGGAGCCAAGCGTTTTGCGATCAACTCAGCACCTTGTGTAAACATACCATAACGTGCACTGCGACGTTAAACTGCAGTTACGGCAAAAAACATCCAAAAAATCGTGTAAGACTTAACTAGGGCATCATCTTGACAGGTCTACGACTGTTAGATAGTCTCTGACGGTATTCCTGTTTCATCCCGTTATGCGGGTGAAAGAATGATTGCTTCGGTGAAGATTTACCGAGCAGTTGAGTGAGAGCGGCGCTGGGGCTACGGTGGTGCAGTGCGTATAAGGCGCTCCCCGGAAAGGGGAATATGCTGGTTCAATCTCGCCCGGAGCCAAGCGTTGCTTGCGATCAACTCAGCACCTTGTGTAAACATACCCATAACGTGCACTGCGACGTTAAACTGCAGTTACGGCAAAAAACATCCAAAAAATCGTGTAAGACTTAACTAGGGCATCATCTTTGACAGGTCTACGACTTGTTAGATAGTCTCTGACGGTATTCCTGTTTCATCCCGCGTTATGCGGGTAGAAAGGGATGATTGCTTCTGGTGAAGATTTACCGAGCAGTTGAGTGAGAGCGGCGCTGGGGGCTACGGTGGTGCAGTGCGATAAGGCGCTTCCCGGGAAAGAGGAGATATGCTGGTTCAATCTCGCCCGGAGCCAAGCGTTTTGCGATCAACTCAGCACCTTGTGTAAACATAATATCAGAAATTACGTCTGAGGTTGGACTGTGCGTTTAAGCAAATATCTTTCACGACCAGGGTACTGCACGAGGTGTGGAAAAGGCTAAATTTACTCAGTCCCCCCCCCTCCAGGAGCTTGACTTCTTCTGTTTTTGTTGTAAAATTTGAAGGACAGGAAAAAATTATTCAAAAAAAAAGACATAAATAGTGATTTAGTTCACGGACAAAGGTTTTCCTGATATGGGGTACTCGAAGAAGTCTTCCTGAGGTGCCTGGGTGTCAGACACTCCCGCCCTCCACCCCTACGCAGCAGCTCAGATCTCGCTTTTCGTGGAGCTCCCTACCACTCCGGTGCCTGCAACCCTGCTCACAACGCTATAGTGATCTGCATTTGGTATCAGAAACAGTAAAATACTCATGTCATTAGAAAATTCACAATTACTCTCATGTTATCTACTTATTTTTGAACTGCTTCCATCGCGAAACGAAGAAAACTTTCATGTAACCGCTTCCTTCTTCACATAAAATATCACTACTAACTAGAAAAACCCTGCAGAGTTCTCTAACTCATAACAAAATTAATGAATGTTTTCTGATTGAACCTAGCACGAGCTACCTGAATATGGAGTTACAGAAAAAGACATTTTCATAGCTTCGGGTCAAGGTGATGGGGTGAGTATCGAGGAACTTTTAGGATGTCTAGAAAAGTTTTTTTCCAGATTTAGCTTTCTAGGGGACTTTTTACTGATGGTTATTTAGGGCGCTGCACAAGAATCTGGGAGTCCATTTGTCGCTATGCTGAGGGATACTTGTTGTCCAGGGTAGGCAGAATGTCATTTAACTGACTTGTAACCTGCAATTCTTCCGCAAAAGCAACAACCGGACGCGAAATTCGTGTATAGATAGCCCCTGCACAGAAGAGTTTTGAGAGCTATATCGGGAGACATTGACCAAACTTTATTGTATACAAACTGTAGCCTACCGTAATCTATCATCGAAAATCGATAAACAGACCTCATATTCGCGCTCTAGACGACCCCCAGTAAAAAGTTGTTGCCAGCTGTACCGCAGAATTTCGGAAATGGTCAGAACTAGCCCTTGGACTTCAAAGCTTCCCCCGGATGGAATGTTTCATACCGAATCAGCCGTAATCTTTGGAAAACCATAAAATAGACCTTACATATATTCGCAATGAGCACCCACAACAACCTCTAGAAGAAAATGAGGTAAATCCCAAGAAATTCATTTGGACAGCCTCAAAATCGCTATTTGGGTACCTTTCTTCTTTGCGAAGCTATGAAAACGCCATTTCTTGGAATCCCATGAGGCTATCAGGAAATTTTGAGCATGGATTCATGCTCTGTCTCAATCCTATAGCTATCAAAACACGGTTTTGCAAAACCTCGCTGGATTCAAAACGTCATTTGGCGGAAACGTATTTCGTTTTGCAGAAATTATCCAGGAGGAAATACGAAATGTCGACGAATTACATACAGGGGCGGCATGCATGAACGCAGCGAACGGTGTCATGAGGAGCCGCTCCGGTTACGTGCGCCATGCGCGCAGCGTCGAGCAACGGGGCGGGTCCCGAAAATCAGGCACCTCAATACACGCTTGTCACGAAATTCGGGGCCGCCCCGTTCTGCGCTCGACACTGCGCGCATGGCACGCGGAGCGGCTCCCTGACACCAGTTCGCTGCGTTCATGCATGCCGCCCCAGAAGGAGTTAATAATGCTTCTGCAAAGATATTGCACTATTAGGTCCCACTGGAGGAACCCATCAATAGTCTCGAAAATTGATTTTTGTTGGCTTTGAAGACGATTTATAACAAAGCGGGAGTTGGAGCGGATATAGCGCCCGACAACATCGTTTTAGGAAAATATTATATTATATTAGTGCGTTACTGTGCATTCAAGATGCCGAAGTTATTACCATGCGGAGGGGAGAATAATTCGTTTCCGTTTTCAGAAATTCTCAAGATAATCCTCAGGAGAAGAAAGAAAGCGAAATTTCCGCATACATTAACACAGGAACAGAGGTCTGCCATGAATTATCTACAAAATTTTATATAGGGCTAATATGCTCAATCTTCTCGACTTCTTAGGCTACCGCCAGTGGAGACCGGCCCCAAAAGATCAGTAGTCGCATAGCGAGGAAACCCCCTCACCGGGTGATTAGAGGGTCTCTGTACGAAAACGCAGTTGTTGTTCGGTGTAAAGGCCGAGACGTTGAATGGTGGAAAAAGTCGAGTCCCTGGAAAGATGCATGGCATCACATACATCTCTTCATTCAGGCAGCTCATATAGAGCAACTCCACCTCGCTTACGAGGATGCCAAGCTCGGAAACTATTTTATCTACAGAAACAAGGCAAACGATATAACCCAAAAATCCTCCATTCCGTACTGTTTAGTTACACCCCCAAATATGTAAAGCCGCCTTTGACGGGGTTTAAGTGAATAAGAAAAATTTCTTACTTTTCTGGTCCGGACACCGTTTTGGGCTTCTAACTTTTCGAGCCGAGTTATGCACCTCCTCGGTGACCACCACCACAGAGTAGAGATGCGGTGCGCAGATCTCTCGGCGTAGCCACCATGCAAACAAATCCTGGGACTCAGCGTTACAAAAAATTTGATTTTTTCAATGTTATCTAAAAAATTTATTTTGTATAAAAATTTTTTTTTAGCATAATTTCACCAAACCTTGAAGTTAAGCAAGGCCAGAAACGTCGGGAGTTAGCATCGAGGGTTTGCTTGTAAATCCCATTTGTAGATTCTGGAGCTTCTATTGTAGTGTTGTTGTCAACACCGCTGTTGTTGCACAACCCCTTCCCATATCTTGCTAGGGGAGTTCAAAATTCTTCTTACAAGGGAAGTATGCAAAGCGTAGGTCGGATCTGCCTTCAAACGACTTATTTAGTTAGTATCTCCTCTGACTCAATAGTAAAAATGCGCACTATAACGCCCTGAGCTGCAGGTTCAAAAAAGTTGTGAGCATTTTTTAAGCCTCGCGAAGAAAAGGCAAGGGCATCAGGGCATTTTTTGGAGGTTACGGTAGGTACACGCTGTCATTTTAGGGGTCGAAACCTTATCTTAGTATTTCTGAAAATCGACAAACGGACGTTCAATTCGTATTATTCTCCACCCCGAATAATCCCTAAATACAAATTTTTTAGTAAAATCTGAGATTTTTACCAAACTGCCGTATACCCACCATAATCTACTACCGTAATCTGCAGAAAATCGATAGAACAAACTCCAGATTCGTGTTTAGCACTCCAAAATAACCCTCAGAGAATGATTTTGAGACACATCTATCGTAGAAATCCGGAAATCTCCGAAAGTGGCGTTTTTCCTTCAAAATTTTCCCCGGTTGGGAAATCCTTCTGAACAAAATTAGCCGAAAACTTTGGAAAATCGGACTAATAAACCACAGATCCGGTGATCAGCGCCCCAAAAAACACTCCCTGGGGAAATTTTTGAGACAAACCTGGAACATTTTTCTCAAATGCTTCCAGAGCACTCTAATCGGTATAAATAAACGCCCAACCGAAAATCCGTAAGTTCAAAACGCTGTCAGTCGGGACAAAGTATGGAAAATGTGCCTTCACCCAAACTCTTCTCAGAGGGGTAGTTTTGGGCGCTGAACTAACACATTTATGAGGTCTGTTCCCGGATTTTCCGAAGACTTATGCGTTTTTCGGGAGGAACAAAATGCACAGAAAACGAGTTTTTAAACTTGTAACTTCTTGGAACCTGCAGCTCGGGGCGGGATAATGCGCAGTTTCACTATCGAACCACAAGAGATACTACCGATACTTGTCGTACTGGCAGATCCGACCTACGCTTTGTATACTTCCCTTGTTAGCAGGGTAATACATACCCTGGATGTGCCAATAGAAAATTCGGCCCTCTCCACGTTGGAGATTTTCGCGCCACCCCCCCCCCCCTCAATTCAGCTACTAGTGTAGCACTTATGAAGTCAAAACTGCATTTTTTCCCAGTCCTACGCCCCCCCAAGACTAATTCAGTCTCCTTCGCTCGGCCGCAACAGGTCTACGATCACAATCATGCTCAGTATAGACTCCTTTGAAGCAGAACCACTCCAAGTCACATTTACCTAACTGTTTTTAATGGCACACGATGTCAAGATAGAGTCTTTACGAAAAATGCTTTTGATTTCGAATAAAGAAGCTTTTTGGAAGAGCTGCCGCTTCGTACTCAGAGTAATTAGTGAGGAGACAGTAAGCGCTTTGCTAAAACCGGACGGCTCTAAGGCGATGTCATGTGGCAGAAGAGGAAGCAGATTACTGGCCAGCTTAATATTTTTGAAGAAGTTTTACACGTAGACAAATAGCTTTCCTTGTTTTCCTCCATTGCAAGATTTTGTATAGTTCGATCGTCCGAGAAAATTCTCAATCTTCTAGCCAAAATGATCTACCAGGGTTGTCCAATAATTCTTGTCCAAAAATTTCACTCATTTTTAATTTCCTTTTCAACCTTAGTGAACAACAAGTCTAATCAACAATATAATAATCCCCACAGTGTATCCGACAACAGTGGCCCATCGATTGGGCAGGTTGCAGGTGGACCGAGGCCCGTCGTGGGACGCTTTTCTCTGGATGGCGGTGAGGCTTAGTTTCTCGAGCTGATCGGTGTAGATTGAGGCGGTGACCGTCCTGCCTTGCGGGAGCAGCTCGAAGTTCAGCTATGCGCCTTGGTGTCCCACCAGCAGCAGAGCATGTGATCTTCAGCGGATGCAGGTCCGGCTTTCGGCGTCGTCGGCGGTTCTTCTCCGCGCGGGATCCAGACGGCACGGACGGGCAACGCGTTGTCATAGAGGACCCAGCTCTCATCCCCAGTGACCAGGTTCTCGGAGAAACTCCCTACGCTTGCGATGCGGACGAAGGAGGAGGGACTGGCAGACGGCCACGCGGCTCTGCTTGCTGGCGTCCGTCAAACGGTGGGAGATCCAACGGGCCAGACAACTTGTGGTAGCCGAGTAAGTTGAGTCGATTGTGGATGGTGGGACTTGCTGCAGCCGAGCGTCAAATCGCCAGTTCACGAGGTGATGGCTTTCCTGGCTTCTCCTTGATACAGCGACGGACTTCGTCATCATCCTTCGTAGAATGCTCTTCCGCTGTGCTCCCCTGTCCTCGGAGGAGGGGCTCGTGTCGCCGCTCTCGAAACTATTGAGCCAGCAGCGGCTGACTGTTACCCACGTTGTGTACACTGCATCCTCCTTGCATCGCTCTGCAGATGCTGGGCGGCCTGCGGTGCCCGTGTCTATCGCCCAGCAGGCACTCGTAGTACACGAACGTACGAATTCGACCTTGGTCCATTTTAGCTTGTACTGGTAGCTAGACGCGGCGACTGCGCTCTTATATGCCCCCTAGCGTAGAACTTTGGAGGGAACCTTTCTCTAGAAGGTTCTTACACTTGTCTGGTATTATAACACTTCTTCAAGGAAAATTATAGAATTTTGAAAATTTTCGGACAGGGAATTATTGGACGGCCTGGTAATTCCTCCTCTCACTGACCGGAAGGCCTCCATTTTATATTTATCAAGGGCATATCTGGCGTACATATCGAGTCGGCCGGAGTTTCTTCTCAATTTAATTTTTCTTTCACACAGTAGTTTCCGAAAAAGATGACGACACATGCATTTGTCGTCCCGCTGAAGGAAAAGTCTTGACTTGGCACATGACCCACACAATTTTTTGGACCACTGTGGATGATGAAGCGATCTTATCGTTTCTCATTTAGATTTGTTTCTGAGCATTTACAGGGGTTCCATAAAAGGTACCTTAAGTCTAGTGTAAATCCAGCATGCCCTGCAAGTCTCCAACCATTGGACTTCTGACAGGAGTCAAGCGGATCGTCGCGTGATTTTTTTTCCAAACCGGAGCGACCCCCTCCCTACATTCAATTTTTTTTCTCAAAATTCAAAATTTTTGATATCCCTCCCCGAGGCGCGATTTCTTGAGCAATTTATGTTTGATTACGAAAACTTGCTCAGACGCCGAAAATTCGTTCGTAGTAATCACAAGCTCACGCGTCTAAAACCTGAGCAATGCTACGATCCTTTCGCCGCTTGCTAATCGAAAATATAGGGATTTTCGGGCTCTCTTCACCCAAAAAATTTCGGAATCTCTTCAACAAATTTTCACTCTTGGACCGAATGGTTTGCTATCCCCCCTAACATTCATTTTCGGCCAAAATTTTATGCGACCCTCCCTCTTTCCCCATTGCGTGAATTTCCTCGCAACCCCGCTTGACCCCAACTTCTAAGCTATATGGAAATAAAAACCTCAATACGGTGCTCTGTCTCTATCCCGTTTATATCTATTTACTGGCTTCGCTGCTTGGTTCTGCCCGGGATCATTTTGAGCGGGATAAGTCATATAGATGTCAGATTCATAATGTTCTCGCTAATAATCTAAACAATCTACAACACACTTGGAAGAAGATATTTTCCAATCTAGATGCAAAATGTCATTGATGCCTTAGTTCAATGGTCCAGACCCAATAGATTCCCACTATTTCATAAAATCAAAGTTCTGCATTAACAATGTAGGGACCTCCGGGGTAGAGAGACGTCCTGAAAAAGTTCTGAATGAGAGTTGTGAGAGAATGGATAGCGTAACATTACTGTATGTTGAGTTTCTCACTATGGACCCTCAGGTAGAGCAAAAATGGGGAAAACATGAAAACTAGGAAAGGCGCTTTCTTCTGCGACCCATCATGGCTGTGGGTTTCGGTTTTTCAGGAGCGAAAATCGGCTGGCTACTACATTCATCTAACTCCTGCCTTACCCCAACTCTGTTTTGACGGATCAATATAGGGCTTTTTTTTCGAATTTTTTTGCCATATGTATACTCACTCATTCACCCTTGACTTCCAGATAATCGGGAAAAATCTAAATATTATAAGTTATTGATGAAGGGTTAGCAGAAGCATTGGGCAAGCAGTTGACGCCTTTTAAAATGAAAACTGCGGCCATGATGATAAATTTTAACTAAGTGTTCATCGCTATGCTTCTTACACTGGCTTAATGTTTTTTCTTACGATGATTCGCATACGACTTTTATGTGATTTTCGGGAATGTTTTGATGTTTTTTTTGGCATGGTATAAGATCATTAGTTAAACACAAGGTAGCTGAGGTCAGAACGCAGAATCCAGATATCAGGCAGAATTTCGAGTTTCGCATTGCACGCGCTGAGCAGGAGAGTAAATATCACACCACCGACAGCCTCGTTCTGAATCCCTCAGTTATTCTCACATGAACTGTGTAGCAATAACAGCAATCAACCGATAACGGGTAAGGATCTCGTAAGCTACATATCGACATTAAATCCAGTTAAGCTTCGAGGCATCGGAAGATGTAATTGTGCTTTTTCTCCGAATGTTTTGATGAATTTTAACTCAACTTTCGACTCAGCTGCCTTGTGACATCTTGTGATCATATACCATGCCATAAAAAGGTATCAAAACATTCGAAAAACATCGGAATTACATCTTCCGAGGCCTCAGCTTAGCTGGATGCAATGCCGATATGTGCTTGCCGGATCACATACCTGGAAACGAATATTGATTGCTGTTGTGCTTACACAGTTCATGTGAGAATAGCTGAGGGATTCAGAGCGGGGTGTCGGTGATGTAATAGTAACACTCTCGCCCGGAAAGCGTGCAATGCAGGTTCGAGTCCTGCCTGAAATCTGAGTTCTGCGTTCAACACAGCTACCTTGTGGCTTCTATGTGTTCAAGATAGGTGCTTTTCTTTACTTGAGCAAAGTAATACGGTGTTAAACGATGCTCATATTTCAATATTCTCAATGAACCCGAAATGCTACAACAAGAAGGTGAGAAGAATGATTTTTCTGAATAAAGTGGGGAAATTCCCATATACTACAGGGATTCAAGCGATAGAAATTGTAAATCCAACAAGATTGGAAAGAGAAGGATAGAATAAGAATGAGACACCTCAAGGACAACCAATAGAATAAATGCAAAACTATTTATACAGAAGATGTTCTGCAGGATTCGAACTCGCCCAACCCCAGCACTCCTTCGCCGCCTAATGTATTCCCCAGCGTTATCCTCTCGACCACTCCCTGCTTGTTGCCTACAGCAACTTCAGTTAATTGATTAGAGAGATGGAATGCACAGTGAGCTCGTAAAAAAGGCTCATATCTCACGAATGGACCAGAATCAAATCGCTAAACCCTGAATAGGGCAATTCTATTGTTAGGGTAATTCTCATTGTACATAACTAAACAGTGCCGAGCATATGAACTCACTCCAGTTGCTCCTGGATTAGGAAGTTACAAGTAGTTTCGATTGTTTTTCTCATTTTTTTTTCCTGAATTATCGGAAGGCCTGTAGGGAAAACTCAACCAGGGATTACGGCGCGCGGGGTGTGAATATCCACACCGGGGGCCTAGGCTGCGCAAGTGCAGAGGGGAGGACTGAGCTCAGCGGGGAGAACAACTCAACCACTCTGAGCAGGGGAATGAAAATTTTTACAGATTTTTATATTTTATGGCACAAAAAAACACAAAATAACGCTTCTGTAAGGTCTGAAAAAATCGTCAAAAATGAAATAATAACCCATTAACGCTTCTTGGACGGCGTCTGATAAAATCGCCGTTTTGCTCTCGGAGGGGGGGGGGTCTGAGTAAATTCAGCATTGTCCACAGCTCGTGACGTACCCTGAACCCCACATAGGTTATTGTTATTCTATCCATACCCCACAGCTCTCAGAAGAACTTTTTCCAGAACGTCTCTTCCCCCGGAGAGGACGCCCTTGTGAGGTCTATTTGATTAATCCAATTTTGCAATTCTTGGATCAGTGGACTACCACTGGAAAAAGACCAGATTCACTTGGAGATTTGGAGTTTTTGATTCATTCAAACCTTAGTTTTGATAAGAATGTGTAGATACATAGTATCTTATCAAAAGTTTATGACAAACTGTTCCTTTCATTCACCATATTGAAAACAAGGGGAACCCGTGTTACCCATATAGGCGTTCAAGATTTACGGTCGATCAATTTTGGAGTATGGTATGTACATGTGTTTAGTTTTCATATAGAAAATTTATGTAAAAAAACTGGAACGAATGCGAAACACTTTCACTGGGGAAGGTTTTATAAGATCTCTGAGAGCTTTACTTAGAGGAACATACCCCGTGAAGAATTGAGCATGAATTTAAAGGCAGTGTTCACGATAAAAATGTGTTTCCAGTTTCCACCAGGAATGGGGTAGTGAGGGGCACAATGTAACGTTATCGTCGAAAGAACGCATGAAAACGAGCCAGGAAAGAAGCTCTAAAAGAGCCTGAAGTTGCTATTTTCGAGCGCAAGGCAAACCTCAAAGCGCATCGCACGCCCACCGACGTAAACAAATGAATGCTCGAGATCGTGACATGAGCGATTATTTTCAGTCATTAGCCCCGTTCTTCCCTTCATTCTCAACTTCTCTCTTTACTCCAGGTCAGCCGGCATAAGATCGGCTGCAAAAGACGCAAGTTACAAGCCTTGGACAACTCGTCCACCATGCTTCCCTTAGCTCCAATTCTTGAGGGACCATAACTCCGTTCCCAGAAGGTCTTGTACGATTTCAGAGACATCGTTGGAATCAGCGTGGGGCCGTTTTTAAGATAAGCGGGAAAACAGGAAAACAATTTTCATCGTGAACACTGCCTTTAATGCGAAATCTGGACACACTACAGAACAGACCCAGCAAAAAATTACCCTACCATGGTATATAACCTTATACGAAGAGGTCACGCCTCAAAACTAAATCATTCTCAGATCTAGTCAGATTAATACGAAAGTGAAAGATCAAAACCTAAAATTCGGCAGAGCGCACACGCTTCCATTAGGCGCATTTTTCTCACGAACAGGGCTGGTTTAGAGTTCGTGAAGCTGAGCAGAACAGGGCGAATTTTGGCTAAAGCTGCAAAATTCAAAGCAGTACCCCTTGTTAGTCACCTGCAACTGATGAAGTGTAATTTCTTCAATTCAAATGATACATCTTCATGGCGGCACAAATATTTTTCTCCATTTTCCATTCCTGGACATCTTTATTTTTCTGCCAACCATCATTGCATGTAAAGAAAATAAGTTGTTCATCCCTTAGCCAGTAAAATGCGAGACCTCTCTCAAATTTCTCATTTTCACCTCGTCTAGAGCTGTATTTCAAATTCATTGCTTTTCAATCAGTGAGCAGAAGAAGCATGAAAAAGAGCAAAATAGTAAAATCCTGATCACCAAATCATTCTAGACGATGAGGCTCAGCGTGTGGAACTTTGAAAGGAGAAAAAATTGAATGAGGGTATGTGGTCCTACGAATTTCCCAAAAACGACAACATGAATACGAATCATGAGAGAAAAAACTGAGTTCCGTTCCATACGCAGAAAAATGGGAAAATACACAAACGAAGAGGAAATGAGAGCTTTAGAAGAAGAACTTGGAGAGAAACACAAATTAAAGAATACTTCGACAAAATGTATCAAAACTTCCAAAATAAATCCTGACTAAGCGTCATGAAGGTAAGAGCAAAGGAATGCGGCAAAATGAGCAGTTCAAATTTAGGGAAAGGATTTCTCCAATATGATGGCCAAAAATGAAAAATGTGAAAATGTCTCCGAACAGCTCAAACAACACAACATTCATCACTCACATTTCCAGACACAAATAAAACATATTTTAAAAAAATGGAAGAGATTAATAGTTGGAACGAACCACCCTCTTGAGAATTGTGAGATGACAAAGAGAATCTAAATAAATTCAAAACTTGAATAAGTCTGAATTAAGATTTAGCCTCCGAAAAAAATAGCATGAAAAAATGATGAGAACGATTGGAAACCTGCATTCACCATTTTATAGCCGGAGAAACGAGCCACATACACTCTATATTTTGCAGCGAAAATTACTTCGGGTGTTTCTCTGCGTGCGTGTGCGCGCGTATACTGCTTATCGCTGTCCACTACTCTTCTCTCGTTATCACCTCTCTCTTTCGAACAAGAAGAAACAAAGTGAATTTTGCTCCATGATATGGATACGTTATATTTTGGAGCAAAAATTTACTGCCAGGCAGAACGATAGAGACGCGAGAGAGGCGAGCACGTCTCTTGGCGCTCCCGGAAAGCGGACTCGATTGGAACAGAGTATAATAAGACGGCTTAAATCGTCAGCCAGTCACTCAGACGGAAACAGACCAGATAAGAGATTACATGCACTTTTCTTGATGAGCATAAGTGATCTCCTTCTGCCCACCAAAAGATCTGTTTTTCGGGGACGGCAACGCTCGGGGAGAAATATGCAGATCAAAGTTAAGCGTTTACTGTTTCATGGGGCAATGAAGAGAGGGCATGTGGAACATTGAAAAAATGGAGGGGCGTTAAAATGTTATATCAAAAGCTAAGACGAATCTAAGGATGTGTTTAATATAAGCTGGTCTAGGCCTCTCCAAGCATTACCAGTTGTCAGAAAGGTATGAGTTATATTTTCAATTACAAAATAATGAACGTTACAAAAATTCACTTTTTTTAAAGAAATTTTTTCGAACTCGAAATTTTAGAAAGAAAATCTCGCTGGGAGGAGTGATAGAAATTTAGTTTTCCTTGTTGAGATAGCTCCGTCGAGGTGGAGCCGGACGCAACAGTCTGCTTGACCCTGATGCAGACAGCTGCTATTAAAGGTAACACTATTTAGCGCGTTAGGGTTAAGTATGTCGCTGTGAAGCTTACAAACGAATAGTGGGAAGGAACATCGTTCGAGGTGCACTATGAGCGGGGGCACTGTTCAGCGGCACTTCGCCACGCCCCATTTTTACGTGCCGTAATGACTCTCCTGATTTTGGCAGGAGAAACCCGGGGTAAGTGCTCAAATTTGGCGCGGCACGGTGAAATGGGCGTGGCCAAGTGCATCGCGCCATGGTCCCCCTGCTCACACACTGTGCTTCTCTGCCGAATTCCGGTCCGCAATTGCGTCTCGCGACCTTTCGCTTTGCGACCGCGCGCTTTTTGAATCAGGAAAGTTTCCATGCAGCAGCCGCCGATCTCAAGACTCTAAGTGGGTTTTATAAACTGTAAACTAAACAAAATTGGAGAAAACTGTATACAAAAAGCCATATCAAGTCTGGCTTTGGAGCTGGAAACCTGACTCGACTTTGGACGAGCGGCCGCGTGAAGCGTGTCCAGGACGCACTTGCAGACCAGAATTTTGGCCCAGAGAAGCACTGTAGCACCCTCGTTTGAGACTCCAGTTAGACTTCTGCAGGACGAGTTTCGTACAATTGTTTGTGGCTCGTTTCGCCGACTATAAACTCAAGACAGCTCACAATGGGAAAAAAAGTCGAAGACAGAAGACGATATAACAGAAACGAATACAAAATTATTGATTTTTGTCCTGTCAATTGGACAAAAATTCGCATTTTTTCTACTTCAGCAGTGGATTTTGGAAGAATTCGAAGCTTCCGGAGTAATTGAAAATGACACAAACGCTGCTTGAAAATGTGCTTCAGAAATCGATAAGGAAAACGAATATTATAGCAAATGGAGAAGATGTTTCTTCAGAATGAATGCAGGACGTGCGCGGTCTAAGGATCAAAATAGCGATCAATAGATCTGTAAACTAAGATTTACAAGGTGTATTGTTGAGCAAACGCTCTGCGAAAAATAGGAATAATAGTGGAATATAGAAGCGTATAGTGTCGTAATAATAAAGAATATGTGCAGCTGTCGAATACACAACAACATAAATGACGGACGAAACATGCGGAACTGACGAAATCGACACACAGCACTAACAAGACCGAGCGCCATTTTTACTTCTCAGAACTGACGACGCCAAAAAGAAACATTCCGCCGTTTACAGACAAACACCCGGGATAAAGCAGTAATTTCTAAGAACTAGGACAAAATCTGTAAAAACCACGCCGAAGCATCCATATCTAGCTCAAAAATCTGTTTGCCGACCTGGAAGAAGTCCCTTGAAGGGTTTCTGTTCAAGCAGCTCTAGAGTGGCTGGAAGATCCTTGAAGAACTGCACATGGTGACGATCGAAATCGCGCTCCAAGCGAATGAACGTTTGATCTGACCTAAAGTGGGAGATCATTGCATCATCCGTCTGTTTCAGGCAGCGTCCATACCAGGGCTGTGCGTTATAACGTTAACGTGTTAACGCATTAACGGGTTAACGCGGTTTATTTTGAAAAAGTAACGCCTAACGAAAAAATCCTAAAATCCCGTTAATTAGAGTTCGTTAATTGCAGTAGAATTCATGGCACTGACTGATCTGCCGCGGTCACTTTTTGGTTGCTGTGAGATATATCAAGCAATCTCAAGTCTGTCCCATTACATTGCCTATCTATTTTAGTTATTTCTTCCCAATATCGAAAGAATTAATTTTTGTGCCCCAATGGAAATGTGAAGCCTGATTCACCTCTCTACGGTTGAGTAAGCTATGAAATGAGGGTTGGGAGCGTGCAATGAAGGCCACACACTTTCTAACAAGCGGCACACGCTCTGTATGGAGTGCGCCACGTGGCGCATACTCCACAAGCAGCGCTACTCAGTTTCTACCACGCGTCGTACGTTTGGCATAAAGCGCTACTGACTTTCTAGGACGCGACGCACGCCTTGAGGCCTCTTTTCTCAGAGCTCGACCGCCCCGCGACGCAATGGGATGATAGTCATGAGCATCGATCGACTCTCGCGTCGCACCCTGGATCTGCATTCAAAACAAGCCTTTTGCGGCGATCAGCGATCGCAATCTGAAAGACGCCTAATGACTTTCTATAGAACGCGACGCACGCCTATTTTTTACAACGTCATGCTAACGCCATTCGAGCGCTCATTCACTCTTCACGACGTCCTGACGTCGTCATTTGAAGCCCCGCCTTCTTTCCACGACGTGCTGCTGATGCAACCTGAAACCTCGCCTTTTTTCCATGACACCATCTAAAGGCATACCCATTTCCACGAAGTCCTGACCGCGCCATCTCAAGCCCCAGCCATTTTGCACGACGTCATGATGACTTTTTATATGGAGCGCCACCTGCCCTTCACGACGTTGTCCTGACGACGTCATCTGGAGCTCTAGCTATTTTCCACGAGGCCGTGCCTACGGCTTCTGGAGCCCTGTTGCTTTTCACGACGTCCTGCTGACGTCATTAGAAGGCGTATGTTATTTTCAGACCTCTGGTGATTTAGAGATTTTCGTTGTGGTCAAGTATCGTTTTAAAAAATTTTGACGAAGTGCCAAATTAACGCGTTAACGCATTAACGGGCTAACGCGGTTTTTTTCTCAAAAATTAACGATTAACGCTTAACGAAAAAAAATATATTTTTCATTAACGCACACCCCTGGTCCATACGTCGCGAGAGCGTGCGATTACGCAAAAATCGATGTTCATCAATGGCAATATCGTTTTGCTTGGCGCTCATGCCCGCTCGCTCTCGCACGCTTACGTCAGCTCAAAAAAGGAAGCAGCAAGTTTCGAGTTTACTGCTCAACACCTGAAAGTAGGAGACATTAAACTCTGTTGTTAAACTATTGCTCTTGTACCCCACAACCCCACCACACAATAAGCAAACTCTAGGAAACGATTAGCCGTTGCGCCGATTCGAGCGATTGATAACCCGGTCAAAAATTGTCAATCCAATGAAAATGAGGTGTTTGTTTTTGTCAGTGCTTGATTTTTGCGTCGGCAGGCTACACAGGCGTTGAGGAGCGTCAGAGGCGCACAACAGCAGAAATGCACGCGCTCCAAGTATGGTGGCGTGACTCCACTCGCAAAGCACACGCTGCAACCGGGTAGCGAAATGTCCATCAATGATCATCTTCATCTATTTCTGGCCAAGCAGCGTCGCGGTTTCCTACCAAGGCAGTGTTCACGATAAAAATGTGTTTCAGTTTCCACCAGAAATGGGCAGTGGAGGGGCACACTGTAACGTTGACGTCGAAAGAACGAATGAAAACGAGCCAGGAAGAGCTCCCAAAAGAGCCCGGAAGTTGCAACTTCGAGCGCATTGAAAACCCGAAAAGCGCATCACACGCCCACCGACGTGAACAAATGAATGCCTGAGATCGTGAGAGGAGCCGATGATTTCCGACCATTAGCCCTGTTCCTCCCTTCATTCTCAACTTCTCTCTTTACTCAGGTCAGCTCGCATACATCGGCTGCAAAAAACGGAAGTTACAAGCCTCGGACAACCTGTCCGCCATGTTTCCTGAGCTCAAACTTTGAGGCACCATAACTCCGTTCTCAGAAGGTCTAGTACGATCTCAGAGACATCATTGGAATCAGTATGGGGCCGTTTTCAAGATAGGCGGAAAAACAGAAAAACGATTTTTATCGTGAACACTGCCTTTAAATAACTGAGATCATACAGTCACTTTCAAAAAGGTGTTGTCAGTGTCATCCTCGTAGGCAGCCGCGACGCTTCTACATGGCGTACATGGAATGCGCAGAAGCCAGAGGGTAGTGGTTATTGATTAAACAAGCGTTATGTTTCTGCTTCGCGGCTTCCTACAAGAACCTCACGAACCAAACCTTTCGCTTTCATTTTGACTGTCTTAAATTGCAATATATCATCTGTTTCGAGTAAAAGCTTGTTTTGTTCTCTCAATGAGCTTGTGCGGAGCAAGGAGAGGGAGCAAAAATGTGTGGGGAGAAGGAGACTCAGCATACGCGCGCACACGCACTCGATCGACAGCGGTAAAATTCACTCCAAAATAGAAGATACATAAGCACACTCGCGACACGCCGCACGCAGGCGAAACTGGTTGTCATTAAAAGTCGTGTATGCCAAAAAGCGAGAAAGTTGGTTCTATGTATAATGAAAACCTACTTTTCCAGGACTGTCTGAGTAGTAATTGAGTCCCTTGAGCATCACACTGAAAAATGCAGGGCATTGAACATTCCAACTTTGAAACATTCTGATCAAAAATATTCCGTCAATGGTTTATCAAAGACAACCATCAGGTAGATGCGCAGATAAGCAAAAATTCAGTAGGAAGTGATAAGGCTGTGCAAGGGGTGAAACGAAGGACCATATGAAATGAGAGATTAATGAGTGCTTACTTGGCATGGAAATTGTAGAGTTCTGTGAGATTGAGAGAGCGGTTTTTTCCTTTTCTTTGGCAACTGCTGCTGGAACTTCCAATGTCGTCAAGCAGCCGTACATAGTTGTCAACACAGGCGCGAAGTTCAGCGACGAACTCCTCTTTTCTCGGATCGCAGCAGATCGTGATAGACTTGGTTAAAAAGGAAGGTTTGTCAGCATAAGTTACTGAAAAGCCCAGTGTATTGCATAAAACGCAATGTGAGATTTTTGAAAAGAATTGTTCAGTTTACGTGTTACAGTTATGAAAGCATAAACATACAAAATATGCATTTCACATTCTTTTCTTCGGAAATAGGCTTCATTCCGAACGATTTTCAGTGAGCTCCAAGCTTTCTGGATTTTACCCGTTTGGTTCCAGGATTTTGCATTTTTACCTTCAACACTGAATTGATCGATGACGTTCGCTTTCATCAACGAGTGTTTCCCGCCCACTCATATCCCTCACACGATGTTTAAAGTGCAATGAGACGTCAATAACCGCTGGAAAGCCTTCGTGCTCAAAGCAATGGGCGCACCTATGCAACACAGTAGAGAAGACTCTTGTCAAGAATAGAGCAAGTGTGTCGATCAAAGCCATGTACATGATATGAGTGCGTATTTCGAGAGCAGCGCACGGTGAAATCCAACCTTCCTAAGAACTTCAGCCAGGTGGGTCTGCCTGAGCTGTGTGAACCTGATTTCCATGTTTCAAAGTTGGAGTATCGGAGGAATTCCAAATACAGTTCCTCTTAAAATTTTACGCTATTTGAATTTAAAGACAGTGGTCGCGCTCAAATACGCTCGTCTTCGTTTCCTCTCTAAACCCTTTTCAAGGTTATTGAGTAGCAGAACCTATGAGAAAAAATCGCGAAAAACGCTGTTCTGGGCCGAATTTGAGGCCTGAACTTTCTTGTCTCTTCGATGGTGGACGAGCCCACTATCGGCATCGATGACCTCTTATATCAAGAACATCAGCTCGCTTGAAATTGAATTTCAATCAATGAACTTTTCGGATTTATGTACACATCTAGTCAAAAAATATTGGCTGAAGTGCTATGCCTTCATTATTCAACTGTTTTTATTAGGTACATTTGCATTTAATTCTTCCTCTGAATGTCGAAGATTTTTGGCTGCTCGGTATGAGACTGCGATCTTTTTTGTCGGCGCTGTGCACGTGCGCACGAACTGCGAACTTAGGGTCTTAATAACTCTAATTCTAGCCCGTCTTTCACCGCGCTACCCTCATAGTTTTGTAGCTGTTTCCATATCTAGGCTGATTTTTGTAGGTTTTTTGATAACGTTTTTCATCGTGATCACTGCCTTTAATCATGGCGACGATCACCGCTGACCAGGGCACTCTCCATCCGGGGATAGACGCACTTGTTTCATGGCAAGGACACGTCTCACAGTTCTCTCCGCAAACGCGGAACGCGCTGAATAGCCCAACAACCCTGCTATATCGAAGCGGGATCAAGCTGACGTCAACTGCGATTTACGCGGTTTTGGCAAACGGCAAAGCAAGAAGATATCGGAAATCAATTGAAATAAAAGGGAGGGAAAGTTACGGTCGACCAATAATGCAGTTGATGAGACAACAATGGTGATGGGTGCACTGTATGAGCGGTACGTACATGCCGCGCTTAACATGTTAACCCATTCGACGAAAACGTGTCCCACTGGTGGGACACGCTTTTCAAAGATCGATTTCTGAGCCAGAAGGATTAAATTTTCAAACTTTCTCATGCTCAATGTACATAACTAGTCCTAGACTCGACTACGGAAGTCGTGGTCCAGCTTCACTATATTCCAGTGTTCAAGCTTTGTGAAAAATAGGCGGGGCTCAATAAGAAAAGTCGTTGCAAAAACAATTTCCCAAGCGCATAAGAAGTTCTTTTTCCTTTCAATGCCGTCTCTCAGCTTTCTAAGTAGGTAACCATAGTTGGAATCACGTTCTGCTCACGTAAAAACGTGCCGCTACCACGACTTTGTACTCGCGCCTGCGCCCCATGCATTTGGAGCCGCAAGTGAGATGCGAAAGCGTTCAGCATGCGATTGGGATCAGCTGGAATCTCCTCAACCAAACGTATGATACACGCTCGAAATAGAATCCGATTCTATTGACTAAATCAAAAGTTATGGCTGGTAGAATCGGAAGCTGACGAAAACTCGATGCAAATAAAATAAATAACGCGTTGTTTTGGTATTGGTGAAATTGGAATGGAAGTGGACGAGCAGGCAGCAACAGATACGCTGGGTTGAAATACCGAAGCTAGTGACAAAATGGTTGAGATAGCGAGTCTAAGAGGCTCTTACGGTCTTCAATAAAACACTTACTCCGTAAGCATCATCAAAACGAGCCAAATATTTCCTGGGTTTGTTGGTTATAGGCATTGATAATTTTTGTATTGGCTGAAGCAAATAAATAAATAAATAAATATACCATATTCAAGCATTGATTTCTGAGGGTATTTGAATTGAGTGGCGGGGACTGGGGAACGAAGTGGGAACTGCATGTTTCGGTGGCTCAAAGTGACCGTAATTCAGCCATTTTGACTGTTTTCTGACGCTTTCAATGACGTAAGCGTTAAAGGCAGCATACACGCTCCTAAACGTGATCGCAGATAACTACGAAGATAGAATGGTATGGCTCAAAACACAACGCTTACGCATTTTGAAGCGACAAAAACGACCCACAATGACGCCAAGACGAGCATAGGTTGGACCCGCTCCTGTATCTGCCTGCCCCATGTATTTGCGTCCTCCTCCAAAACAGGGGTGCTAGCTCCAGGGCTGGGCACGCGTCCCGGTTAACCTTAGGGGGTGCATAGTGGTGAAGTTGCAGAGAGGGCAAAGGGGGGTGCCTAAACCGAACACCAAAAAAGAGAACGAAGTGCATGTTCTGTCGAATTTCAGGAAAAAATAATACGCACTATTCTTCTGATTTGTCATATGTATCTTCTTCCCGCTTTTTGAGTAGAACACTTAAAGAATTCAAATTATTGATAGAGATAGATTATTGACAGGTTGTGTTCGCAATAATATTGATAGATTATTGACAGGTTGTGTTCGCAATAATTCATAGTTGCTGTCGAAGTTTGTTTCGATGGAGGAGTAAACATCACTCCGTTATCTTGTAGCAAGTAAGGATTGATGTGGTGTCATGTTTCTTTGGTGCAACGTCTATTGATTACGCGGGTGGCTACCGATTCGAGGCAAGATATAATACAAAGACAGAGCCCAGGAAAACTATCATTCAAGTTCAAAAGATTAGCGAACTGATGTATAGCCTAGGTCGCTCATTTTGAGCCGGTCGAAGCAAGGCTTATCGGGCTTATCATGTCAAAATCTTCTTATCACTGTTATACTTTGCCATGACCAACCGCTCCGCTGCTTACTCTGCCCGGACTCATCCAAGCAGGCTAGGATTTATTTCGACAGTTTAAAAGTACAGATAGCACAGTCAGCACCACAACTAGTCAATAGATTTTTATTCATGAGAATGTGGCTCATGAAGAGAGCCAACTGTAAAAAGTGAACGACTGCCCAAGTTACTATGAAAGAAGCGAATTTTGACCGTGTCCTCCTCTGGCAGAAGTACCCTGATCATAAAAACCCGAGTTTTATCCACCTGGTGAATGCCGAAAATCTCTCATAGACTACGCGTTCCTAGCCGCAGAAATGGTGTTTGTCCAGCTACACAACCCGCACTGGAGTGGACGCGCACACAATATTAATTAAAAAATCTATTTTATTACAGAACGGGCGGATTGGAAAATGATTGAAACTAGAGTAAATGTAGAGAGGCAGAAATAAGCACGTTCAATGTTTCCATTATAAAAATTATCAATGTAAACAAACTAAGTTGAAGAGCGGAGTGAAATTTTGTGGACTTGACAAGGTTTATTCAAATGAACCTAGTTGATTAAAAACACCAATAAACATGAGATCTAAGAGCATTGAGAGAAAGAGGAGAATCTGGCAAAGATTTGAACCTCAACCAATAGGTTTGATATTCTATGTGATTTAAGGACCACGAGACGACTCGTCCCGGTTTTGTCCGGCTTTGTCCCGGTTTTCGGGGTAAAACCGGGACGAGATTTAAGGTCCTTAAATCACATTGAAAACCGGTCCCATTGATGCTAAAATGTTTGCAAGATTCTCCTCGTTCTAACAATATCCTTGCTCTCAGTTTAATGCTAGATTTCCTGATCAACTGTGGTTCGTTTGAATTAACCTTGTCACGCTAAATATTTACACCTGCTCTAACTTTGTTTATTTACATTAAATTTCTAAAATGGGTACATCCAGAATAGACTACCTTTACCATCTTCCATTTCCTTCAGTTTCAATCCTTTTCTCCTGCTTGTTCGTAATAAAATACATTTTTATTAATATTGTGTGCGCGTCCATTCCCGTGTGCGCTGTGTAGCTGCGTACAAACACTGTATCGCACGGCAAGCCGATTGCGTGCGATTGCGGCATTCTAGAGGGTAAAACACGGGTTTTCTACTCCCTACGAATCACATGAATCCTAAAATTGTTCCACAACTTGAAATAGTTCTGATTTCCACATCAGAACAATCAAACCGTTTAACTAATCCTTCATAGGTTTATGAAAACATTCCTGACAGGAAGTCCCATTAATTATTGCAATAGTAGTAGTTCTGTTGTTGGTAAATGTTCAATTCGGATGCAAAGCCGTATTTCGCATTCTGTCAGAAATCGCCATTTTTCTGACAGAATACGGAAGGGTCTCGGAAAATCAAGGAGAAATTTAGTATTAACTTTCTCGTAATCTGGCAGAATTTGTCAACAACAGAGATTAAGGGTAAAATTCTGGGTAAATCATCCGTAAATGGGTGTGAATTGCACATTTGCCACTGATCCCTGGGAAATTTCTGGTAATTTTCTGGTACTACACCGGCCTGAGTAGTCAATAGATTTTTATTCATGAGAATGAGGCTCATGAAGAGAGCCAACTGTAAAAAGTGAAGACTGCAAGTTACTATGAAAAGAAGAGAATGACCGTGTCATCCTCTATTGAGAAGTACCCTGAGTCATAAAAACTGCCGAGTTTTATCCACCTTGAATGCCGCACGTCTCATAGACTAGGCCAGCCGTGAGAAATGGTAGTTTGTCCGCAGCTTCACACAACCCAGCACTGGAGTGGACGCGCACACAATATTAATTAAAAAAATTTATTTTATTACAGAACGGGGCGGAGAAAATGGGATTGAAACTAGAAAGTAAAATGTAGAGAGGCAGAAAATAGGATTCTTTCAATGTTTCCATTATAAAATTTAATGTAAACAAACTAAGTTGGAGCGGAGTGAAATTTTTGGATTCTTGACAAGGTTTATTCAAATGAACTCTAGTTGATTAAAAACACCAATAAACACTTAGAGATCTAAGCAGCATTGAGAGAAAGAGGAGAATCTGGCAAAGATTTTAACTAAAGCTAATAGGTTTGATATTCTATGTGATTTAAGGACACTTAAAACTCGTCCCGGTTTTGTCCCGGCTTTGTCCCGGTTTTCAGGGTAAAACCGGGACGAGATTTAAGGTCCTTAAACTTCACATTGAAAACTCGGTCCCATTGATGCTAAAATGTTTGCAAGATTCTCCTCGTTCTAACAATATCCTTTGCTCTCAGTTTAATGCTAGTTTTGATCAACTAGGTTCGTTTGAATGTAATCCTTTGTCACGGCTAAATATTTATTAACCTGCTCTAACTTTTTGTTTATTTACATTAAATTTCTTAAAATAGGTACATCCAGAATAGACTACCTTACCATCTTCCATTTCCCCTTCAGTTTCAATCCTTTTCTCCTCCTAATGTTCTGTAATAAAATACATTTTTATTCAATATTGTGTGCGCTGTCCATTCCGTGCGTGCGCTGTGTAGCTGCGTACAAACACCGTATCACACGGCGAAGCCGATTTTTGCTGATTGCGGCATTCTAGGAAAGGAAGTAAAACACGGGTTTTCTACTCCTACGAATCACATGAATCCTAACATTTGTTCCTGGCAACTTGAAATAGTTCTTGATTTCACATCAGAACAATCAAACACAGATTAACTAATCTTTCATAGGTTTATGAAAACATTTGACAGGAAGCATTAATTATTGCAATAGTAGTAGTTCTGTTGTTGGTAATTGTTCAATTGTTTTGTATTGAAAAAATGTTTTATCTTTTGTCATAACTTTACCGTCTTACTAACAAATTTTCCTCATGCGGTTGTTTTGAAGTTCAGAAATTACACTACCTTTCTTGTTGCCTTTTTCGGAATATTCTCTTATTCCAGTGCTTTTTTATATTCTTGTTCATCAAAAATCAGGAAGTCAAGATCATAGCTGTCCAACGTATTCGGAAAACAGCCGATTTCGATTTCCCATAAGGGTGCCTAAAAATTACCGAGCTAAGGGTGCATGTTCAGATTCGCCATGCCGGGGACGTGTGCCCAGCCTTCTGGCTGGAGCCATTCCCACCGTCGGCGACGTTAGTGGCTTACCTATGGTAAATCCCATTCTACCACCCACATACATCGACGACGGTGGAAATGGAGCAGAACCCCTGTTTTGGAGGAGGACCCAAACACAGGGGGCAGGCAGATACAGGAGCGGAGGCCAATTTCTCACTCATGTAGCGTCATTGTGGATCGTTCTTTGACGCTTCAAAAGGCGTAGGCGTTGTGTTCTGAGCCATAAACTTCTATTTGCGTAGTTACCTCAATCTGCCGTTTACAAAGGCGTTGTATGCTGCCTTTAAATGACGTTTTTACTCTCAATAATCTCAACCACATTTCAAGTATGCTTTCCTTCAAGACATATGAGATCTATGTCTCCAAAATTTTAATTTACTTTTTTAATAGTGTTTGGTGGTTAATACAGCATATGTTATGAGCTCCTCCAGATATTTCAAATTCGAAACACCAATCAAAACTTTCAGCACAGTTCTGTAGCATGTGTTCTCATCCCCCCGATTACACCTTTGCAACTCTCTTAAACTCTCCAAAAATTTGCAGGTGGCGGGATTGTGTGGACATGCAAATTCGACAGCAGCATATCACTGCAGCAACAGCTGCCTGCCGGACTAAAAAAATTGCTACCAAACTCCATGGATACCTGCACTCAACACAACTGATTACAACATAATTGAAATCCTAATTTTAGTGCAAAATTCACCCTACGCATACTGCACGCAGCGGCAAGAAAAGCGATATTTTTTGTACCACTGCACACCAAGTCAAAGAAAAGAAAAATTACATATTAATTTGGCTTTCACCTAGCCACTCGACTAGAACATATGTTAGGAACCTCCCTCCAAGTAACTCTGGAGCATCCGTAGAGAGCTGCGAGGGGGAGGAGGGGGCGCACCCGTCACCTGCGGTCCGGTCTGTGGAGCGTGCACTAAAATTCCTGCTGCCAAGGCATCTTTCGTCGTTTTCCCCCGCAAGCGCGGCACGAGCGCGCGTGAGAGACGCACGTGCCGCCCATCCAGCACCGCTATAGCGGCACCGATCAAACCGCCGTGGCGGTTTCACCCATTATCGAATCAATACTCGCTCCTCAGTTTAATTCCACTGCAACATAAATAATTCTAGAACAATCCTACGCTACCATATGCGCAAACGCAAGCCATGAACTTCTGTGCACTTACACCACTTGAGGCCCAATTTCAACCTGCACCGCCATTACGGAAAGCCGCCGGAGGTTTCATAGTTGTTTTCCGCGCGGTGAGAACTTTCCGCCGCTGGTCCACCTCGCTTCCCGTGCTTGCGGCGAGGACCATGAATTATGCCTAGGTGAGTTGCGGTGCAGGAAAGCTTAGCTGATTTCGGAAATTTTTCCGCTCCATATTCTAATCTTCTCAACCTATTATGAATCCAAAAGGCTGATTTTCCACCTCAAATTTTTTTATTCACTTCTCCAATATACTGCAGTTTCCTGCCGCAGGCCACCTAACGCTAAATTCAGCGCGCAACGTAACCGCCTCCACAAATGGCAGCAAGCATCTCCCTAGATTTCCCTTACAGATGTCACAGAGTTTATTCATCATGAAAGGCGCAGAAAAACTGGAAAAATAATATTCTCACCTCTTCTCTCAAAGGCACTGTTCACGATGAAAACAGTATTTGAGTTTTCACCGGAAATCAGAAAGTTCAGCAGGTTCATTCAAACTACAATTTCGAAAAAGAACGACTGAAAACGGGCCTGAGATGGCCATACACGGCCCTAAACTTAAAGGACAGCGTACGGGCAAAAAACCATATTCGCTTTTTTTGTTTTTTTAGCGCAGGTAGGCCTACCAGGTTGTGAAATTTGTGAAAAAAATAACTGAATAGGTCACACAGAACACTCAGGGTTTCGGAGAAAAACTCGTTCAAAAATCTCGGAACATTCAGCTTCCTTTTTCCTGTCCGGTAGAGTGTTGGAACGAATAAAATCGATTTTTTCGGATAAATCTAATTTTCTCTTCATCCATCGGATCTGGTTTTTCCAATAGCTTTCATTCTCATACGGTACGGTGAGTGGAAGGTTCTCTTATTCTCTTTTTTCGCCATAAAAAAATTGAAATTCCGTCCATTCATTAAAATGCCAAGCTTTAAAGGCAGTGTTCACGATAAATCTCGTTCTCGAGGTCTCAGTGGTGTGAAACACTAAGTTGGCAGGGTGCTGTAGAGGATAGGGTCGGAGAGAAAGCAACGAAAACTGGCCAGAAATAAATACAAACGGCTTCAGAAAGCTCTCCCGGTGCGCCTGCTCATCCCGGTCCGCCTCCCGAACAGGACGAGTTGAAAACCCTGTGGTGCCGCACAGTTTTTGATGGCAAATTGCCAAACCAACTCTGCCGCAGTTAGCATTATCGATTCGCGCAGATTTCGCATATTAGCGCGCGCTTGCCGAATTCAGCAGGGTTCATGATTTCCGTCCACGCCCTGAATTTAGAAACCGTTATTTTGACTTATTATGGACGTTTTTCTTCCCTGTTTCTTCACTATTAACTACCTCACTGACCAAACATTCCCATTTGTGGGTCGAGCTCGAGTGCGATATTCATCGTGAACACTGTTCGTAAACGTGACTGAGATAACTACGGAAATGGAATGGTATGGCTCGGATCACAACGTCTACGCATTTTGAAGCGTCAAAAACGGCCCACGATGACGCTGCAGAAGTAAGAACTTGGCCCCGCCCCTGTATCTGCCCGCCCCATAGTAGCTGCGTCCTCCGATAAAACAAGTGGGTTCTGGGCCATTTCCACCGCCGTCAATGTGTATGGCTTACCTGATTGTACCTATTTCACCACTGCCAAAACGTCGCCGACGGTGGAAATGGACCAGCACCTCTGTTTTGGAGGAGAACAGCTGAAAGTACAGGGGCGGGCAGATCCCAAAGGCGGGGCCAACTTCTCGCTCGCGTAGCGTCATTGTGGAGTGGTCTATGACGCTTCAAAATGCGTGGAGCGTTGTGTTCTGTGTCATACCCTTCTAATTCACGCAGTTATCTGAATTACGTTTACGAGAAACGATGTTATGCTTTCTTCTTTTTATTAAAGTGAGTTTTTATCCGGATACTCGAATAATCGAATAAATTGTAATAGCGCTTCTGTAATTAGAATTTTACTTTTTCATCATCAACTATGGTAAACTTTGCCCCTCACGTAATTTTTGAAACCAATGACAGTTGGGCAAAACCTTAACGGCTCTCTGAGGAAATATTAGAATCAATCTGAAAATTGAAATTTTTCGCTCCAACACTCTACTGTCCGGTGTGCTTTGTGCAATACACAAACGCATGCAGGAAATTCGAACGTCTGAATTGGTTTAGTCCTTAAAGGCAGTGTTCATGATAAATCTCGTTCTCGTTGGTCTCGGTGTGAAACACTAAGTTGGCAGGTGCTGTAGAGGATAGAGGTCGAAAAAAGCAAACGAAAACTTGCTAGGAAATAAATACAAACGGCTTTGAAAGCTCTCCGGTCCGCCCCAAATCGGACGAGCTTGTGGCGCCGCACACGTTACGATGGCAAATTGCCAAGCTAAATCCTGCCGCAGTTAGCGTTATCGATCTCGCACAGATTTCGCGATTAGCGCGCGCTGCGCGGAAATCAGTGTGGGCCCATGACTCATCGTCCACGCCCTGAATTTATTTTGAAAGCTTATTCTAAACGTTTTTCTTCCTGCGTTTCTTTGGGTACTTTACTACCAAACAATCCCATTTTGGTTGGAACTCGAGTGCGATATTCATCGTGAACACTGCCTTTAAAGGCAAAGCGTTCTACGATGATCATCCTCGTTGACTTCCCCAGTCAAATGATAGGCGAGAAGCGCGATGATAGGCTCCTTAGTGTCGAAAGAACGGTAGAAAACGAGGCCAGGAGCGGCAAAATAACGGCTGCAAACAAGCGTTTTGTGGTGCCCCAGACACGCCTGGTGCCCCAGATCCGCCCCTCGGAATGAACATAAGCATATGAAGACTCAGACGCAGGAATGATCAAGTCAAGGAAGTGCTGATAAGTACGAGCTGATAGCTTCATTGCACTAATAGGTATCATCCTTCTAGCGGCCGATTCCTCCACGTTCAAAAATCAACGCGCGTGAACAAGAGAGGGCCTATTTTTGCTCAAAACGCGTCTTTCGCGTCCTTTAAAGCATGCCTTGCTATCATTGGGCAACAGGCTTTCCGTATAAGCCGTAGAGATATCGGAAGTGAAATTTATCGTGAACACTGCCTTTAACTTTTAGGTTGCATAATTATTTTCGATCTTTTCTGTTGTCGAAAATTCTCTACAGGTCTGAAGCTTCCAACACGCAGGTTTGAAATTCGAGGATCTCCCCACGATAAAGAATATAGGTTTTTAGATTTTCGCGGCCTGTCGGGGCCTGTCGTGGCGCTTCTGCTCCTCGTGCTAGATGATCGAGCGGGAGAACGCCTTTTCAGACCACGGAGCTGTTTTCACATGAGGCTATGGCATTATGGAGTACGCAACACTGGAGGTCTCAAACCTAGCCAACTATTTTCACTTGGTTAGAAGATTGCATTGAGAAGAAAAACCCAAATGTGGTTTTTTACGCGGATGCTGCATTCAAGGGACCCAGCCACGCCCACTATGTTTTAAAGGCTATCGATGTTAGAAACAGAAAAAAACAACTTTATAGGCACCATACACACGCCTGTAAACGTTGCTGAGATGACAACGGTCTTAGGAATGGTATAGTTAGCACAGAAGGAAACGCCTGCACTTGCTAGTTTGAAGCGTCAAAAACGGTCCCACAGGCCCGCCGCTACACGAGTGAAAAGTTGGCAGCACCCTTGTACTTCTCCGCCCCTGCATTTGCCGTCCTCCTCCAAAACAGGGTGCTGGGCCATTCTCACCGTCGGCGTTGTAAATGGTTTTACTTATTGTACTTATTGTACCAACCCACAAACGTCGCCGAGGAATGGTCCCAACCTCTGTTTTGGAGGAGGACTCGGCAATACTGGAGAGGACGGGCAGATACAGAGGCGGAGGCTAACTTCTCACTCATGCAGCGAAAGCATTCAAGGTCAAGCTTTCTGACGCTTCAAAATGCGTACGCGTTGTATTCTGTGCCATACCACTCCATTTCCGGTGTTATCTCAACCACGTTTACGAACGTGTATGCTGGGCTTCAGAGGCACAGAACATCCAGGAAATTATTTTTTAGGTTCTGCTTTTCTTGCAGAGGGTCGCATGATCACAAGGAAAGCTCCGGAATCGTCCAAGACCCCCTACAAACCAGGGTATCCAAATTGACACGGATCTAAGCTTTTTGCGTAGAGGGTCGCACGCTGATCACAATGGTGCCTCGGAATCGTCAAGACCCCCTACAGCTTCCGAGATATCGGCTCCTGAAAATGCACTGCATTTGAGGCTATTAATTGGTTGAGTTGACTCAGGCTGTAATTTCTCTTCATCGCAATCTGATATGTTCAGTTACTACATCAGAACTTTCGCCGCCCGCTGGTTTCTGCAGGACGTCTGCGATTGGTCAGATTTCGAAAATTGACCAATAGGTGCGCAGGCGCGCAGCGGCAAAACTATGATGCTCTCAACTAAGACCTTAAACGAAGCGATACAGGATAAGGAGACAGTCCGGCAATGGGGTGAGGGCACAAATTTGTGGACGAGCTGACTAGGCCTGTATTTCATCCGTATCAGCAAGCCTAGTTAGAGACAGCGTTTCGCCGCCGCTGGCTGGACGTCTGCGATTATCGATTTCGAAATTGACCAATAGCAGACATGCTGCGAAGCCAGCGGCATGCGAAACGCTGGTGTAGAATTAGGGCCTTAGCGAGAGTTGATACAGGATAAGGAGAGACAGTCCAGCAATGGGGTGAAGAAAGGAGACTCGTCAGGGAATTCATTCATCGATCAAGCCGCTATGGAGTTCAAGAAATCTGGTAGGGGTGGCCCCTGGTGGTGAAGAAAGTCGGCCCGCAGTGGCGTGCCATATCTCGCGCTTGTTTGAGTTGAAATCGCACTTGGCATGGTGGTGAGGAGAAGGAGGTCGGGCCCGCGGTGGTCGCTTATGTCTCGCTTATTTGGAGGAGTTGAAATCTCGCACTTGGCACGTGTTATATAGAAGGGCCCACTACACGAACAAATGAAAATCACAAAACTCATGTCTGAGGGTATTACAGTTCCTTTAATCCCCTAAACTAGGAGTCAGCTTTGTAACCGTGTTCGAAACTGAAACTGTGTCTGTAACTGGAACTAGTGTCAGTGTGTAAACAACCAGTACTCAAATGAAGCCAAGTTTTGCTTGGCAATGGAGCTCATCGAATTGAGTATGATGTTTTGATTATCAGTTGTTTTCTTTGAAGTCGCTTCGTCAGTTGCTCACTTGGAGTGGTGACCGTTGAGGGAGTGGGCGTGGCGGACATGCCACACATTATGAGCAGCGTTCATAGATGGCGGCACGCGAAATCGAATACGTGTTGCTTGTGTGCAGCGCGTGTGCAAGCCAAATAGAAATCGATTTTGCGTGGCGCCACCTATGGACGCTGCCCCTTCAGATTTAGGGGCCACTTCGGGCTGTAAATCTTAGCAAAGTTTTTCGTCATTATTGTTGACGCTTGATTGGATAAGCTGGACCCCAAGCCTTTCCGATGATTCAATGGAAGCTCGAAAAATGTTTTTGTCGTGAACACTGCCTTCGACTTGATAGCCTTGTCATCAGTGAGTCTTGCCAGTTTCATTTACAAGTTTCAAGATTCTGGGAACTCCTCTTCCTTCGTTTGTCCCCTAATCGATTGTATATTTGTTGAACAAGAGAACTTCCAGCATTATCAGTTGGCCGCACCTCCAGTGTAAGAAAAGGGTTGAAACGCTGCTATTGCACCACCTGCTTGATAGTTTCTTTAACATCGCTGTTGCCCGAACAACTCGAACCACAGATGAGGAAAAGAAAATTTTTCTTCCAGAATCGCGACATTCCAGGAGTTTGTCCGAAAGCTGTTCTAACTATAAGAGCTGTAAGAGCTCTTCGACAGCGTTGTTGCTTCAAGGATTTTGTCGAAGTTTATCCGAAGAAGTAAAATCAGGAAATGTGGAATAACAGTACTGGGACTTGGATAACCCAGTGTTGTTTGTTTCCCATCGCAACTTTCATATTTTCTTTTCTGCATTTTGTTTGCAACGTCTGGAGAAGCTTTTTGACCTTTCTACAGAAGCCCTTCAATGTTTTCTATCGTGAACTGCTTGCCTTTCTGATTGTTCTACAATAATTTGGTCGGATCCCCTCAACGCATAACCGCTATCCGGATAATCGAAAATGCAGTAAAACTCTTCTGTGACGAATTCTGACCTCATATCTATTTTAAACTCTCATTGGAGTTGGCGCCAACTGCTCAATTGTATCTATTACAGGACCCATGGGCTGATCTACGCCATAGCAAACCTTGTTTTGTGATCGACGAGGTGACAGATGACTTTCTTTTTTGAATGTTGAGTCAGCATCTACATTCTCCACTGGGAAATCTCCCAGGTTTGAAAGAGCTATGAAGACAACATGAATACAATAAATTTTACAATGTTACCCAAACTCAGATGTTATCAACAGCAGACTCAGAGTTTTCCAGGACAAAACGAGAAAAGTTTTTGAACACAGTCTCTTTCTAAAAGGTGACGGGATCTTGCAGAGTGTCCTTCGCTGGCCACACAAGTATCGCCTGCTTTGGAGTAAAATTTATTTCCGTTCATCGCGTGCATCTACGCTCGTATGCAGCGTCTCCCTTCTCCCCATTCTTCGCTGTCTTTACCCACGCTCCGCAAAAACGCGAGGACGAACAGGAGAAAATTTGGTTCCAGAAACAGATGATAAGTAGTGGTTGAAGATGAATTATTGATTGAAGCAAGCTGGCACTGGTTAGCTACGAATGCTCCCCGCTTGTAGGAAAGTCCGTGGGTAAACTGTCTCCGACTGTAGATACAGCTGGCGTGTCGCGCCATCGATTAATTCAAAGTGTTGCGTCACGAGCGAACGGCGCTGCGGGCGGTGAGCAGCCGACGCAGCTGCTCTGACAGGACAATACCAAAGCGACGGTTAAGGCGGAATCATACTTACACCGACAAAGCGACAGTGCATCACCAGGCATATCGATTTTCGGCCGATATGATTTGTAAACATTACGTCGCGTAGCTCGAAGTATGATGCCGGTCTTATTGCTTCGCACTG